>KB455487.1:435261-480133 GCA_000341325.1 Panagrellus redivivus | reverse complement strand
TTGGGGGTGCGCTTTATTGGGGACGATTCAACTAATATTGGGGGTTGATTAATATTTTCCCGGTGTCCACCGACAACTATCAATGCAATTGCTTGCTGGGTGTAGGTAAAGTAGCGCCCGCTAAACACATAAACGCTAGGGGTGCACGTTGACAATTGTGATTGAGGTTTGTTCGGATCCTTTGCATCCAATTGATCGTTTGGAAACAACAAAATGGGCAAGGAGTGCCGAGATGGGGAATTTGTTATGTGTGATTTTATTGGGGTATTAGGACAGGTTGATAGGATTGTACTTTTTGGTGGTGGCGGAGTGTTTGGGATTTAAAAAAAACAGAAAATTTTTCTTGGTAAATGATGTTTTTATCAACAGCTGCATGAAAACTGTAGAGCACAATTCGTCCAAGTGGTGGATATTTTTAGAATTTATCTAGCTATTTTTAGAAATTCGAACTTTAATGCGTTCATAAATTAATACCCCCCCCCCCATGCATTTAATTATTTTAAAACAGATCATCTATCTTATTAATTTTGATAATATTTACTGTTTTACCCTCAAAGAACCCGCTAAAGCTAAAGCGCAAATCCTTATATCAATATTTTGCATGGATGATGTTTTGCAGTTTTCAGTTTGCGTTTTGCGCATGCAATGGTAACTAACCATAGCTCATGATGTGTGAATAGTGCCGCCAAGGGCCATGGGATGTGTGTACTCATGTTAATGAAGTCCGAAGGGAACGCCATCTATGCCGACGGCGACTCCGAATCGAAGCTTCGAGAGTCAAGTGAAAAATGCAGAGGCCCAATCTCCTCGCACTCTCACGCGAAGCATTTGAGCCTCCCGTATAGCATAGCATCCATCGATGGCCATGGCCATGGCCATGAATAGCCAAATAGTATGCAAATGGAGGGGAAAAGTATTATCGAGATCGACGAGAGCTACCCCGGCCTCACCTTTTGCAAACAAAAGGCCGTCTGGACTACGCTTAACTAATGTAATGTAAAGCATAGTACACTTTGAGGTACCTTGGCAACAATACGGAAGTCTGCAGACTTGCGTCCATGTAAAACATTGAAACTGTTAACCAGTCGGAACGAGTCAACCGAATTCTATCCCCTCCATCCGAATTCGCAACTTGAAGCATGAATGCAAATTCGACATTTTCACGTTTGTCCTCTTGTCACTTCAAAAGTACATGTTTACAACTTTTCAAAAGGTGTTTACAACTTTCCATCCACGACCATGTCTAAAAATAAAAACGAAACCGACAAGGGCTAACACGATTGTCGTTCATTTGTGTGAAAATTCAATTAGAACCATGCATGGTTGTCGCAGGACAAGAGAAAGCAATTCATAACGAGGGCTTGTGTAATGCACTTTTAGACGGGAAACCCGAAAACGCTGCCTAAATGCCCTAATAAGGCACGCGTGTGAATGGGGCTAACTCAATCTGTGAAGGGCATGGATATTGTAGCTCTGGGTTCTAAGATTGTTAGTTTTTACTTTTTTGTAATGGGATTACGTTTTAAAACTGAGTATACGACGTCGCGTTGCTAAATATCATCTTTGCACGCTTAAATCTTATCACACCGGTCAAGAGTCACAAATTACCACAACAAAACAAGCTTCTCAAAGGTCGCTGACATAAATGGAACTCTCAAAGTCTGAGAAAACAACACTTTTAAACAATAGAAAGTCAGAAAAACGGACACAGAGCCTCCAAACGATCAACGAGGCGCATTGCATCCGACGGTCGTCCTTGGCCTTCCTGGATGGCTGCTGTCCTTTCCCTCACATTCACGTAAACAAAATGCACATTGCACGTAAAAACAGTTTTATACGCGCTAAAAATATACAAACTATACTAAACTGGATGCTTGAAATGATGTTTCCCTCATTCATCAAATCTTTCATTTCACACCTTATAAGCCATAAATCCCCAAGCTAATGCCATCCACCTTCGCAAAAACAGCTTTCAATTGCGTTGGTGTGACGCAATAACAACAACCACTACAACTAAGATCCGTAAATCCGTGCGCAGATGCTCCTGGGCAGCGAAAAGCGACACCTTTGGCCCCTGCCGACGGATGGACGGGATTATCCGGCACCTGCCAATCATCTTTTGGGGATCACTTTAGAGCGAAAAGAAGCATGAACGCTTATGGGGGAGAGGTGACGCAATTTGAGAAGGGTTTTGTAATTGACTTTTTGATAAACTGAAAACGACAACTATGTTTGTTGTTTGCGCCCCTTGACCGTAGGAAAGAAATACCATTTTCATGGGCTCATTGAACAAAGAAGTACATCGCCGAGTCGTTATGGTTATCGGTGGCCGTTTTTTTCGCAATACACAATGGCATTTTCCGTTGTGTTACGGCTGCCTGGTTGGCGCCGGAGGTTTTTATGGACGCAAAAACGGTGGATGATGACTGTATGATGTTTACGGATGGGAAGTTTATTGTCTTTTGGGGGCTTCTTGGGGGTGTATAAAACTGTTAAACACCACGGTAGGTTGTTTTTCAAACAAAACACTATATTTTTCTCGCAACTGTCTTAAAACTGATGACCAAAAAATAAAGAAAGTCAATAAACACGAAAACAATCAAAAAACAAGCACACATGTCCCCAATCTGGCCATCAATGTCTTCCTCAATCTGGCCCAGAAAAACTTCCTTGTCCATTTCACATGTGCGGGAAAGCTGTGCTTGAGCAAGCCGAATGATTCGAAATCAAAGCATCTTTCCGCGAAGTGAGAACAGAAACCCACAGCCCCAAAATGCATTGTGAACGTGCCATTTGATCAGACTCAGTCCGCCATCGGGATGCTGCTTTTCGGCAGATGGAAACAATGCCGTAAAGACCCGCAGTCTCAAAAGACGACACCGTTAATGAGCTTTCACGCTCGAGTTGAGTATGCCCATGGCCGTAAATGAAAGATGTGCCAGGCAAGGAACCGACCGCGGCACTACTTCAAAAGTGCCGCCGACAACACAGCCCTAAATGACAATGCTCCTTGTTTTATGACGCTTTTTGCTAGATTTATTTTGCTAAATTTGATCTTTTTTATAAACTGGACGTCGTAAATACTGCATAATTTTTTTTAAACAATATATTTCAGCACCAAAAATGGTATAATTATTGTAATTATCGCCCCAACTTTTCATAAACAGAGTAATTAAGTTTTGTCAGTAGCTTCAAGCCTAAAAACTACAGAAAAAGCGCAAATATTAACCCGATTCTCGTGAGCCGTCAAATTGTACTTTCTATCTTCTGTAAAAAGAGTCTAGCCAATTTAGTTTGCATTTTTTGGGGCTTATAATAGTTTTGTAGCCTCAATTCGCTTGACTATTTTCCGCGAATGACGGTTTTTTGAGAAGCAAAGTTTGGTTTGTCTGTGCGTTTTGGTCAAAAATGAACAAATAAAAGTACGTGAAAGTATTGGTTTTTTAAACTGTAATCATTCATATTGATTTGTAGAAAAAATTAACCAAACTTGGGGGTATTATTATTAAAAAAAACTGAAAATCGGGTAGTGCAGAAAAACAATGTTGCATCAGACAAAGCCACACATGACTACCCTCATTGCTAAATTAGATGACCCTGACGCCTGCCATCACTATTTTCGTACTAAAACACCCCACTTTTTGGTTCCATTATGTCAGAATCCAAAGCAAGGTTTCAGCAGCAGTGAAACCATTCGGCCATGTTAATTTGATGAATGCGAAACATGTCGAACAGGGTCATTTGGGGTGCGACTAGTTATGTATGTTTCATCCGTCAACCGTACAAGGTGGCCCCACACATAGCCGATTGACTACATACATGCGGAACTAATCTGCATGAAATTATGGCATTTCAGGGGGTAACGGAGGTGAGTGAAAGTTAAACTGTATATCTCTTCCGCGGGTTTGCTGTGGTTTCATCGATTTGTCAAATTTGGCACTGCAATTCGTAATTTTGAAAAAAATAACTCGTCCCATTGCTCCATGTAGCAAAATCAAGCATGAAAAGCCACAGTTCAAATTGCTGCAAACAAAACAACAGACAAGTGGCTGCAAAATGCTCGCTGAAACACAATCCGTAAATGGCATTTGCTCATTTCACCTTGATAAATTCACTCTGTCGAGACAGACAGGCAGACTCTGCAGATGGCAGCCGGAAGTGGTCCATGTTACGAGACAGCTCGCCGACAGCCGAGAAGGCACACAACACACTTGAGGGCTAAGATCAGATCCGATTTCGGTCGCCGGGCCGTGGGGAGACCATTTTCAGGACTCTTAACGGTGTTTGTTGGCCGAGATCGGTTGAATTACACGTTTTTTGGTCGGCGAAAAGTGCCGACCGGCTTTGGTTTTGATCAAAACTGTTGTGAAGGAGCAGCAAATTTTGGTTAAAATTTTGTTGAAAAACTGGACGCATCTAATGATTGAATGTATTCAAAGTTGTTAAATTTTCTAAACCGCTTGCTTCGCAGTGCCGTTCTATCTCAAAAACAAACATCAATACGGAAATGGCGACCTGTTTGCTTGCATGATGCATCCGACTGCGCTTGATTGCGTCTACACAGTCCTTTCTGTATGCCATTCATAGCAATTACGCGACAATGGTGTCATCGGAGGTGATTCCTCGGCAAACAATCAAACTACATTGACACGCAGGTAGCAATCAAGGGATCCAATTTATCGGACTTCCGTTCACGACCTACGCATTGTCTGGGCCCACTGCGCAATGCTAAACAAATTTTGTACAGACAGGTAAATAGACTCCTGTTGTTGCTTAATGATGATTCATCTGTAATTATCTCTGCATAACAATTGAGAGGATTAATATTGCTTTGTAAAACTGTGTTGATGACTTCGTTAATAGTTAGAGTTTCGTTAATAAAGTAAAACTGAAGTACACGACCATGAAATGTCAAAAAACTGAAACGTTGTAGCCTATTTGACTTCTACCCTCAAGTACTCCGTTAAAATAACCTCAAATTCACCGAGTACGTGTAGTTTGGGGTGCGGTAGCTCGTTCACTTCGATCTCAAGAACCCGAGAAAACGTTTGGCTGATGGCTTTGTCGGGGGGTTATTGACCATCAACCACCACTACCTCACCCCACCCGCACTTATGTACCGTCTAGCTTGAAACATTGCTCATCATCGCCCGTGTTGAACTCGCTTCGTCTGGTCGATCTTGCGCTTTGCAACGTTGTCGCCGTGCATTGTCGGAAGATGATCTGCAAAGTCTCGAGAAGTGTGGTCGATGATCGGCTGCATCGACGAGAAGCACAGCCAATTCCTCGGCTGCGGGGGGTCCTCCACCGTCAAAAAGGCTAATCTCGATAGGGACTTGCGAACGAACGAGCAAACTCTTGTCCGAAAGACTGATTTGGACAACGTCTGGGAAGTGTTTACTGATGGAAGTCAAAGTGCAGATTGGTGGGATCAGGGTTCATTGGGATCGAAAGATGGAAATCAGGTTGAAAACTGTGATATTTCAAAGCCAATGTTTTCAATTCAAGTACGGTAAAACTGTGAAGTACAAGCACTTCGAAATAAAGTTTTGCTGACAGATATGACATAATCGGCAATAGAGCTAATCCGACATCATCAAAGAATAGTGGAAAAGTTGGTTTTTACAAAGTAACATAAAAACTAGGATTACCACAAAATCAATTTTTTTTAGTTACCAAAAATCCCATCAATCATAATGTGGATTTTGGTTTTTTGCTAAACTGCGTGTTGTGAATTATGGTCTTAATCAAACCCCTCCATTTCGACATCCCGGAAATACCCCTTCGAAACGGCTTCTGCACCAGTCTATAATGACGCAATCATTCTCGATTCACTCACTCACCGACTCTCAATAACACTTTTTAGTAGGGATGCGACTTGGCTTTGAAAACGGTGGCTAGCCACCGTGGCTTTTGCATGGCTGTAACCCGCAACAGCCAAACTGTCAACCGAATGGCTGTAGGTCTCCCAACGAAAGCGATGATTAAGGTGAACGCATTTCGGAACGAGCGATTTGGCTGTTGCAAAGCCACATATGCAAATGCGTTGACAGCCCCCTTGGCTAGCCAAGTCGCATCCCTACTTTTTAGGAAAAAATAAAAAGCATGCTGTGTTGCGCGGCGCCTTCTAATGTGCCTCGAGTGGTCGAGAATGAATAATGCAACACGTTGAAGGTTGACGACAACCGTTGTTTGATTTTCTTTTGATCGAGGGTCCTTTGTCGGCACTTTTTGTGTTTGGAAACGGGTTTGCACAGTGTATTTGAGATGTTATTAAACTGAACGTCTTTTTTTTGATGTTTAATTCAATATTGAAAATCTTAACAGTATTTTCGTTTTCTATAAAACTGTACATGCACACATTACTGATATATTAAACCATGTGAAAATTTTATTTCCCATTAAATTTTATATAACATAATTACAACCCATTCCCTCAACAATTAAAACAGCCATTACACTTTCTCTGCAAAGAATGAAAAAAATCAGTGCATTGAATTCCCTTCACATTGCGTCCATAATTGGGCCTTTCCAACTTTGAAGTCTGTCTATAAAAACGTTCAAAATACAAAAATTCACATGACCTTCAGCATGGGCCATGGGCACAAGACCGGTTGGACGCCTTCCGGGTTGCAAGTGCACTCCGTGAATACGATGCCTCACACTTTCCCCCTAAAAAACAGCTGATAGTCGCTGTTCTCTGCGAAATGCATACAGCAGCCGTTTTTTGGGGGCAACGTGATTCGAGCGTAGCTGGGTTCGTTTCGTGTTTCACATTTTGGAATGGATGGCTTAACGTGGTCGAAAAAAAGAGGAGTACGGAATAAGTGAGTGACCTTGTGATTGGTGCAGTCGGTCGGGGTGCCCGTTTATCGGCGTCCGTTGTTTCGGCGGATGAAAAAACGGAGTTAAAAAAAGTTGCAGAAAAGACTTAAAGGCAGGAAATCGGTCAATCATTATCTTAAAACTAAAGATTATCCTGCTTCGACTGACGCTAAATGGATTTTTTTCAACATGGGTCGGCCAGGCAAAGTTTCGGGCTTGCATGCGTATGCGTATGCACTCTTAACTTTGGAGAAGTTTATTTCAGGCAGGAGCCACTTTTTGTGGGAATCCACGGGATTGAAATGTTAATTGAGGGCTGTAAAATGGAGAAAAACAACTGCAGCGAAGAAGTCGTTACGCTAAATTTAACTTTTTGGTGCAAAAAACTGTTACCGCATCATTTTCGCTCTAAGAAAGTGTATTGGCTTTGAATTTTCGGCTTTTTGAAGCTTCCAAATTTTCTCAATGCCATGTTTTCTTTCAATAGTTAAAACTGGCAACAATTCTTGACAAACTTCAAATCAATGTGTTTTCAAAAACTGAGATATACGCAGCAATCGTCAAAAATGACCGAAACAAACACTGACATCAGTTTGCATCATGTTTACATCTGGGTGTTTATCTGTCGACACAAAGGTGACAGCATGACGACGAAGGTTCTCTGCGCGATTTTACGCACTGATAATGGTAATTCCGCCCGGGAAAGACCAAGCTATCAAGGGCGCCGACTGATCAATCAGTTTTTGACGGTGATTCGATTTGGCATTTTAGCCCCTTTTTGATTTTCATCAACGCTTTTTATTAACATTTTGACAATGGTCTTTGTTTTTGGTCTTAATGCTGCTTGCACTTTTCATGGATTCATTAAACTGCGGCGTAAAAAATTTCCAGGTTTTTATGTAAATTATTTAAAATTACTTAATATAAACTGCCGAAAGAAATTGTGCATCTTCTTTGAATGAAAACCCGATTACCCGCAAATCGGCCCGTGAATGATTTCTCACATTTTGGAGATGGACCGCGCCGCCATCGCCTGTCGCGCTTATCGTATGCCCCCTACTGCGAGAGTGGTCGTGCCCCAAGTGAACTGAATCCATCACGCATCATCTATCGTCGGACGCGTCAGCATGACACAACGATGCAACTCTCTGATCTCCATCATCGACAGCACGCAAAGGGACAGCTTTTTTTAAGTATGTATTTACTTTTTGAAGTAGGTAGAGGACCATTCGACAACCGGACGACAACAACCACTTCATGAAAAGAAAAAAAGAGGCCCTGAAAATTGCGAATGTTTCAGTGCACGTAGCACCCGTCAAAGTTTTCTGGTTTTGTGCTGCTGCACCGTGTCACGTAGGGGAATCGAAGGTCATTCTTTTTGGGCATAGTTTCGACCGGCATTGGGATTGACCGTTGTGCTTTTGATGCGGAGTAGTTGGAGGATTACGGTAGAATTAAAAAGGTTGAAAAAACTGCGCCTTCATAGTGTTGGTGTTCGGTAAGTCGCCATTTTCAGAGATATCACAACGCATGAAAAGTGATTAATCTGCCTAAAGAGGGCGACGCCTGCGGCATTCAACGCATAAGAATAGTAACAAAGTAAAAAAAGACTGCCTTGTCAGAGGCAGTTGATGGATGCGCTTCGACTTGGTGCGAGTTGGAGTTTTTTTCCTTTAGGCAGTGCGAGCAACGATGTCGGAACACTGATGATCTTCGCGTTGTCAACGTCGTCATGGTGAGGATAAGTAATGATGCAATAAGATTTATCAAATTGGTATTGATGTGATTCATTGGTTGATTTTTTGTGGAATGAACTGCCTGCTCGATTGATGTTGGCAAGGCAAGGCAAACAAAATTAAATGTAATTTAAACTGGGACAACTTAACAAATCATTTAAAAAAGCTATATTGGATCAACCAAATGCATCTTAATTTTGTCTAAACCTGTGCAAATGTTAACAGGAATACCCAAAAAGTCCCCCACAATATCGGAAAACCCCCTCTCAACCCAAAAATCAAATAACCCGCGGGCCCATGTGGTCACGATGTGCTGGCACCGACAAGCCCGCATGCCAATCATGTGAAAGTTTTACTACGGGGTCCAACCGGCTGACTTCACGTACGTCCTGGGTCCATCTGTGCTTGATTGGGTTCCCAATTCAGTCCCTTTGCTCCATCTTTTAAACATTTGTTGGGTGTTCTGTGAAGTCCGACCAGACTGACTAATAGCTTTTGATAAGTTTCGAGGCTGCGGTGGTATACATTATGCGGTCTGACTGGTCACATTGTTACTGTTTGGGTTTGAAAACTGTGCAACGCAGAGATGGGTACAACGCAGAAGTTTGAAAACTATCAAATCAATGTTCGGAATTCATAACAGTCAACTTTGCACTGCTTGGTGCAAAGTATAAGGTTGAAAACTGAAGACTATGTCTTTTACAGTAATCATAACAGTCAATTCTGTCCCCACTCCAAACTCAATCCCATCCAAAAATCAACATCAACACAGCATAAGCCACATGTATGCGATCAACAACATTTGTATACAAAACATTTTCACTGCATGTCCATCAAACACTTGCTTGCACAGTCCGGCTCGGTTTGGTTTTTGATAACAGCTGCAAAGGCCCACAACTATATGGCCAGCGGCAACTCGACGCCGGGTTGACTGGTCACGCTGTTTCGGCGACTATCACCGCCATCCGCGTGGCAACCCTGCCAGCCTGCAAAAAAGTGATCGCATTTTTTCGCAACCCCCTAAATCCGTTTTTATTTAGGGCCCCAGGTCGGTCAGATTGATTTACTGATCGACAAACCCAATGTTGCATATATTTTTTTATTCTTCCATCCATCCAGCAGGCCGGGAGAGCGCAAACAACCACAAACCGAAACAAACAAAGGTGATTCAAAGGGCTGCGTCGATGGGAGCTTCTGACGCATGCCGTTGATTACGTTGAATAAGCAAGGGCAACCTTTTGTGGTCTGGAGGGTTTTTAGACAGGAAGGATGCGTGCGCTTTGTTATTAAAAAAGTAAAACTGTTTGTTTTGGCAGTTGAAGACTTTTCATAAATGAAGAAAGATCAAAACCAATTGTTAGCTGATCCCGTCCGAAACCTGCTTACATCAGTCCGCGTAAAGATGACGATCACTGATAGTTTTTTGCTCATAGTAAATATTGCTGTTTACAACTGCTTTTTTCGCTGGTGTTTTATTTGCATCATCCTTAGCTTATTGGCCCCGGAACAACGTAGGACACACGTGTGAGACGTTTGGTCTTTGAAGTTTTTTGGGGTTTTATTTAAAAAAATTTAAACTGAAGATTTTTTCTGGGATCAAAACACAATGTTTGTCGGTATATCCGTTTGTCGGATGTCATTTGAGGATGCCTTTAAAAACTGAGGGTTGCTTTTTTCATTCATTTACCAACTTAAAATCACAAAATACTGTAAATAAACTGAAGATTATTGCCGATAAAATACATAAAGAAGGTAAAACCCTTCAGACTTCCACCCCAAAAAACACTCATTGTTTCCTTCTTATCTTTTGTCATCCTTTTTACGGCACTTTTTTCTCCTTTGGTCTCACAAAGAGACAACGAAGAACGCCAGCCACCGACTTCGGGGTACTCAGCCTCGAAGTCGAAGTCGATGTCGGCTCAGAGGAAACAAACGACGCTGTTTTTGTTGTGGGAAGCGGGTAGAGTTTTTCGGAATCTCTACTCTGTTCTGTTCCGATGCATCTCTCCTCGACTCACAATATTTACCGCCCTTCCGATGTGCTTCGAGGTTACCTTTGAGACGTACCGTCAGTCAGTCAATCAATCGGTTCTGTCGACCAGGTCAATAGAAAACATTTTTAGATGTGAGTTTTGTAAATAAGAAAAAAAATGGTCTGACTGGGTTGAAAAAGAGGTTGAAATGGTCGACAGACTAACAAAGTGACAAAATAAACTGTGGATAGGCGTTTAGCTAAGCCAAAAACTTTTGTAAAGGTAATGAGCAGACTACACAAAACTTCAATTCCAACTCTGTCTACAATAAAGCTCGCTCTTTGATGGGTGCATTCGCGTGATTTGCTGCCAACCGGCCCCCATCATTGCAATCAGTACCCGCCAAGAGTCGATTAAACTTACTCAGTTCTCGTGTGTTAGCAATGTCCGCGACGTCGTTTCGTTATCAGAGAGCCGTCTGCACTGCAAGAACAGCTCGTTTTTCGATCGAGGTTTTGATTCGAATGAAACGACGCCGACGCCGACCGCCTGCTAAGGACACCTCCACTATTGACGATCGCTGACGATCGTAAACTTCAACTCAACCCAAGTCAGGATCAAAATCAACAGCAACCCAAAAGTCTAATCTTTTTTGCCATCTGCCTCTCGAATCGAAACGACCGTAAAATATCACCCATTCCATACATAAACATACTAAAAATGGAAGTCGGATTGCATGTATAATGTTTGCACGCAGTGGTAGCGGCGACCGAATGTAAATGTCAAAAACTAATACTCAAACAATAGGCTCATAAAATATGCCATAAAAGTAACGTAGTCAAGGTTGGCAATAATAAAAAACATGTGGATTGATGAAAAACTGTAATAAAGGGGGTTGCTATGTCAAATTATTAAAATCGTGGTGAGACCATTTTTCGTGGTGGAACCCCAAATAACATAAAATGTATTAGAAAAACTGTTATTTTAAAATGCCAGGAGATACAAAAACATATGCCATCTGATAGTTTGTGATCAAAATGGCAAAACTGTGCTGTGCGACCATTTTCGTGGCGAGACCGCAAATCAGTTTTTTTCAATAAACTGTTGGAACCCTTTTTTCTGCCCTAGTTAACTCAGAATATACGTTTGTACAACAAAAAACTATTAAAACCTAACGGAAAACGTAACAAAATCATTTTCGTGTCAAGACCTATACACTCGTGCATACCATTAAAATCTGAGCGCCCAATCTACAAATCAACAATTTAATCACCCAATCTTTAACCCCCAAAGTATAACGACGCTTTGTGTAGCCTAAACTCCCTAGACAATGATCAATCCACGTCCATTGTGGCGTCAATATGCCACGGATCGGCGACCACGTTCGCTTTCGTCAGCTGGTTGCTCCCCCAGTTTTTCAAAGTTCACTACAGATGTATTTATTTTCTTTGCAACTTTGGTTCCAACCGACGTCAATACTCGTCCCCCACGTCGTCCTGTCTGTTGCGTTCATTTTTCATGTCGACCCTAAGGGCTTTGGGTCCCTCAAGTTGGCCAACACCAACAATAACGGCAAGATTGCACATTGCACTATTTTTTTCATCTTTAAACTCTAGGCTTTTTCACAACAGTGATTTTTTGCCCGATGCCTTTTCGAAGGCCAAATAGATCTTCGAAAGAAATTAGTGTATTAATTTTACGTGAAATATCGTACGTATTGTTGTTTGGCGTAGCGGCCTTGGACAGTCGATTGGTCTCCTCAAGTTTTTTTGCTCGGATGGTGCCTATGGGGCCAACAGACAACACCATTAGGCGACGAATTTTTGATGGTGATGTTCCGCCATGTTTTTCAGGTAGTTTGACCGCCAAAATTCCTGTTTTTTGCCTCCATAAATGTCAGCATGGCAGTATGGGCTGGCAAAAAGGGGCGACAACAGTGGGGTTTTGTTTTGGTTGGGGTGTATGGTAGTTTGGAGGGTTTTGGAAATGCAAATTTTGTAAACTGTGAGTAGTGTCTGTATACGGTAATGATAAAACTGGCCAGTTTGATACGAAAATGGTAGCAATGATGCGCCAGACAGCCCAAAAACCTCAGTCTGGTTTCCATCTCAAAAAAACAAGTCTCATTTTATAAAGAAAGCCTTCTGTTTTAACGTTAAAAGGGCCCCCTTTGATTCAATGTGTCCTTCTGCATCTCCTTTTCCGTCATGTCAGAGGTGCCAGCAGTGGAACGAGTTTTTCCGCAGTGGCGGCGCCCGGGCTCGCGTCCGGCAACACAAAATGCAATAGTTTCGAAAAAAAGGGGGCCTACTTCTCTGCCCCCAAGGCCGAGCCACCGGAGGGGGGCCCTTTGCGTGATTAGAGGACCGAAACAACAGCCTGTCCTGCAAACTGAAAGAGTACATCGGCCACCACCAAGCCACCCTCTACTCCCCTACTTCATAATAATTGATCGCCCTGACTATGGCTGGGTTTGGTTGGGGCCCTGCAACATTCAGTCAGTCTTCAGTTTTGCCAGCGGCAGTCCAACTGAGTCGGCTCATCGTCGACTGCCCATCTTCGACAACCAGGTTTTTAGGTTACACCCCAGCCAGCCTGACTTCACTATCTTTCCACTGTCTATCTATTCTATAGTATCAAAACTGCATTTCCTTCAAAGGATAGGTTTTTCAAAACTTTATACAAATAAGCAACAAACAAATCAAAAAGTTGTACAGTAACAAAGTTATTTACACGTTTTGTGGCCGTAGACGTAGATCTCGCAAAAAAATCAATAAAAAAGTTGTACTTCAAAGAAAATTAAGGGTGGGTAACACATTCCTCGGACACACGTAAATTCAAAAGCTATTGTAAGACCAACAAAACTTTTTTTGACAAGCCTATGTCGAGATCACTTGAAACAGCCCTACTGGTGGATCAAGGATAGATTTTGTGTTTGAAAATTGTGAAGGGAATTCAAATTCCAAAGAAAAAACTAATATTAATAATCTTCGAGGGGTTTAAAGCCACCTTTGAGGTCGGGACCCGCCCGACGGAAATGTACGTGATTCAATAGGAGTGTTGATAATAGCCTGAGGGGAAGTTGAGGAGCTTCATGCCGTGGCATGGCGCTTCTCGGCCGCGATATCGGCATCCACGTTGGGGATGATGGCTTTGCGCTTGCGGGCCATGCTGCCGCCATCGTTTTGGGGGATGAGTTCGGTTTGTTCCTCGTCGGTGTAGGAGGAGTAGAGGGTTTCCTTGATCTCGGGCTTCTGCGGCACGACGATGGGCGCCGGGGGTGGGGTGGGTGCGCAGATGGAGCTGGCGCGAAGGCGTTGTGGCGGGGCAAGCTTTAGGGTGACGACAGTGCGCGGCTTGTTCAGGAGATCGGAACATTCGGGAGCGAATCTGGAAAGGAATCGATTTAGACTTGATTCAGACCCGGATAAGAAGCTGTTTAGATGGAATCGAGAATGATCAAACAACTCACTTCGCATTTGCGGCATGCGCACCGCGCAGCACAGCCAAAACGTGCAAGCTGCGTCTCAATGGTGAACTGGAGCGTCGGAGATCGACGAGCTTATTGCAACTGAGCTTGATGAGGCGATTCCGCAGCCGGGATTCGAGAACGGCTTCCGCGGATTTACGTGAGGAACTCATGTTTGATCGAAGGATGAAGAACAGCTGATGTAGTGATCAACTGGTGATTCAAACTAGCAAATGGCAAAGCTTATGAACAAAATTTTCGAAGTTGGTTATTCTCGAGCGGCGCCCGCGCACACTCGGAATCAGTGGAGTACAGAGACTGGGGAGGCACCCGAGACGCCGTTCGACACGGAGTCGGTCGTCGTCTGTGTTGGGGTGGGGAGTTGATGGTGTTGCTCGGCTCGGGTGTGGTTCTTCCCTTTTCAGCTAGTTCTGTCCGACTCGCCACGCCGCTGCCTTCACCATAGGCAAGATGGGCGGAGCTTTCCGTGTGTGTCCTTCTAACACCAGGGCCGAAGGGGTGTCCGCCCCCAGCGCACCACAGAAAGAGCAGCTCACAGCTCTAAAAGTGTACCCTGAACGCAGAAAAAACACAAACACGCATCCCCTTCGGCCCAGCTATACCGACATACTTCTACCAGAAGTGCAGAGAGCAGTCGAGTTCGGATCGGCGTATCCGTTTGTCGGCATCTGTCCTTCCACGGAGCACACGTCGAATCGAAATACCCAATTGATAAGCTCCGCCTAGTTTGGAAGCACACCGAGAGGGAGAGAGAGACTTTTTTCGACGCCATCCTTGCGTCATTGATAGCCAAGGGGAGGCCCCCCTCCAGGAGTACAGGGTACGTGTACGTTGTTCTTCCAGTAAGACAATGAGAAATGAGCCTGATGCAATTCGAAATGCAAAGTGCACGTGTCCTCACGATTTGCCCGAGGGCATATAGCCCGCCGAAAGTGAGCTGATCGTTGCCCTTGGCTCTTGGCTCAATCTCAGCGATCTCGACTTTTAATTAATCGCCGTCGCCAAAAGCCCGACTTTTACGATCGCAACACATCCATTAAGTGTGACAGATATCCTTTCAATTGTTAATGGGTCGCGAAAAAGTTTAAATCGTCTCAAAAAGTGCAAGCCACGTGAATTCCAGTCCTAAGGCTCCTCCGAAAAACCGAGGTTCAGTTTTACGACCATCACCGCCAAATCATACATACACCCAATGCTTGCAAACCTGTGATCGCCGTAAAAACTTCTGAATGCATCAAAAATTACACGAGAATACATACAGGATGCACCCGAAACTATCTGTCACAAGGTAAATTTGAAACATTTGAAGTGAAAAAAATGCTTGAAACATCTGACCAACATCTCATAAAACAAACCTGAGCAAAAATCGCCAATGACTAATCCCACGGTTCATTGATTTGCATTCTTTTTAGCAGCATAAAGCTAATGTTTTTTCACAGAGAACCCAATTCCCACATAAAAATTTAACTGCAAACTTCTAACCCCAAAAATAGCAATAAGCAATCTGCAAAAATGACTCATTTGGAAAACAATTTTTAACTTTAACTTCCGCCTTGTTTTATAATACATTAGCTCGTGCCATTGTCAGCTTAAAAATTAATATGCAAATGATTTGTTAAAACGCTTTTCAACCGTATACATAGCCTTGCAAAGCCCCTGTCAGCAGCATTCATGTGTCCCTTGGGTAGTGGCAGGCTGTGGCGCGATATACCCATATTTGTCAATGATAAAAGTGCGTTTTTTGTGTTGGAACGGAAATGGAAAAAGCGCTTTTTCGAGCTCCGGAATGGCACACGGAGCAGAGAAGCCGGAAAAAAACGTTTGTAAACAACAGTTTGGAGGGTTTGCAGGGTTTTGTTTAAAAAAACTGATACATTCGTTGTATTTGGAAAGTATTTTCATGACTTTTAATAACTTTAAAGTTGATGTTTAACTTAATTTTATGTATTTTTAAACTGTTTTCTATGCCAGAAGCTTTTGTCGTCACATCAGCATCATCCTTTCAACCAATTTTGTCACCTCTGTTTCGCAAGATTGGTCAACCCGATTAGCGATGCCTTGAGGGTGGAAGAAAATCAAATCATCGCCCAAACGGGCCGGATGGACGATGATTCTCTCAAGTTGG
Organism: Panagrellus redivivus; assembly: GCA_000341325.1. Lineage (NCBI taxonomy): Eukaryota > Metazoa > Nematoda > Chromadorea > Rhabditida > Panagrolaimidae > Panagrellus > Panagrellus redivivus. The sequence goes on along the minus strand of KB455487.1, from coordinate 463,984 downwards.
GTGTATACATGCAAGACGGTACCGATACATGCGAATTAACAATGGCAGTCTTCACCTTTGACAGGTTGGGCTCGGAATGGATTCAACTTTTGTTCTTTTGGCGTCAATTAACACCCATTGATTTGTGACGGTGTTCGTCGCCGTGTAGACAAGTTCAAACCGAACCCCCGAATCGGGGGTGTAGTAGTTTTTGATGTGATTTGGGGTGACATTTGGGACGAAACCGGAAAGGGGTAAAGATGGGTGATGCTTTTGGAAAGGTAAAACTGCTACGGTTTTTTTTTGTGTCATAAGTGTATGATTTTATTGTTCTTTCCAACTTTTGCATAATTTTACGGCTTATCTTTCGAATTCATAAACAAAAGATCATTCAATAAACTGTAACAATGTTTGTATTCCGACGTTCTCACGGATCTCGTAACTGATCCTACCCCACATCCATTCCCAAAACACAACAACACACAAACAGAGCCATTTCACAGGGAATGGCGCCATCTGCCATCTGCCGGGAGACAGAAACGAAACCGAAGGCGATTGACATTGTCGCCGAATAAACAACATCGTTCAAGGAACAGCAAAAAAAATGCTTTTTGCTTCGAAACAACCTTCGACGGATGCGCATGAGCGGAAGTACAAGGACGGTCTGCTGTCTAGAAGGCTCCGGAATCCTATCGCTCATTCGCGCCATCGGACGGGGGTGATGATTGTTGTTCTTCGCTCAGAAAGGTCGTGGGAAACAGTTTTGAGCAACAACAACAAAATAGAAAGAGAAAAAATGGGGGGAAAATCAAAGCTCAAGGCTGACTCGCTCCATTTTGTTTTATTTTTGTGTTGTTTTGTAAAGGTTATTCGTCGGAATTAGCCTTGAAGTTTGCACGTAGGCACTTTTGGGGGTAAAACTGTACAAATTCTATCAAATATCAATCGATTGTTACTTTGAAATTGATAACAAACTTGAAGTTCTCTTTACTTCGTAGTTTTTTTTGTTTATAAAAACTGTTTCTCCTGGAGAATTGAACAAAAAATCTAAAAATAACCTTCCGCCTGATCACAGTTCCGTTTGCTTTCATCCTGTTTCAAGCAGATGTGTCAACACTTCCAAATCGGGGAATGCTATAACGCTAGCCTTTGGCCTTTTCCGGATCTAAAACGCAAACAAATGCACAAAAAGCACCTGGCACACGAAAATCGTGATTGATCTCGCTGATCACGATTACTTTTTCGAAATTTCATCACGTTACTTTTATAATAACATTGTAAACTGCTTATAGTTGCTTAGTTTGTGACCGATTTTTAATAATTTAAGAAAAAACTGTTCAACACGACCAAAATTAAAAATGCAAAATGTCCTCATAAACCGTCTTGCTCAAAACCGATCACATAATCCACAAAAAACACGTCAAAAATAATGTGTTTGTTTTGCTACGTTATTATTCATGCGGGTCTAAATTGGCTTTCCGACATTGCACAATAGAAATGCGTGGGGGATTGTAAGTGGTAATGAGAAAATCGGGCAACCATTGTTAGGAAGCATGATGAAATGCTACTGACACGCGATTTGGGTGGTGATAGGGTGGGTACTGTGTGGAAAAAAACTGTTGAGTTCAGTGACGATAAGATGTTTGAAACATCTGGATCTTTTCAAGTTTGCAATTGAGACAACTAAACTTGCATTATATAAAACTGAATATATTGTATACAAAGAGAGCCGCTGAATTAACAACTGTAATACAAAAACATAATTATGAAACAAAACTGGGAAACTGTTTTCTCTACACTCACTAAATTTCAAAAGTCTACTGACATTAAAAAAAACTGAACTTTAAGAAAAGCACGCATGAAGGAAACACGTTTTGCATTACCATTCCTGTGATTTCTGACATTAAAAAGTGCTTTTCATATGTGTATCTTTACTTTTTACAAAAACTGGCAATCAGTTCCTAAAAGATTTGTAATTGCTAAATTTTGTCATCAACTTCATTTCAAAACTTTCCTTAAAGTTCGCACAAACTTTACCTCCAAAACCTTGCTCACCATCACAATTATACAATTTTCCAATAACTACAAAAACCCTGAAGTACACAAGGCTATAATTTAACCAATTTCCTACAAATCTTGTTTGTACACTTGCGAATTTCAAATTTGTACACTTTACGTCACCGCCATCAAACGCTGTGGAACTGTTGTAAAAAACAATCGTAGTTTACTCTTTTGGATTTTAGCGGAAACATCGTGGCACTTTGATGTTCTTATGGGTCGTTTTTAGAAACGTAAATGTGTAATGTGTACTTTTTTAGTTCTGGTGATAAAAAAATATTCTGGGAATTAAGTTTTCTGTGTTAATTGGTTTTTTTTACATAGAAGATTTATGTTACTTTACAATGTTGTAAAAGTTATGTTTGGAGATAAAACTGGGAAGTCTTTTGGGTAGAGTATGACTCATTTTCATAAATATTTTTTCGAGGCATTACATGTATGTGTAATTGGGGCCGTAAAAGTGCACTACCATTGTGTGCTTTACGGAGGTCGTCGCCGAGGCAGCCGCTGACAAGTCCATGACGAAACCGGACGCGAACTGTCACCACGGCAAGAATGACATTCAGACGGCGCCGCGGCAAATTATCCCGGGCTATGATTGATGCAAAGTTTCGAAAGTCATTCAGCAGGGTCGGCGCTTTTTCGTAATGTGCACTTTTACGGATGTTTCGACATGGGATTCTGAGTGACAGGTACCATGGCAATTACACATGTTTGTGGACTTCTGAAAACTGCACCGTCTCTGTACTCGCACTAACCGAAACAACTAAAAATATCCAAAACTATCGTCCATACAGATCAGCCAACCCAAACACCTATAAAAAAGGGTTTGCCAGCGGCAACGAACGCACTTTTATGGCGATCTTTGACTGTTGCCGCCGACAATGTTGTTGCACAACGAGGTTTGCCGCGTTGAGATAAATACCAGCTATAAAAGTTTATGAAAATAGGTTTGTGGTGCAACGTCGGCGTCGAATACAACCTGACTTTTATGTGTGCGGATAAAAACAAGAGATCTGCAACATTGGAGGGTTTAGTCATTGTAAAATGCACCAAAAGGACACGCAATATTGAGCACTTTTATAATTACTGGTACAAAGGGCGACTATTAGAGCAAAAAGTTGTAGCCTGTTTAGCAGGAATTTGACAAGGGGACAGAGATTAGGTGGATAAAACTGCAAATAAAATTTTGAAATCTTAAGTTAGCGCAAAATTTTAAAAACTGATTGTTTGATAGAATTTGAAAGCAAAAAACTGGTTGTCGTCTCATTGTCGATTATCTGGCCTGAAAATTCTCCATCTCATGGATAAACGACTTCCCAGGTGCCGTCCATTTGCAGGTGAAGGATCCGCCGGTTCCACGGTCCTGTGTGAAACCCGCGTTTTTGAGGCTGTCGATGGTGCCGACCTGTAAAAATTTAACTTTATATAAACTGGTTCTCCCAACCGCTTCATACATCGTATGCCGCCGCCGAAAACTCATTATGAAGACTAAAGTTCAAGTTAACCCCAAACTCAAACTCCTTGATCGTGTTTTGGAAGGTTTGGAACTCTTCCGTGTTGACCCCACTCAATGGCGCACAAACATCGACCAGAATCCGAGCGTCTTCCAGATTTGGGAAAATTTTCAGAAATGTAGCCAATTCAGCGACTTCGTCAGTGAAAAAGACGGATTTCTGGCGAAGGGAAATGTTTAGGCGTTTGACGGCGGGGAATTTGCCGGCCAACGGGGTGCTGAAATTTTGAATAAACTGTTTCGTCGGGGAACTACAAACTATCGTTGAATAAGTGTAAGGAATTAGCAAAACTCACAAATTTTCCTTGAAAAAAGCAAACTCCTCATCGTCAATATCGATTTTCACTCGTTCCGGAAGAGCTAGCGATGGATCAGCCAGTAATTTCTAAATGACAAAAGATAACTATAATAAAATAAGAAAAGTATTCACGCTTGTCTGTTTGGTCTCGCCCGTAAGGCTCAATTCCTTCAACTGATTAATGACATTTGGCGACGCGTTCAGCAAATCGGCGAATGAGTTGACCGAACACTCGAGGTATGAAACATTGGGGAAGTTGGTGATTAGAGGTGATAGCTTGGCTCGAGCGTCGTCGATTATGAGCTGGGTAATGGCTAAAAATGGTTTAAAACTGCTTTGAGTGTACGACAACCGCAACAAACTTCTATTCTGTCGCAAAGCAGCCGCAAACGGGCTCTTGTCTTCCAAAATAGTGCCATCTGTGTTCAATGATTGGACATAGGTCGCAAACAGGGTTTTGATGGCATCAGTGTTGGCTTTGAGGGTTGTGGATGCGGATTCAAACTGCAAAATTGTCTTCCGTGACTACGATATTACCCATAAAACTCACAAATTCCAGCTCTCCCCAATGGAAGTCCGCGTTGACATAGCGGCCAACATACTTCCCAAACACTTCCAACAAGCTTTTATCACTAGAAAGCTTACTTTCCAGCGAGTCAAAGTTGTTTTTCGTGAACATGGACTTCAATACATCGGGTAATTGATGTGGATCGGGTAATTGCACCGGATCGGGGTCGCTTGAGGCCATAGTTGGCTAATTACTGAGAATAAAACTGCACAACGTTTGGGATAAAGAAAACGACAACGCGAAATTGACCAAATCCCTGTTTTCTTCCTGATCCTAGCAAAAAGACACCTGCTACGCCGTGGCGATCCGCGATCCATCCACAAATGATGCAAAACAGGTGTTATCGGTTGCCGGCCGAAGCTGTCAGCCTCGATTTGTTTGGCCACTACGGCGGGCGTACGTGCAAGTAAAGTTCATGCGTAAATAATGCCAATCGTTGCATATTTTTTGATCAAAACTGCAGGAGTTTTATAAATAACTGGATTTTCAATTTACAAATTCCTGAAGAGAAAGTTGTAATAAACATTTTTCCAATGGCGCACGTTGTGCCACTTTTGATGAAAATTAAACTGCGCAAACTATTTTTTCAAACATTACAACTTTCAAATTCCGTATTTGCTTCAAATTTATAGAACAAATTTTCTGTTAACAACTTCCAGTGTCAGCTTTTACCTTTTTTAAACTATCTATTTAAGTACAAACTTAGCGTTACTTTATTCAAACTAACAGTAAACGGTTTTCATTTCATTCGACAGAAAAAAACTGTCCGGTTTTTGTCCGTTTTTGGAAGTCAATGATGTTCCGTTCAGACAACATAACGAACGGCCAAGATCGATCTATAAAGAATGTTGCATACGTGACTTCCTGGTTCATAAAAACAGCAAACAAGCAAACTTACGCAATCAGATGCCCGAGCATGAAACCGTTTGCAGATGCGTCTAAAATGCAAACAAATAAATTCCATTGAAAAACTTTGGACTTTGGTAAACTGTACCTGAAGGGCGAGCCGTTGTCGATGGCGGCACTGTTGTGTTGGTCGCGGTGCCATTGTTGTCCACGCAGAAGGAAACTGCCACGCAGATGGCGAGAAACACGATTGTGAAGGCTTGGAAGCGATTCATTTTTACAACTGTTAAACTGGTGTGTCAGAACTGAGGTGTTGGTACGGCTTTTATATGCTTCGATGGGTGTGAAAAATTGAAACCACCAATTTCGTCATGATTGTTTTTTTCGTTTTCTGATTAAAAGCTAATACTTTTTCTTTTGTCTTTTCCGACTGTTTTCGCATTGCTTCAGATTCATTGCATTGATGTTTGACACAAACACGGGACGCGGCATACAAACAAGCAAGCAATGAAAACGTAAAAACGAAACTAATCGGAGTTGTATTACTATCGGTGGTGGCAGCCCTGGACAGAGATCCAAACAAAAACGTACAAAAAGGATGCAATTTAACATTAAATTTAAGATGACATGATGGCAGTAGTTTGTCAATGACTAGGTCACTGTCGTTTTGGTGGTAAAGGTGAGACAGTGTCCGCTTAATAGCCAGGGGCAGTACGGGGGATGGGGCAGTGATCGCAGCTGCCACCGTTGCCTTGTTCGCCATCGGGACCGTTCTCGCCGTTGGGGCCAGCAGCGCCAGCGGCACCAGCGTTACCGGCATCACCGGCGGGGCCGACGGGGCCATCAGCGCCAGGGTTGCCGTTGGGGCCAGCGGGGCCTTCGGGACCGGCCGGGCCGGCGGGACCAGCGGGACCAGCAGGGCCGGGCACGCCGGGAACGTCGGAGACGACACCAGCGGGGCCGGGGGCACCAGCGGCACCGGCGTCTCCGTCGGCACCAGCGGGGCCAGGGGCGCCAGGAGCACCAGCAGGGCCAGCGTTTCCGGGGGCACCAGCGGAGCCAGGGGCACCAGGGTTGCCAGAGGGACCCTTCGGGCCAGGAGCACCAGGGGGACCGGCAGCGGCATCCTCGCAGCAGAATTCGAAGTCGGCAGCGGTCGGGACATCGTCGGGGTGGGCGTCGGCGCCGTTGGTTCCGTCGGAACCGGGCTGGCCATCACCACCGTCGAGACCGTCGGTACCGGCGGCACCAGGCGGACCAGCGGGGCCGATACGGCACGAGCAGGTCTGGGCAATGTTCTCGAAGGCGGGGGCGGCGTTCGCGAAGCTGGAGACGCCAGAGACGCCGGCATCGTAGGATTGACGCTTGTGACGGGCTAAAAACTGGCACTCTCAAATAACGTCAGTAAACTTTTGAAACATACCGACGAGGTCTTCGAGAGACTTGGCATCATTCAAAGCTTCAGTGCGGATAACACCCTTGGCGACCTGGGCCTGGGCGAACTGGCGCCACAAGGTGCCAGTGGTCGACTTGCAGAAGTCCACTTCGGTCTGGAATACTGTATATTGAAAACTGAGGGGCGGTGTGATTGTGACATACCTGGAGTTCGCTCTGGACACGCTGCAAGTACCCGTAAAGCGACGGCACGGCAACAATACCGACCAAGATGGCGACGGTAGCGATGAAGACGCTACCGAAGGCCAACTTCTTAAGGCTCTCGGCCTCGGCATACTTGGCGTAATCCGCCTCGAACGAGCTACTCTCACGGCGCTTCTCAGTCATGTTGGCAGTTGACGAATGCGCTCCGTCTGACGATTACACGCTCCACCGTTCGACTTGATATACCCCAAGTTGACCTTGGCTACCCGCCAAACCCCTCCTAAAGGCTTCTGGGGCTCCGGCGTGCAAAAAAGGGTTCAACCTGTTGATAAAAACGCGTGCCCCTGCTAGGGGGGAGGGGGGTTGACGAGGGAGGGCGGCTTTCCGTCTCACTTCAGTTGCCAGTGTCGTCGCGGATAGCCCCGGGAAAGGGGTTTGTTTGTTGCGAGACATGCGCAAAAGAAGTCGTCGACGTCGTTTGATTTGTGTTTGGTAGTAAGGAAGTGCAGGGGCGATTGCGTGAAAGACCGCCAGCTGCACGCTTCAAAACGGGTTTCCAGTGAGCTGTGAGCTCAGAGGCAGGTAGAAAGGGCACATCACGGGCATCGGAGAGGTTGTTTGAAATGGCAGATACCGGAAACATGCTTGTTGGAGAGGCGATCAAGCGATTAATTTGAGGGGATTTGGGGCAAGGTTGCAAGTTGGTGATTAGATGACCCAATTAAATGGCTTTTAGAGATACTCAAAACTGAAGATAAACGTTTCCCCCGCAAAAACAACTTTTTAAGCAAAAACAAACAAACCCTCAAATTTGAGGGGCATTTTCATTTCTGAGGGTTTTACCCCTCAAATTTGAGAAAACGCTCAAATCGATGAAAAACAGCAAATTATGATCATTAATTGCTTTTTGAATTAAAACTGGCGGTTCCCTTTCGTCTACAATGCATACTTTCCATTTCTGCTCAAGTGTTTTCCCAACAAAAACAAAACACTTCAAAAACCGCAAGTTTACAACCGTTAAACTTGTAAAAACAATGCAACAAATTCCTTCAATCAAGTCCTTGCGTAATTTTTTTCAAGTAAACTGGATTTTTTTTCACAACTTAACCGTTTCACAAATCACATTCATCATCATTCAAATCGAGCCGATTTCACCGAATGACCAACCAATTCTCCCAGACATTAGCCATGCAACTTCCGTGTTTAATTCGGTGCCCCCGCAGTGTGTCCAAACACGTTTTCTGGTCCTGACTGGGTGATGAATCCTATCCGCTTCAACTTGCACTTTTTATTGGTTTAGGTTTGATTTTTTTTTATTAAACTGCTGCTTTCAGCAAATTCGCAACAGTTTCCAACAACCATGCACATCACAAAACTCCAAAATCGCATCAAAAAATAAAAATCTATGTCCGTGTGATCGAAGAATCGCCTGAGGGCATGCTTTTTATATTTTACCGCAAAGATCGTAAGGCAGTCAGGCAGTTCGTCGGTAGTAGCGGGCATGATCGTTGTCAATCGTCGTTTTCGATCCACCCTGAAAAAGACACCCCCCTTCAAAAAGAAACATGCGCCGCATTATCGGGTTTTGTTTCACTTTGTTGTCGCCTTCGCTTTTTTTTTCTCGTAGCAAACCGAAACCGGTCTAACGGGGCCCGTTTCACACCAACTTTTGCTGTATGCTCGGAAGTTTTTTATTTGTATTCTGTATTGGGGAGTCTTTGGCGGGGGATCGTTAAAACTGATAAAAAGTTGATGTTTGTTAGGTAGAACTTGTGGGGCTAAGTAAATAGTGTTGAGAAAAGTAATTTTAGATTTGGGTACGGAAATAAAGGCGTGACAAGTGATGTGGATTGATAAAACTGTTGTTGTTCGTCACAGAAGTAATAAATGGAACGAAAAACACGCAAAGTATGCAAATTCCAATTGGATGGTGGTGTTAATGAAAATCAGGGACGTCGTGACGAGACCATAAAACTGCACATCGTAAGTCCAAAGTTCGCCGCTAAATGAATTCAATGATAATGGCCTCACTGGACATTTTGATCTGTAAACAGACAGCTTTAAAACTGCAAAAAGGTGATTATCGAGAAAATTTTAACCAAAAATTGCATTAACGGTGTCCAATCGTCTTTAAACAACCAAAAAACTTTATAATTTTACCTTTTTAAAACCTCAAAATGTCATACTCTCTCGCATCTGCATACATTATCACTATTATACACCCATCTCGCACTCATGACACCTTTGAAACCACCAAACTTGCATAGATCACACCTAATCCGTTCAGCCAGACCACCACAAGCATACTGTACTTCCCGATCGGCGATAATTCACATTCAGCGGCTAGAACCTGTGTCAGGTACACTCATTGTGACGTTAGTGCTGACTTAATTCAACACGGATTAGCTCAAAAGTATGATACGAGGCGGGGTTCGTCGCGAACAAACCGTTTGAATGATAATGATTATGATTATGGTGACATAAAACGCTGGGAATTTAGCCTTTTGTGTATTTAAGGGTGGGAAGTATCGGTTGAAACGATACGGTTTGATTTTTTTTGAAAACTTTTGTTGCCGGTCTCGCTTGGTTGTTAAATTTTTCAAGATGATGCGAGCCAGTGTTGATCTTGGTAAGCACAAATTGGTCGGAATGCGACAGCCGAGTTTAAAGGCCTGCTTGCTGTGTGAATTCTTTTGTACGGCTTTTTTGATGGTAAGGGTTTTTGGTTTTTAAAACTGACATTAAACTGGTTTGGTTATTTCAGTACGTCGGCCTAAGTTTCACAGCAGTGGACGTTCTTTCGAATGGCAGTTTGGGCGCTTTTGGCAACCTCGCGTGGGGCGCTTGTTTGATGATGGCAATTCAGATTGGTAATCATATCAGTGGCAGTCAGATGAACCCGGCCATTTCGATCATGTTGTACGCGTTCGGAGAGATGGATCTCCAAAGATTGGGGCTATACATGGCGGCACAGTTTTGGGGTGCTTTTGTGGGGTCTGCGGGGGTGTTTCTTGTTTATTATGGTGGGTGTTGTTGAAAAACTGGTCACTAGTGATGGTATGAAACAATTTTTAGACGCGATAGACAAATTTGACGGCGGAATGCGCACAGTTCGAGGCCCCAATGCCACGGCACACATCTTTGCCACATATCCGCAGGACTATTTGAGTGTTATGGGGGGATTGTTTGATCAGGTTGGTTAAAAACTGCTAGCCGCATCATACAGCATGATAAAATCCACTTCCAGATGAGTACAACAGCCCTGCTAGTCATCCTCATCAAAGCCATCACCCACAAAACCCACGGCCTTCCAAAAGCCATCCATCCCTACGCTATCGGCACGGCTTTAACAGTGCTAATTACAGCCTTCTCCAAAAACTGTGGAGCAGCCCTCAATCCCGCCCGTGACCTCGGTCCTCGAGTCTTCACATTCATAGCTGGCTACGGCTGGGAAGTTTTCAGCTACAACAATTATACGTGGTTTTGGATCCCGATTGTCGGCCCGATCATCGGTGTTTTCATGGGAGCCTTTTTGTATGAGTATTTCATCGGCAATGCGGATGAAATCAAAAACAAGGTCGTGTCAAATGACGAGGAAAACAGGGCCCACTCGCCGCCTCATATGAACATCACACCACCACCGATCGTCGAAATTGAGAAGCCATTTAGTATGCCTTTGCCTGCACATATGAAAATGACTCGTCGGCAGACTATTGATGGGGGAGCGTACTATAATGGACATCCTACTATTATGGAATGAAAACTGACGCTTATTGGTTTGCTGCCGATCTCTAACACGTGTAATAGTCTGACTTTTTATATTAAAAAGTTCAGTGTTAACGATTAACATATCCAAGAATGACATAATAAAGACAAATAAACTGGTACAAGAGTTTAGCCTTCAAAATTTCAAAAAACCATTTCCCATAGCTCTACACACACTCTAACCCCTGCCCATTTCACCCATTCCTGTCCACTGGGCGTGTGGCGCAATGGATAGCGCGCTGGACTTCGGATCCAGCGGTTGCAGGTTCGAATCCTGTCACGCTCGAAATATTTTTTTTATTTAATAAACTGCTTCCACCTTGTATATTTTTACAAATCCAATTGAACATCATCCTCACCATCCCGTTGCGTCTTGTCGGTTCTAACAGAATCCGCGATGCTGCCCATCGACGACTTCATCGAAACCGAAACGCACCCAAACTCGCTCGTGTCGAACTCTTCGCGATTGTCAGCCTGCAAGCTCTGCACTCAGTTCAGTCATACTTTGTCAAAACACCGCTGTGCCAGCATACAATGCCAAAAATTATCGTACCAGGGTTTGGAGGAGCTTCTGGAGGTGCTGGAGTTCGTAGGTCAGGAGGGTGATCTTGGCGACGGTTTTGGGCTTGGCATTGGCGATCTGTTCGAGGGATTTGAGCATCGCCGAGATGTTGGCCGTGGTCTGGAAAGGGGTATAAACTGATGTGATTCAGAAAACCATCAAGAAAGATATGTCAATTTTCAGACAACGTTATGACACTCTGATACGTTTGAACATTAAAACTGCCATTAATATCTATTTCGTAAAAGCAACTCACCCTCGTCGCAAAAAACCAAAATTCAGCACTTCCATGAACTCGCCCAACTTGTGGAATAGCTGCCGGAATGAATGAATCCGACGATTTCACGGCTGAATCAAGGCTCGTCGAGGACACGGATGATGGCATGGTTTAGATTTTAAAAACTGATCTTTGGGCTGTCGGTATTTAGGTGCCGTGTTGATAGAAATGTAAATTTTAACAAAGATTTAAAACTGCAGCTGGTGCTTACCGGATATCAAACCATGAGGACCCTTATCCACCTCGCCTTCATCCTTTCCGTCTTCACAATCATCAAAACTGATGACCTCCCAGAAGAAAATCCCATCAAATATGTCCCCCTCGGCGATAATGCCGTCTTTGAATGTGCCGCTTATAAACTCGTCAAAGACAAGGTCGTCAAAGTCAAGGATGTGCATTGGCGGTACTTCGGAAAGTCAACAACCATCCAACACCTCGGGCAAAATGACTACGATCGATTTGAGATGAATTCAAGCTACTTTTTGACCGGATACAACATTCAACGTGCACATGTTGGCACTTATGAGTGTGTTGTGACTTTTAAAAAGTTTGAGAATGACCAGGTTTTACGGTCGGCGGTTGATTTGGGTGAGTTGGAATTTGATAAACTGAGATTTTTCAGCGCAATTCTAGCTAAAAGTCAGCGTTTTGTTGTGAAAACTGGAGTAAGGTGATGTTTCAGAAGTCCAAGACTGCTTCGAAGACTCAAACTCAACCCAACTCAGTAATCGAAATCCGTGCCAATACGGTGCTTGCGTCATTGAAACTGACCAAGTGACATCGTATGAGCGGCTGAAGTGTGAATGTGTCGAACAGTATTCAGGGATTTATTGTGAAGGTTTGTTTTAAACTGAACCGCTTCGATACAATTCCTTTTCCAGACGAAGTCCGCGGGACATGGTGGCGCGAAGTCATCTTCTACAGCCCGATCATGGGTCACTTCGTCGTCGCTGCCATCATTATTTTCGGGAGCAGTTTAGTCGCTAAAGGCACGCGGGAAGAACGAATCAGCCTCCTCGAAGACACCCCAGCCTTAGGGCGGGTCAACCTTCGAAATCCACGTCGATTCCCCGGAAAACAACTGCCGACAGAAACAGAAGTCAACAACTGCACCACAAGTTTGTCGGAGTTGCTTCAAAAGATTCGGGCTGATCCGGCTGAACACAAAGACACGTAAATTTTATGTTTATTCATTCGTTTAAGTTAAACTGGATAAAAAAACTTACAAAATTATTATCAATCGCATTTATAGACATTATTTATCGCTGGTAAAAACTGTTCTGAATATGATCGGTTATCAAAACTGCCGCAAATAAAAGAAGAACAAATCCAAAAGCACGTAAAAAGATGACTGATTCAAAACGCAAAAACCCGTAAAAAAAGTTACAAAAGCAATTTCCTTCACGGATACGTGCATGCCGTGGCATCACTGACTCCATTGGTCTTCTGATTCTTTTGCAGTTTGGCCGATTCACGGGTAATGTTGGTGAATTCTGCGGGTTGGTCGGTTGCCATGAAGCAGAAGACGAAGTTGGACTGAAAACACGGTATGTTTTAAAGAATAAACTGTAGATACGTCGCTCAAGAGTCAAGCGGTATGACTTACAATAATAAGAGTCGCCGCCAAAATCATAAAAATAGTGCGCCATTGTTCCTTTGAATGATCATCCGTGACGAAGATAGCCACCAAAGCTGGGGCCAGGAACAGCGTCAAACATTTGATAAACTGGATGTTAGAAATAACAAAAGCCGAATACTGGCGAGAAACCAGCGTTCCGCATTTGTAGAAACCTCCGCAGTTGGCACCCAAGAAGGCGTGAATCAACGTGAAAAGTGCCACAGCAATCATGGGGCTGTCATCGGGGACGTATCCGAGACCGGCGTACATCAGGCCGGGAACAAAGAGGGCCAGGGTGTTGAAGAAGATCATCTTTTTGCGTTCATCGAAGGTTCTAAAAACTGCGACTTGAACCCGGCGGACGATGAAAGAAAACTCACTTGTTTTTATCCGAAAAATATCCAGTAGCCAGCTTGAAGGGGATATGACTCAAAGCCGGAAGGGCTCCAAGCCAGCCCGTATGGCCAACACTGTAGTTCAGGACATTGTTCATATAAGTTGGGGTGTATGTCAACAAAAAGATGCCGCAACCAATATCGGCGAGTGCATTCAACCAAACTGTCAAAATAACCGGATTTCTGATGATAGCCAAGTACGGGATGAAGGAATCCATGCTTTTATGGGCTTCACTCTTATCACGGTGGATCTTTTCGAGTTCGATGGAGGATACATTTCGATGGCATTCTGGGCGATCGGTGTAGAAGGCGAACCAAGCGACGAAAAGAAGGATACAGGCGGCGCCATGGAAGTAGTAGACTGATGGCCAGCCCCAGGACGAGTTGCAGAGCTGGAAAGGGTTTGATTGATGGGTACTGTTGTTTTTAGGTATAAACTATAGTATTTTAACGCTCATAGACCACTCAAACCCCCTTCACTGCCCTATGCTGCATCAAACTTCCAAATAAAAACCCCAAATACTCACCGCTCCACTGACTGGATTAGTAATAGCCGACGAAATCGGTGAAAAACAAGTCAAAATCGAAATGAAAATACCATTTTGCTTCAAACTCGCCCATCGCGAACACAGTACACCAATGGCGGCAAAATCAGCGGCATAGGCCACGCCCTGGATGACTCGAGCGCCGACAAACCACCAGAATCCGATGTGAGCAAATGGAGGGATTAAAACTGTAGCAGTCGCCGATAAAATGCCAGCAGCAAGGAAGACCCTTCGAGCGCCATACTTGGCATACAGCAAATTGAACGGGAAAGTTGCCGCAATACTGCCAAACGCGACGGCCCACATGAGAATCGCCTTTTCATGGGGGTTGTACGGGATTGTCCGGTGTTCATAGCTGTCCTTTACATGTTGGAGTTCCTTGGAAGTCAGGTTCTCATGTTCTGGACGAGGAGTAAAACTGCGATCGGCTGACGGGTTGTCCATGCAGATGAAAGTAAAGTTAAGGGCGATCATGTTTGAGCAGATGGACGTCAGACAGAAGCATCCAAGGAAAAGGATGAAATATCGGAACCGATGGGACCAGATAGTGGGTTCTTTGCCGGACCCGGAGATGGATTGCTCCGGCTGTTTTTCAGGGAGCGCATTGGCATCGGTTTGGAGGTCATTGTCGGCCGGCAGGTGGAAGATGGGTGTTGGAGCTGCGGGTGCGGCTGGCGTTTGGGTTGACATTCTAAACTGAAGTTTCGAGGATAAATCAAAGATATTCAAAAATCACGACTTTAAACAGGGTTCAAAAAGTGATGGCGAGTCAAAGACCTTTAAAAAGCAATCACAGAAACACCTTCCAAACCCAAACAAAACCACGCCCCTGTGACATGCTCCTTCTGCGTGTCCATCACGAAAAAAAATCGTTGATAATTTGGGTAAACAATAGGGCCTACACTATCTTTTGTATTTACGATTTTTGTCAAATTTATTAAATTTCTTTTTTTGTGTTTGGGATTTCCGAAAACAAAGACAAAAACACTAAATTTTAGTATATTTTTTAAAACTGTATAACAATGCAGATACAGTAACCCATGCATATTGCTTCCATAAAACCAACAAAATGCCCAAAAACCATAAATTCCCCCCTCCTTTTATACACCGCTCCCGTCGTCTCGATCAAGTGCACCAAAATACAGCCAATTAACCGTCCACAGTTCATAGAGAAGTCACTATGATCAAAGAATGGGGCATGAAACAACCGTAATTTGAGGTAATTTGGTTGACAAAGACGTGTAAAAAGAAACTGTCCGCCGTGGTGTACGCCACGTTACATTTTGGCAAGATATCATCCAGAAAGTTACAAACCCAAAGAAAAAACTGTTCAATAAAGTGAACTGAAGAATCAAAAGAATCAAAATACGCTCACTATTATGAGTAAAACAAAAAAGCAGTGAATGCATCTTCCATGTTTATACTCAAAAATAGCGTCGGAGACGCATGACAGTCGCATGTCCGAGGGCGGAGTGATGCTGATGGTGATCTGACTGAACTGTGGAATCATGTATGGGTTTCAAGTGAAGAGGAACATGCCAGTCGATTGTAATTAATCTTTTCAGACGGAAGTCATTGAGCTTGAACAGGGGAGGGGCCGGGTGAAATGGGATGCCTTTGGCGAATGGTGATTGTGTACGGTTATTGATGGGTGTTTAGGAAACCTATCTTACATCAATATAACCTTTAAGGGAGCGAAGAAGGTCAGTTGTGAAATGTGATTATTGAAGGGAAGTCTGATGTCATGATTTTGGGTTGTTTTTGGGGGGTTTGGAAGTTATTGATTGATTAAAAACTGCCCAGAATTTGACAAGTAATTAAAATTTCGCCAAAAACTCAAAACTCAAAATCAAAACAAGGCCAAAAACGATCAACCCATAAGTAACCCATGTGTAGCCACGTGAATCCCCGGCGGAATCCACCTTTCCCATTCACAGGGGCCTCTAATCGATCAAATTTTATCGTCATCCACGTATAGATTATTCGTTGACATCCCATTTGACGAACATTGTGCATCAAAAACTCGTTCTTTCCGACGGTCAAAAGCCACAGATAGGTTGTGTTTTACGCAAAAACAATTGTTACAAGGTCGTTAACTATCGCCATAATGAAAAAATAGCATCAAAAACTCAGACGGTTACTGTATTTTTTCGATGAAAGTACATAAAAACAAACTTCAATGTCTGATCAAAACTTTCACCCGCCGTCTGTCTGTCTACAAACAGTCTACAATATTTTCCGCCCGCGTAACCTACACCTTTTAAGTACGAGATTAGCCCTTTCTGGATCACTCCAGCCGTGTCGGGGTCTATCTCTTTTTATTGGATTAGGATAGGATTAGAGGGGGCCTTTGATTGGAAATGAATGCACTGCGCACGACGCTGATCTGACGTCGTCATTTTTGGGATCCCATAAAACGGATGATCGCCTGGATGGGAAGTGTGATAGCGACCGCGTAAGCCCTTTTCCGAACATTTCCACAGACGTCGCGAGGCTAAAGAACACACGCCCTGAGGGCGTTCGAGCGCTGGCCCGAGCTACCTGCTGCGCGATGGTGGGCGAAGATGTCTTCGAAAGGGGTTTTGCTGCAAAAGATAGGGGTGGTGATATCACTTTTTGATTGGAATTTTTACTAAACTGAATTGTTAGTTATTGGAGGCATTGAATACGTAGCCATTTTATTAGCTCAACGACTAAAAAAGGGATTATCACAGACTTATGCAATGCAAACTGACTGCGAACAGGGTGTACTCAATAGAGCGAAGATCAGGGGGTTTGAAATGTACAAAAAACTGATGTTTTATCCAACCGTAATTATTTACAACAATCATTTGCAAAACAGCAGTTTATAAAATTGCATTTTACATGGTAATGCAATGTTTAAAATTTCTGGTCAGTACTTTTACACTACATTGAATGTAAACAACTTTTTTATACAATTCTTTAAAAAGACATCTGACACCAATCTCGTTCTGATCCGCTTACAACTTGTACAATGCTTTCAAAAATCTGTAACAGATGCCTTCTGTAGACATGAATACTTCAAATGAATGCGCTTCTACGTCAAATGTATACTTTTCAACAATAACAATAACGTATGTGACACTAAAATTGTGTTCTTCGTATATTTCTTTTTTGAAATTTGACAAAGATCGACACAAAAAGTAGTCTACTTTTCGTTTCCAATATAATTGGTGACAAATTCTTTCGTGAAAAGATACATCGTAAGTGCACAAAACCATGACCAGCGAGACAGAATGACGTTGGGCGAGAAAGTCCAATTGGCCATGGAATTGCAGCGCATCTCTAAAAAATAATGATTGTTTTACAAAACTGCAACTTCCGTTGATTACAACTAATTTGAAGTAAGTTTCGGTGAGATGTCGGAGACGTTTGTTTTTGGAAGAATGAAAACTGGACGTTGTGTACATACAAAGCTGTAATACAAAGTCACATTGTTATTTATAAAACTGCAACATAAACAGCGTATAGATCACAAAATCCACCTGAAAGCCAAATTACCATAATCCCCCAAAAATCCAACCCAGCAACAAGCTTGGATCCTGTAAAAATGGTCCCCAATGTTGTCACCCCGATATTCAACCATCGTATTACCGTTTTTATTCAGTTTATTCACCAGTGCCACCGCATCTCAAAAAGCCTTCAAAGAACCGTTGATTGAAGTCTACGAAGGCCAAAATTGGTTGTACAGTGAGAATAATGTGCTCTTTTTCACGAATACCACGGATGCTAAAACAAAAGAGACACATTTCACAACGACTCTATTAACGAAGGGCGTTGGTCAACGGTTTACCGGAGGTAATGGTGGCGTTTTTGATGGATATGTGCTGTTTCCATTGAATCAAACGGCGATATTTACTGTATTTTGTAATCGAAGGGCATTGGGAACGGATAATTTGAGGTTCATATTCGGTGATGAGAAGGGCAACTTTGAGGTCGGTATTGAAATGATTTTTAAAGGTCGTGATGAGTGGTTTTTTGCTCATGGTGGGTTTTGGGAGTTATAAACTGGAATGTTAGGTAACAATTCGGTTTAGAAGATAGAATATACGGTCGACTCATCGATTCATGGGAAAAGGGAGCTGTAAACGTAACATTTTCACCGGATGAAGTTCGAATAACATCGTTTGACGTTGATCGTGGGTTGATTTCAGCATTTTTTTATTAAACTGTTCCTACATCCGCCTTTGCGTTTATTAGATTCCGTCAAACAAAATTTGATTTCCCTTTCGAGAAGATACAACTTATTCAACATTGTCTTGGCATGGGATGTGGAAAGTGTTTGTACTATCAAATTTGTAAGTTTTTCTTTTTTAAACTGATCAGTGATCACGTATTCAACTATTTCCAGGCCAATAACACCCACTACGCGATCCCCACCCAAGCCCACAAAGACCCCGCACCCATCAACAACAGCACCACGACCGAAGTCCCCATCGAAAATACGACAGAAGCCGACGTCGCTGATGCGTGGGCGATGCCTCCGGCCGTATTACCTGTAGCTATTTTATTATGGATAATTTTACTCGGGGTTGCCATTGGTTTGGGGGTGCTCCATCGATTGCACGCAGAACGACGAGACTCCAAAAAGGCAGTTTCACCGAGCGAGCAAATGAATACGGTGGAAGCGCAGAATGAGGATGTTTTTTAAGTTTTAAAAAAACTTTGTAATAAACTGTTATGTTCTGCAAGGGAACGAAAAAAAATTCCTGCCAGCCGGAGTCGAACCAGCGACCTAAGGATATCCATTTTGCAACTACAGTCCTCCGCTCTACCAACTGAGCTATGGCAGGAGTGGAGTGGTTCGTCGTAAAATGGGTTGTGTGGTGCGAGCGATCGGGGGGTAATTTGCGATGAAAACTGACAAACAGGCGCGTAATATGCTAAAAAGACCTTCCAGTAATATGAGGAAGTGGTAAACATCAGTGTTAGAGGGAAAAGGCTCTTCAGGAACAAAAACATTGGGGGCAATACGCGCGCCATGAGCGTAAACCCCCTCAGAGAGGTGTGAAAACTGGCCTTTTGGAGTCATCGCGCACACTTTTGGCACGCCTACGTCAACCCAGACAACATTGCCTGCCGTCATTGATTGTCGGGGCAGTCATTGCACGGATCAGTTGATTGTTGAGAGCGGTTGTTGGTCTGTTTTTTGGTAGTGAAGTGGTCTTATTTGTCCGTTTTCTTGGAAATTATGTAAGTTTTGATGCTTCTTTTTTGTAAACTGGAACCTTCGACTGTGGATATTTCAGGGCGCCCTCACTAAAAACTTTCAAATCGATGCCATCCATCAAAATGGGCATTAAATTCAAGCAGCTCAAAACGGACTACAAACTTCGCCGGAGCCAGTTTTCCTCAGCCAAGTCGGCCGTCATCGTCAAAGCCGTCAATTGCATCGGATTCATCAATGCCGAAGCCCACAGCGAAGCCATCGTGGCCCGATTGGCAGCACTTTTGCGGACGCCTCAGATCGCCTACCTTCTTCCGGCCAAGAAAAGCCTGCTCCGATGCAATGCCGCTTTCCGGATCGCCGAACTGTCCATCGATGCCAGCAGTAATCTAGTCCCGAATTCCGTCGAAAAGGCCTACATCACAGCCTTGGAATTGGCTTCAAAACGGCCAGGGAGCGATGGGATGTTGGTCGATCTCATCGTTTTGGCCAATGTTTTCGACAAATTCGCCCGGGAATCCATTCTAAAGCCGACTTCAAAGATGCTCTATCTCGAAGTCACTTCGGCCTTCACTCGCTACCAGGCCGTTGCCCGAATCAATGAAGCCGTGCTCGAACGGATCGACGAACTCGCCGCCTGGCTGGATTCCCTCGTCTGTCTCGCTGGAACGTCCGCCTTCGCAGTGCCGCATTACTGTAGCAAAACCTGCCATGTCTTGCCTCCAGCCCTTCCAGACGGGAAATCGACAGTCTTCCAGCTCCCAGGCCTCGACATAACCCCCAATTCGACTCCAAAGTGCTACCACTGCGGCCAATTGACGACAGCCCGCATCACTGGCTTGAAGAAAGACATCCAAGTCGTTTCAAAAGCGCCAAAGAACCTCCGGCTCGATGCGTGGAGAAAACTGTCATCCTTCTGCCATGATGAAAACTGCACCGATGGCCTCAATTGCAAAGCCCCAATCCACCAACTGCGCATGCTCGAACACTGCTTCCTGGGCCCCAGATTGATGCTCCACACGCTCATGGCACTGGGCACCAACCTCGAATTCGCGGCCGCCTTCGAAGAAGCCAAATGTCTCGGCCGATCGGATAAACTGATCTTCTGCTTCAAACAGATCGAAAACTTTGATTTGGACCCATTTGACCCGCTGGACTAATAACCCTTATTAAATAGAACTATATTTGAAGTGTTTTGAATTGATTGAAAAAGTATTTCAAGGTTTTTGTTTGAAAATTTATATATGAAATGATGTTGTCGTATGAAATAAACCCAAATATTTCAACAGAACTGAGATCACATTGCGAATTGAGACAAAATTTTAGGAATTTAGAACAGGAGGACGGCCTACCATTCTTGTAGGACCTGTGGGGGGTCGAGGGGCTTCTCTGAAAACTGTTCATAAGTCCGTCCAGCGTTGATTTTATATAACAAACCTTCTCGCCGCGGCATCAACAACCCGCTGAGTGCCGTGAGGCCGACTCGAGCTCGGTACCGGTGGCTTTTCCTTCTTTTCACCGGCCTTTTCCTCCTCATCGTCGTCGTCATCGCCATGGGCATTCTTGAATTCCAGCTTGCCACTGTTCACATAGAAGCCATGACTGGTCGTGTCCATGGTCGACGGTAAAAGCTCATCGTAAATGTCGCCATCATCGACGAAGGGGTCGTTCAAGTCGTAGCCACGGGTTTTGTCGACGAAATCATCGATGCAGAGCTTCTTCTTCTTGCCGCTTTCGACCTGGATTTTTAAACTGTAGAAACCATTGTCCAACTTGGGAAAACTTACATATTTCTTTTCAATCCGCTTCAAAACATCAGCCGCATCCATGTCGATCATCATGTCATCGTCGTCGGAGACGTTTCCGTGCTTCTGGAAGTTAAAAACTGTGAGTCTGGACTTGATAAAGGAGGTAAACTCACAGATTTCTGTTTTTCAACACATTTCTTAAAATCAAACTCGGGATACTTCTTCCCGCGCCGACGGTCCAACTCTATCTCGATGATGATGTCCTGGAGCTTTTTGTCCTTCTTTTTGGAGCGTTCGGGGTACATTTTGATGGAAACTGGCTGGCGGTTTTCGGGTTCGAAGAATCGATGTTTGCAAGCGCTGGAAAAAGTAAAAAGTAAACTGCCTGATTGTCGGCTAACTGACGAGCCAAATAAAGTCCATTTTCGTTCAACAATAAAACACACACGTATCCAAAACAACAAAAACTGTCCGTCGTTCCTCTCCACCTGGCGCGCCAAAACTGTCCTTATTCATCAATACTGCACATTGCACGCACTAATCCATGCCCCGCGGACCGGAAAGGACAACGTCATCGACAGCGCCGCCGGCGGCAACCCACCCATATATCCATCATTCCCGAAGCCTAACCCCTTCAAATGGAGTATCTGAACCGCTTCAAGTCGACCGTCCACTCCGTAGCCGCCCAGGTGACCCAGGCCTTGCCGGGGAATCCGATTTTCAGGGAGTACGAGTGTCACGATCAAATTGCGACAGCTGGTCCCGGACATGCGTGGAAAATATATTCTGGGACTAAACATAGCACCAAACAGGTTGGTTGGAAGGTTTTTTTCATAAACTGAATGAATCACAGTGTGTCTGTCTTCAGAGCGTCTCAATTTGGCTTTTCGACAAAAAGTACTGCGACAAATGGTCCAAACAGGACAAGGAAGCCTTTCCGGAGCTGCTGAAACGCGGAATCTCGCAGCTGACACGGTTGCGGCACCCCAGATTGTTGATTGTGGAGCATGCGTTGGAGGAGAGCAGGTGGGCATTGTTGTTTTTAAACTGATACATGTGAAGTTCACAATTTCAGGGACACATTGGCATTTTGCACGGAGCCAGTATTCGCAAGCTTGGCTAACATCTTTGGCGAAGACGATCATGGCCAGGGAATGGATTCAAAGTTTTCGGACTTCAAGTTGGAGGATATTGAGATCCGGCATGGGCTGTTTCAGGTTGGTTTTTATATATACTTATTCAATTTTAAACTGAAATCACTTTTGTTCAGTTAGGTGAAGCCCTAGCCTTCTTGCACAACGACGCCAAACTCCTCCACGGCAACATCTGCCCATCGTCTGTCATTATCAATGAAAAGGGTGCCTGGAAGTTGTCGGGTTTTGATTTTTGTATTCTGGGAGCGCCGAATCCGAATGGAAAGGTGGGTTTTGATCGTTTTAAACTGCCATTATTTAAACCGCCGACTTTTTCCAGATAACCTTCTCCGTAACCCACCGCGACCGCCGCGCCCTAACCGTCCTCCATCCAGTCCTCGACTATTCTGCCCCAGAATTTGTCGATGCCACGAAATGCGACCATTTTGCCGACATCTTTTCCCTCGGCATCCTTTCTTTTGCTATTTTCAATGGCTATCGACCGATCTACAGTAGTGGGGACGTCCTTGATGCCTATGAGAAAAACTGTGAAAAACTTCGGAAACTTACAATCAACGAATTCACCCGAATCCCGGCTGATTTCCGCGACGATGTCAAAGCCTGCTTGAATTTCACGCCCGAACTCCGCCCCGATGCCATCCAATTCACGAAAATCGCCTACTTCGATGATACCCTCGTCAAAACGTTGAACTATCTCGATTCCCTGATGCAGATGGACAACACCCAGAAGATGCAATTCTTCAAAGGCCTGCCCCAAGTGTTGGCGAAATTCCCTCAAAGGGCGCTGGTTCAGAAGGTCTTCCCGTATTTGGTGGCCGAATTCAACACACCACAGCTGATCCCTTTCATTTTGCCGAGTATTTTCATTATCGCGGAACAGGCGAAGGATGATGAATTCAGCAAGATTATCTTCCCGCAATTGATACCTATTTTTTCGATGACGAATCCATATCAGGTTGGTATTTGGTTTTGTTTCGATAAACTGAATTTTTTAAATGACGTGCTCTACAGATAGTCCTGCTCCTCCTCCAAAAAATGACCCTCTTCCTCCAAAAAACTCCCGAAGGCGACATCAAACGCTACGTCCTACCGCTCATCTACGGCGCCATCATGAATGAAAACACAAAAATCCAGGAACTCTGTCTGAACATCATTCCGACTGTGGGCAAACTCGTCGAACGGGATCAAATGAAGACCCAACTCCTCCCGAAACTCATCAGATTAAGCCTTGAAGGACCCGTTTTAGCGGTAAGTTCAACTTTATTCGCAAATTCAAAAACAAAAACTGGTCACAATACGTCGCTGCTGTCTTCATCAGGGCCATAATACGCTGGAACATCGTCAAAATCTTTCTGGACATTTGGTTTGGGGGTGCCTCGAAGTCTTTGGAGGAGCCATTCTTCAAAGTTGTGATAACTTGAGGATTGATCGACGAAGTTAGGCGTGTCTTCGGTGATTTTTAGAATGTCAGGGTTAGATGGCTTTGAGGGGGTTATGATTTCAGCCGATTCGGGCTCTTCTTCGATTTCGTTGATCTGTTTTATCGGGAAAGATGGCGGTGTTGGAGGGGCTTCACCGGATTCACCCGATGAAAAATCTGGGCCTTCTGGAGGGTAGACTATGTCTTCATCCGGATTTGGGGTTGTTGTTGTCGTTGTTGGAGGCGGTGTTGTTAGGGTTCGGTTTAGGATTCGTCGGAAGGCTAAATGTTTTTAAATATAAGTTTTGGTAAACTGTATGAACGAGCGTTTTGTGCCCTCAAACGGTTTTGAAATGTTGTTTTAAACTTTAAAACGCTTTCTCTTTACTTTTTAAAAACTTACTAAAAGGCAAATCAATAGTTTTATGTTCCGCTGGTGGTACAGCCAATCCATACGCCGGATTATTGCATCTCGCAATATCCGTCGAAACTTTGTAGTCGTAAACCACTGTCGCCTTTTTCTCATGACTTGAACAATACCCACAGGACTGTCGACAAACTCGGAAAGCGAACGGCATGCTAGAGCAATCTAGGCCTTTGAATCGTCGTTGCTCCCAGAAGGACTTCCTAAATGGCTGGTTTCTATTTAAGGGCTAAACTGCATTTTATATACATGACGACTTACCGTTTGACAAGTCTCTCACACCACGCAGCTCCCCTTCGATCAGTACAGTCGGATGTCGTCGGATTCGTCAGTAGGACATCCACGATTTTGTCATAGTCCAAGTTCAATGTGAACGGCGACCGCTTATCGAAGCACGACCGGCAACATTGAACTAGTGCAAAATCAGGTGTGTGAACACAATTGTAGAGGAATAGAGCTGGATTTAGAAGTTGCAGTCGATTGCAGGATACTGTAGTCATACGGTCATGGCAGCAAGGGGTTTGGCCGACGATAGGGCCGAAGCCGGAGTAGGGGCGGATTGAGTTAGGCGGATCGACTGAAATATGCAACATAATAGTAAACTGTAATAAAGTCCATGCTGTGAAACTTACTTGGTTCACTGTTACCACTTACTACAGTACAAATATTCAATAGAATAAAACTGATAACGGGTGTTTCAAATCCCGTAAATCTAAGGTAATGCATAGTAAAAATAACAAAAAAGACAAGCCACAAAAGCCCCAAACAAACAAAATACACACCAAAAGCCTAGATCCGTCGAGCTTGTTAACCTCTTTTTGTCACAGAATAAAAGCGCAAAGTGAGAACGACGTAATTTGACCGTCAACCTCACGCTACCTGAAGAGGATCCGACTGCGATCTATGCTGTGTTTTGGGGGTGAAAAGCCGGAGTACCACGCCCCAGGCGCTTCGTACCCACGCCATTTATGGACGTGACCTCTTGACTTGGACAAAATCCTGGGATTTTTGGGGTTCTTGGGCTAGGTAAACTGGTGGCCTCAGATTTGATCAGACATTATTTCACGTCTGTCTCGGTTTTTTAAACAACGTGAGATCATCAAAGTCGTCTTGACTTTAATGACGAAGTTCTCAGAGCATCGAGACCCTGGGAACTTTCTAAACTCAACTTATGGAGACAAAAAAAACTGAAGGGGCATCTTAAATTGCATTTTTATTTTGAGGTAATGATGGAATGATAAGGTTGCAATTAGAAATTCAATAATTCTAGCTTATATGGGTACCTGAGATTTGTGAAATACAATCCGCAGTTGCAGAGGTCAAATAATGCTAAGTTTAATTCACTAGAAAGGTTAGAACAGTCGCATGCATTTCTTCATGTCTCGAGCTTCGGTGCCATTGTAGTCGATTGTTGATTTGGATAGGCTAAAAACAGTATTATTAGATTTTAAAACTGTTCAGTCTAGATGTGATAACTTACAAGCTAGTGCAATATCCACACGTCCTGCGACAAATCCGAAAAGCTAGTGATGCATTATCACAGCTAATCTTCTTCAATGCCCATTGGCCATGTCGTCCGAGAAGGCTGTCACAAAATGCGTTGCTGTGGCGATCTGAGCATTTGTGGAATTCACTGACTGGGTTCAATAGGAGCATTTTGGCGTCCATGTTGTAGAGCTCTACGCCGCTGGGTGCTGGAAAACTGTGATAATGCATTTCGGTAAATAGTCAAGTTTTGTCATTAGTGGTTTACCTAATCCAGTATACGCATCAGCACTGAAATGGCAAGTGTAACAACACTGCATGAAACTGAAATCTGCATTCTTTCGGCACATGTTGATGAAATTCTCATGATCATTGCTCAACATGGAGTGGCAAACGCCTGGGGTTAAAGTATCGACGCAGCATGGAGTCGTCGTGGCTGGTTTTGGCGGCATAAGGGCACCGTAGGTTCGATATTTGATTTCGGACATGCCGAAGTCGATGGCGGACACTGGTAGAACTGATAATGTAATTATGACAGAAGCAATAACAGACGACATTCTGCAATTTTCGATAGAAAAACTGCGTCGGAGTTGAAAGTCGTATCCAGCAGAAAAACATCCATGCAATGTGATAGCTTTTATACACAAAGTCCAGAAGACCCAGGCCCCGATTCTAGGCGCATTCATGCCCCGATGACGATGACCTTATGGACCCCCGCCTCGTGTCGGATCCATTGTCTGACGCATTTTTGATTGGACACTTTGTTGCTTGTTGACTTTTCATAAGTCTCACCTTCGGTCAGCCTTGGAGACCGAAAAGACGATTCCTTCGAACGGACTTCGGAAAGGAAGCTCGAAGCTGTCGCCTGGCGGGATGTTTGCACAAGCTAACATCCCAGGCGACAACTTTAGCGCCTGTTTTTCAAATAAAGGGATGAGTAGTGCGCATGATGGGATAATAGGAATCGAGATGTCCTGGGATTACGTCATTTTAGGGTCAAAACTGTTTGGATATTTCATATGTGTCAAATTTTCAGATCCGCATCCAAACCCTTGTCTGCATCGGAAAGCTCATGCCGACCCTCGAACCCTGGATGGTCTCGGACCAGATCCTGCCAGCGCTACCGAAGATCAACAGCAAAGAACCAGGAATCTTGATGGCAGTTCTCGGCATTTACAAGCTCGCCAATGAGAATGAACGATTCGGAATAGGTCGAGAGCAATGTGCAAAGAGTGTTTTGCCGTTTTTGATCAGCATGACGGTTGAAAACACGCTGAATCTGTCCCAATTCGAGCAGTACATGACGATGACGAAGCTGTTGCTGGAGAAGGTTGAGCGTGAACAGAGGACGAGATTACAGCAGCTCTCGGCCGGACAGGAGGAACAGAGAAGCTTCCAGGACTTCAATGAGTTGATCAAAGCCGACGCGACGAAGGTGAACTCTGGGCCGGATTTGGATGCGTTGAGCGCGTTGTTTGGAGCGGCTGGTGGTAGTGGAAAGAGTGGCACGAGCTCTGGACAGACGGTTGGTTTTTTTAAACTGTGATTAGCATGCAATCGTTGGTTTCAGACGGGTAATGGCACCCTCACATTGGAGGAAAAGAAACGCCTTGCTGCTGAACAAGAAAATTCGCTTCGATCAAAAACTGCACCATCGGCTTCAACCGCTTCAACCCAAGGCAAATCCCTCAACTCCATGATGACATCAACATCAAACAACCTCTTCGATCTGACCCCAAAGCCGCCTCAATCAACCCCCAAATACGCGCCTATGGCACCACCACCGGCAGCAGCGAGCAATGACTTCATGTTCAACGATTTCGTCTCCAATTCGTCGAAACCCGCGCCACCGTTAGGCGGATTCGGTGGATTCAGCCTTCCACCACCTCCAGCTGCCTCCAACCCTGTCCATAAAGGCGGCAATTCGAGTTTTGGCGGATTCTCGATTCCACCACCACCCGGCGGCATGTCAAACAGCTTCAACACACCATCCATGAATGCATCGACGAATCGATCAACGAATGACGACATTCTTGATTTATTTAAAACTGCTTCTCCAGCTCCCGCCGCCCAAAAGAACACGAACATTGACGAATTGCTCGCGCTAGCTAACAGCATTCCTGCACCGCCACAGGCATCACAATCCAATGGCCAAAGATACAGTAAAGATCCATTTGCCGATATTTTGAAGTAAACTGGGCTTTTTATCAGAACGTCTTTAAAATCGTTTAACAAAATTGGTAAACGGAGGGACAGTTATGAGCTTTTCAAAGAGTAGCGCCACTAATTAGCTTTTAAATGCGGAGGTGTTGATCCCAAAGTGTCATATCATATTGACTATTGATATACGAATTGTAAACTGCTTTTCTTATTGACGTCTTCTTATCATTGAATCATGTGCTAGTCGGTTGTGCTTTCCATTTTTGGTTGTGACATTAAAAATTGAATAAAGATCAATTAAATTTTTTAGAACTGGTGCGTGTAAATTCGTCCGAAAGTTTGAATTACCATAATATGAATCAGTGCCAACAACAGTGAGACGGTTTCTTGATGGATCCTAAATGGCGGTCCCACTGACACTACTGATTTGTTTTGACCTTGTTTTCCGAGCACTGACACAAACTGACGATACGACTAGCAATGCTACCGAGGCTGGAACCGCAGCCCCGACTGATACCGCTGTGACTTTTACTGTCTTTGGCAATCCTTACGTTTTGTGAGTTTTTTTGCTGATAGATGTTGGAAGTAAACTGTAACTATTTGAAGCTATGGCATATACGTAATCTCAGCCCTTGTCATCTTCGGGACGCTATTCCTGCCGGTGATCATTTGCCTTTTACAAATATGTAACAAAGATATTCCGGTTCCGACTGAAAAATAAAATAAACTGATCTCTTTTTTTCATGGCGTGTTCTGTTTTCGAAAAAAGGTTTTTTTAGGGGTGTTGAATAAAGATTCCATCATGATCAAAGCTATAGTACATCTTTGGGCACTAACGACGATTTCCAAATAGCTTTCCCATTATTTGGCCTTTAATTTTGTCACTGTTCCATGCTCTTTGTTCATCTCATTTCTTTTAATAGGGTCATTTAAGGTGGTTACGAAATCTGATTCGCCTTCAAGTATCGAGTATATATGGCTTTTGTACCAGACATTTGTAAGTAACCTTAGTGAATATAAACTGTTACTAGTATAATATAATGGTCGTAAAGGTGGATAAGGATGTTGATGCCGTGCACGTTGTAGTTGCCCCGGTCACGCCATCGACCAACGGTCAA
>KB455487.1:424042-435147 GCA_000341325.1 Panagrellus redivivus | reverse complement strand
TCAACAAATGTATTTATATAGTATTATTTTCTAAATAAAGAAAAATATCCAAAAAAAAAAAAAATCCTATTCGTCATGTATAATGATTAAATAAAGTTGAATTTTTGTAAAAACTGCATTTTTGTGTGTTGAAAACATCTAATCCGTATTACGCTTCAATATAAGTTTTTATTTTTTGTGTTTTTTAAACTGGCGAATTCTACCGCTTCTTTTTAAAAGACAAAACACCTGGAAAATCCCATGCTTTGTCATGAGCTCGACTTGTCACGGCTCCAATTCCGGATGTAGCCAAACGAGCTGTCACGCGGAACCCCGCTTCCAATAAATCAAGATTAGAACGAAATGCTTGTCGGTGGCGACAGCAGATGAGCAATGGCCCACGCTATTTCCAGCGTTTTTGTCAACGGCACCGCCAAGACGACAGGTGCTTGGCCACAAAGGCCAGCCAGCTTCCTGCAACTAGCAGCTAGCTCGCATTTTCATTCCGTGTTGGCTCATCGCCGACAACTACGTCTCATCAACGGGCTGTAATCGATCCGATTACGCTAACTTTGAGCCCGACGATCGACGACATCGCCCTTTCAGTCTGTCTGAACCTCATTATTCCGTTGGTTTACATATTTTAATCACTAAAACTGTGAGACGAAAACTCTTCTTTATATAGGTATCTAAATAATGTATAAATTAACCCTTTGTATTTTATTTTGCTGCATTTGGATATCAATTGCTCAAAACTTCGAGAAATCACGTTCAGTCTGGGTCGAACAGGGCCTCGTGAGGGGTAAAATCTATAAAATTGGTGGTCAACAGATTCAAATATTCCGTGGAGTACCGTATGCTGAGCCGCCAATTGGTGATTTGAGGTTTAAAGTTGGTTTTTCTAAATTTGTTGTTTAAACTGACTGTAAGAATTCCTAAATCGTTTCAGAAGCCAGTAAAGAAAGCCCGCTGGGAAAGAGAATACACAGCAACGGAATACGGTCCACCATGCCTCCAATTCATGGATTTCCATCGCTACGATAACTTTTCCGGGCATAACATGTTGAAGGAAAGCGAAAACTGCCTGTTTTTGAATATATTTTCGCCGTATGTAAGTCTTGTCACATTTTTCACATTTTGTAAACTGCAAATCGTTCTAGGACTCCGAAGACGAAGCTCATCTGCACCCAATTGTCGTCTGGATCCACGGCGGATCGTTCCTAGCCGGATCGGCCGACACTGGGATCAACATGGAAGTCGTTGCTAAGAACTTTGTTTTTAAAGGCGTCACACTTATCACAGTCAATTATCGATTGGGACCACTGGGTTTCATGTCGATCAATTACGGGAATCGAATTGAAGCTAATTTTGGTATTTGGGATATAAAATTGGCCCTGGAATGGATTCAAAGGAATATTAAACAATTCAACGGTGATCCTAGCAAGGTGACAATCATGGGCGAATCTGCTGGAGCCGCGGCAGTGTCTGTTTTGGCTGTGAGCCCATTGACGAAAGGATTAGTCCATCAAGCTATTGCCATGTCCGGAAGTGCCACTGCTGGCTGGGCAATTCATCGACATGGGCTAAGCAGCTGGGACATGGGCAATGTGGCCGAGTATTTGACCTGTAAGAAGGAGATCAGCGATGAGGACAGTGCTCAGATTTTGAATCGAGAATCACTGGCGGAGCGGGTTAAAGTCAGGGAGGCGTGTAACCTTCAAGATAATGTTCCGAGTTGTTTGGTGAGTTTTTGGTATATAAAATGGCCAAGTTGTTGGAAGTGGCATACTACTTTTGTCATAAACTGTAGTACAATTGCTCAGGAACAAAAAAACTAATTTCAGACCGCCGACGAGTTAACAACCGAAAAAATGGTCGAATGCTTCCGCAAAGAAGTCAACTTCTCCCAGCCCGTGTTCCGTCGCGCTCTCGCCGTCGAACTTGGCGTCTCAAAGATGGTCGTTGATAACGAGCTGATCCCAGCCTCCGGGCCCGAACTAATCAACAAATACGCCCGTGTCCCTCTGATGACCGGGGTAGCCCGTCGAGAATGGGCCCACAAAAAGCCGGAATTCTACCAATTCGTCAAATTCGAAAACCTTACCAAAGCACAATGCGAAGATTCTGTCCGAAAGATCATTGAAAATGCCTATGTCGCGCGGCTTCCATACAAAGTTCAAAACGCTACAATCGATCTCATCGCAAATACAACTTATTTGAGGTACATTGACGATGTTAATATTAACTATGAAATGCCGGAGATTGTTCAGCGACTTCAAAATGTGGGTTTTTGTGACTAAAACTGGGCGCGCTTGAAAGCTGAAATAAGTTTAGCTAGAGGCCGACATCGAGTTTGTATCCCCCTGCCAACGCGAAATCGAAGCCTACGTCGCCAATGACATTGATGTTTTTGCTTATTCCTTCGATTACATGCCCCGAGGCCCTCTCATCGAGGAAGAACACTGGTACTACACCTTATTCGGTGATACTCCAGTAGCTCTAAAACGCAAAGCCAATGGCCTCGCACGGCACGGCCCCTTCCATGGCCTCGATCATGCCTTTATTTTCACGGAAGGGTACAGTAGTAACTTCCAAATTGACCCCTTTACGAAGCGGGACAAGTTGATGTCGAAAATGTTGACGAAAATGATTGTCAATTTTGCTGCTAATGGGTAAGTTATACTTTCTTTTTAAACTGTTGTACCACTTGTTGTATTGAATTCAGAAACCCCTCCCTGGACCACTTCAAATGGGAACCCTTTACTAACGAATCCTCCGGATACGCAAGCCTCGATCTCCCTCCACGCTTCATTCGCGGCGATGTCCACTTCCCGGCGCCGAACTTCTGGAATAAAGAAATCGAAATGCTTAGCAGATATGTCCCGGCTTCGGAAGACACTGTGGAACAGATTGAAACTGCATTATCGACTGAAGAAAGGATTCAGTTGAACGCGTATAGACGAGCGTGGTACGCACTTTGGATTCTCGTCATTTCTCTGGGATTTTTGATTTGGTTGGCTTTGATTTGTGTTGTTTTTCATCGGTGTGAGAGGACAATGGCTAAGCCTTATGATAATATTGTTATTAATCGGTAACTTGGGATAATAAACTGTCAACTGATGTATTTAACATGCTGTGTCCAACCAAAAGCCACTTTTATGGTGTTTTGAAATTTCAATGGCATTGTTTGCGTTTTAAAACGGTTGTATTTTTGTTCTAAACTGATCTTTATTAACACCTTCCAACCACACTCAAACCTCAATCCCACGCGAAATGACAGCCTCAGCCTTCTTGTCGACGCTGACAAACTTGACCAGCACCCCAACATAATCTTCAATGTAGGCTATGTAGTCTTTGATGCCCTGAGGAAATTCGTCAAAGCTCTTCGCATTCTTTGTATCCGCATTCCACCCCGGAAGCGTGGCATACTCAACTTCGACGCGCGCCCATTCATCGGGGCAGATCGGCGGCGAAGCCAGCTCCTTTCCATCGACCTTGTACCCGACGCCGACCTTGATCTGGTCCAAATTGTCGAGCACGCTGATATCGGTCAAAGCCAACGCTGTGAATCCGTTCAAGATCGTGGCATGACGGAGCAGGAATAGATCGAGCCATCCGGTGCGGATGCCGCCTTCGACGTTGAGTTTCGCCGTGAAGGAGAGAGGCTGTTCAGTCGGCATCGGGCCGGTATCATTGAAATAGCCGACGCGGGTCTGGATGGCACGCACGACGCCGAGAACATCGGCGCTTCGGAGAACGGTCGGCGAGATGCCGAGGCCATTGCAAGCGGCACCAGCGACGGTGGAGGCGGCATTGGTGAAGGGGTAGTCGCCGTGGTCGACATCGTTGAGGGCGCTGCCGTTGGATTCGATGAGGACACGCTTACCGGCGAGGATGGCGTTGTGGAGGTAGAAGGAGGTGTCGGTTACGAGCTTCTTTTCGGAAAAGCTGTCACGAATAGTAGCGAGCGCCGCGAGTTCGGCGGCTTCGTCGGCGCCGGATGGGAGGCCTCGGGCGAGGTGGGCGTTGATGATCTTGTAGCTGAAATGAAAGTTTTACGTTACAAAACTGAGATCGGGTATGACAAATTACTCATTCTGAAAAACCCCAAAATCACTCATCAAATCGCCAACTCGGACGCCATTCCGGAAGGTGCGCGAAGCGTAGGCCGCGCCAGTGCCACTTGTTTCGACGCTAAAAGACAAAAACTGGTACTCGACACGTATGAAAGATAAACCCACTCCTTATCAGCAAACGCGCTTTCCAAAACCTTATGAATCCTCAAAATCATGTGAGCCCGATCGCTAATCTTAACGCGATCATCCGATCCATCAATCCCGGCCGCTTCCAGCTCATTGATAAGCTCCTCAACATCGACGACACACCCATTTCCGACGACGTTGGTCACATTTGGGTGGTTGATTCCCGATGGAAGGAGCTTCTTGCCCGTATCCGGGGATTCGGATAGACCGCCCTGGTACTTGGCCACGATGTCGAACTGAAATGTTTTATGTTTTTAAACTGATGCTATCATCTTGTCAGCTCAGCCAAATCTCACCTTGCCCTCGTCCAAAAGGTGCTGAATAACATGCTCCTTGCCTTCACTGCCCCACTGCGTTCCGAGCACAATCAGCTTATCGTTCTCGACCACCGAAACCACCATGACGCTCCAGACAATTCAGAAGTTCAATCAAAACGATGCGTCTGTTTACGGAGAAACAGAACCGTCAAAAGAAGCCTGCGGCGATCGGGGGTGACAGTTTTATACCGAAATTAAGGTAGGCGTTTGGCTATTTGACCTTTTTGGGAGTTTGTAAAGGGTGATTATGGTAATTTTATACTGTGTTTAACCAATGCTGTGTTTGCATATACGCTTTTTTACAACTTTCACATTAACACGGCGTTCGCGACCTTTTTTAGGAACAAGGGGAAGAGGCCGACCCCCAATTTTTGAACCCAAAATGTTTTGAGCCAAAAATGTTGACATACCTAAGGGTGCTTCGGAACCGAAAGGATTTTGTCTGAAACCTTCTGCTTCTGGAGATATGGCTTCTGAAAGTAAATCCCCCGACTTCTAGAAAAGTACTTTCCCGGCATCATAGAGAGGTGCGGTTTGAAGCATTCGAAGCCTTTTGGGATGTAAAGTTGAATGACACACTCGAATTTTTTTCAAACTGTCAAAAAATATTGATTTTTATTTTTCGAAAACTTTGACTAGAAAAATCTCTCTTATTCTGTCGATGCGCACGGAGCGGTCGGTACCGCGTTGTAGCCCGTCATTTTCTGCGTCGAATAGCATGGGTCGGGGTTTCTGGGAATGGAGCCAAAGCGAATAAATATGATTTGAAGCCGAAAAGCCGCTAGTGCGCTGGAGAAAAACTACGCGTGCAACAGGTGGTCGGCTGCGTGAGGTCCTCGACACTTTTCGCGGTGGGACCAGTCCGTGCGCATCCGAGGATCTCGCGAACACGCATGCGTTTTCTTCAAGCGCACTAGCGGCTTTTCGGCTTCAAATCCACTTTATTCGCTTTGGCTCCATTCCCAGAAACCCCGGTAGGTGCCATTCGACGCAGAAAAGCACGGGCTACAACGTGGTACCGACCGCTCCGTGCGCATCGACAGAATAAGAGAGATTTTTCCAGTCAAAGTTTTCAAAAAATAAAAATCAATATTTTTTGACAGTTTGAAAAAAATTCGAGTGTGTCATTCAACTTTACATCCCAAAAGGCTTCGAATGCTTCAAACCGCACATCTCTACGATGCCGGGAAAGTACTTTTATAGAAGTCGGGGAAATTACTTTGAGAATCCATATCTCCAGAAGCAGAAGGTTTCAGACAAAATCCTTCCGGTTCCGAAGCACCCTTAGGTATGCCAACATTTTTGGCTCAAAACATTTGGATGTCAAAAAATCGGGGGTCGGCCCCCCTAAAAAACCTCGCGAATGGCCTTTTAAACTGTTCCAGTAATAAACAATCCCATCCCCCGGCAACAATCACTTCACTTTTCGCTAGCAACAGCTGCCCGTCCACATCCACATGGGCTTTTCCGCCCTTCTTCAAATCGGCGTTCCAATCAATGGGCTTTTGAAAGCCCCTGCGGCGGCGATTGAGATCGGCCACTTAAATTTTACTTTTCCTAAGCTTTGCTGTGTTTTTCGACTTATTTAGTTGTCATTTGGATAGATTATATTGATTTACAAAATTGCTAGTCCTACAATGCGTCGTCTATCTTCACTTCCGGAAAAGAGCATGTCTGTCACCAAAAGATCGAGTGTTCTTAGTCGACGGACGCTTGATGTGGTATGTTTTACATACTTTTTAAGTTTAAACTGTTACCTGACGCTTCGAAATTGTATAGGTCCACAGCGGAATGGTCCTTCTCAGCGACGGCAAAGGCCATGGAAAACCAGCAAGACTCGTCCTAACCAAAGAATTGCTC
This sequence comes from Panagrellus redivivus, assembly GCA_000341325.1. Lineage (NCBI taxonomy): Eukaryota > Metazoa > Nematoda > Chromadorea > Rhabditida > Panagrolaimidae > Panagrellus > Panagrellus redivivus. The sequence goes on along the minus strand of KB455487.1, from coordinate 428,729 downwards.
ACCATCCAGCTCCAATCGTCGGATGCCGATGAGCCTGGAGCCGTCGGCGTCAATGATACTGCGATTGATGGCTCAGTGAGGACAGTGGCGATTGAAAAGGGCAAAGAAGGCCTTGGATTGAGCATCAAGGGTGGGGCTGAAGTTGTTGGAGGTCAAGCGGTGCCAGTTGTAGTATCGAAGGTGATTCCTGGATTGCCAGCGGCGGAAACGGGACAAGTTTTTGTTGGGGATAGAATTCTTGAGGTCAATGGGACGCCGGTTCACGGAATGACGCATGAAGAGATTGTCAAAATGCTGAGAGAAGCCACGACGGAGAAGGTTTCGTTGACGCTGCAGCAGGAGACTCAGATGTCGCCGCTTTTTCGGTTGGTTTTAAACTGTTTCTTCTTATTTAGTTACCGTAACTATAATGCGAATTTTACAGCCGCAGCGCCTCAAAACGCCGAAGTGGCTCCTACGCCGACAGCAACGTAGAATCCTCCAACGTCCTAAAAGGCGCCCTAAAGTCCCCCTCCGTCGACCGTCGTGCCGTTTTCGCCCCAGTAGCCAAGGATGACGACCTCTGCTCCAATGCCTGGAAAACTGTTGCCCGCCTCCCACTGCCTATGGCCATCATCACCCGCTACCTCTGGGGCACCGACAAACTTCGAAACAACGCCTTCGAGCTCCGAACCGTCGATGGCCGCCGCTCTGGAATCATTCATTGCGAAGACGGCAAAGCCCTCGAGCAATGGGTCAAACACTGCGAGCATCATATCGGCGCCCTTAATCGGAAATCCATCAAAATGTCAAACAAGTACCTGCATCCATCGGAACACATCACCTTCATTGGATGGGTCGAAGAACGCATGCCCCCAGGCTACTTTGAAGACCCAAAATTAAAGTGGGAACAGCGGTTTTTGATTTTAAAAGGCAGCGATTTGTGTTTATTCGAAACGCCGCCACTGAATTCAGAGGAATTGGATCGATGCATCTGCATGTATAAAATTTATGAAACGATTCTAAGGACTGCGGTGAAACAGCGAGATCGACGGCCACATGTGTTCATCGTCGACAGTTTTGCCGGTGATTCGCACTACTTTTCGGTTCCGAGCGTGCCACAATTGCAGCAGATTGAATCGGCATACTATAACAGTGTCTACAAGGCGGTTACAACGGTACAGACGAGAACGTTTGCTTGCAGTTTCGATGGAAGACCAGCCGGATTGGTTTTGGATTTCAAGCAGGGAATCAGTCTGTATGATATTCCGACGAAAAAGTACATCTGGCAGTATGGATTTGAAGATTTGATCACTAGTGGAGATGATGGGAAGATGCGATTGGAGCTGGCTTTCAATGATTATAGTGGCGGGAAGGAGAAAAAGGAGACAAAGGTCGTTCTAGGGAATTTTTGTCATTTTAAACTGTCGCAAATGTTGAAGTCTGAATTTGCAGGAAATCGAATGCGATCAAGTCCTCGCAGTCGTCTACACACTTCACAGCTTCTACATAACCCTTATCATGGGTGCTGATCCAGAATTTTTGAAAAACTGTCCTCTAGATTAGCAAGGATAGTAAAGTTGTCAAAAATTGTTTTTCGCTTAATTATAAACTGATACAAAATATGTTCATCGGTCCAACCATTTATTCTAACTAGCATACCTGCATTTAAATTGATCGAAAGACAGAAAAAGACGATGAGTAAAATTAACATTGCTTTGTCTGCAAGCGAACTTTTTAATTAAAATGCATATGTGTAAGAAAAACACGTAGAAGTAGTGCATCAAGACAAATATAAACCGAGAAAACAACAGCGATGTTTACATTTTTGTGTATTAATAATCGCTTCTAATTTGAAAATATAATAGGAGTGTTTTAAAATGATACCTTTGTTAATTTTAGTGATAGCCATAGCTCATAAAAACAATAAGATTAGAAAGATATTCACTAAAAAATAAAAATTAAAGTAAACATCATAATACTTTTTAAAAATCATCAGTTTCAAGCATTTTCAAAACTAGAACCCAGAAATAACTACAAATAAGTGTACAAAAATCTCGAATTTGCCATGCAAACTTGGAGTTTAAATTATAAAACTGCGGTGTCCAGAATTTGGTAAACAACTTCTAAAAGTTTTACTAGAGAGTTTAATCGACGAAACATCGAAGTCTTGCTAATAAAGTTTCATGGAATTTTGGACCAAATTCAGGGCACCGCTGTTTAATAACTTAAGACAAATTCTGGGGGAAGTTACCAAGTCGGTGATCACATAAAAAACTTTTATTTGAGAATTCGATAGGGGAGTGCTCTGAATCTAAAATATTAAGGTCGAAAACAATGAATACTTAGCACGGGTACAAATATTGACTAGACAAATCAGGCTTATTTTCAATGTAAAGTCTAAATATGACATCGGTTTTGTAAAAAATGGAGCGACTTGACTGCAATTGGGTTTACTTGACGCCGAAACGTCATAGATTTTGATTGGAAAAAAAACTTTTATTTTCATTCAAATAATTATTAATACAACCACACTCTTACAAAAAAAACCCAAATTACAAAGCAATTAATTACAATAAAACGCACCCGAGGAGAGATCGTCGGAATCACAAGCCAAATTCAATCACAACCCCACCTATGAAGAGGAAGAGGGCCCCGCCGTCGAGCTGTTGTGGTGATGTTCTTTGCTGGCGAGAATGGCGGCCTTGCTCTGCTTGTCGAGCTTCTCCAATTCGAGCTGGCATTCACGGATGAGTACTTTGGCGTGATTGAGGCCGCGCTTCAGACGCTCGGCACAGTTGCGATTGCCGGCATAGGTGGGTCGGATGTCCTTGTTGAGCTCCTCGATTATCAGCAGCAAATGGTTGTACTTGGAGCCGCCGGGCGGGGGCGCTGGGACGGAGTACTGGGGCAGTTGGGCCGAGACTGATGGAATTGAAGCTTGAGCTTGTTGTTGTTGTTGTTGTTGGTGTTGCTGTTGGGCCTGGGACGCCGCGGCGGCTTGAGCGTGTTGAAGCACGTGCTGATACTGCGGATTCGTGGCCAGAAGCTGCATGGCCGCGGCGAGTTGCTCGGGCTTGAGGTCAGCGAAGGATTTGGCGTCCATAGTGGGGGTATCTGGAAAGAAAACTGATGTCATTTTTGATCTAAATAACACGCTAATAGGTACAAAAATGCGCGAAGTAGTAACAAAACAACGCTAAACAGCAAAACTCAACCATCACGAAACACGAAAGTACAGAAATGAGCAAGTGAGGACAACAAAGAAACGCAAAACGCTGCGGGCTCGGAGCAAGTATGAGTCTCCTTTTTTCAATCAATACGTTACGCGCACACGCACACGGCAATGAAAACTGCAAAGAGTAGTGTCCGAGGGGCTTGTCCCGCTTTTCCGTCGTCTCGCGTCACCCAGCCACCACCCTCCGAACACCAGCCTACTTTTGCCGCCGGCAGCGAGACCATTTACAACACCATCTGGGTTGCTGCTGCTCCACCGCCACAGGCTGGCTGTCGTGACTGACCTGGACAACCAAGTCGTTCGACTTCGGGATCTCAATTCGAGGGTGGGCGTCATTTTCGCACCTTTTTCAAACATTAAAACTGTCGCACCTTTTTCAATAAACAATTTGCATACGAACGAATTTCCACTCAAAAGATAAAAAAATTTAGGCATCATTACAGTAACCTACCGTAATCGCTTCGCTACAGTATGATACCGTAATTTTCACAATTTTAGGGTTACGATACATGACTTTTTTCAAATTTGGTCAAAAAACTGTTATCAATTCGTTGTGGTATTCTTTAGTTGCAAATATTTAGTAGTTTTAAACTGCTTCGAACGTCCCGGACCGTAAGCCCATACAAAAAAGTCTTTATCCGTTTATCCGTCAACATCGTCCATCGTTTCAAAAAACCACATATCAAATAAAAAACCGTTACACATTTTTCAACTTTAAAAGGCATAAGTGAATCACAGCTTTGCTTCAAGACATTTGAAACCACGGTCGGTCATACAAAGTAAGTCAAAATTCCCGAAAAATAAGATAAAACTTGACAGAATTGAATACTCTCGCGTTTTTTGTTAAAACTAGCATAACATAATGAATGATTAATGAAGTAAGTTAAGTTTTCAAAGAGACAGCTTGTAAAGAAGTCGCTTAACGAGGGCATCCGCATCCGCTAGGCACACGTCCGGAAACACTTTCTGTCGGTCTAGTCTAGCGTGTTCCACAGTGGTTCGCCATTGGTCTGGGATGCCGTCGACGCCGAATCGGGCGCCCAACAAGGCTCCCGTGATGGCAGCATTGTTGGTCGTGTCGCCGCCGTAGGAGATGGCATCGATGACGCCATTCGAGAATGAATTAGCATAGAGGAGCTCGTAGAAGGCGATTTGGAGGGTGATGCCGAGATAGTCGATGGGGAGTTCACTGGTTGAGGAGGAACTGGCTTCGGTATCTGGCTGGGGATGGGCTTGATGTTGGGCGTCGTTGAGGTGGTCGCGGACAATGTCGGTGCGGGCTGTGCGGACGGCGGTGTCGAAGGCGGTCTGGAGCATAACATTATTATTGCTATGGTTATTACTTTTTTCATTTTTTGATAAACTGTTATGCTTTTGACATTTGGGCTCCCTCGAAACACCTGTCCCTAGCAACTTTCCAGCCGCCACTCTTTCGGCCCATGTAGTATAGTGGTTAGTACTCCACGTTGT
>KB455487.1:411992-422949 GCA_000341325.1 Panagrellus redivivus | reverse complement strand
GCTGTGTTCTCGAACTTTTCTCTTCAGCTTTGAGCTCGGCTTTTCAGCCGGGCTAATCCGTCAATATCGAGGCTTTATCGAAATCACATCGTTTTAGTCCTACCTAAAATGTCGATTGACGTCACAGACTATGAGAGCACGGATATTCTAAACTTTTGAGACATATTTATTGTTAAATGAGCAAGTGAATACAGCGAGAATGTAAGACAGTTTCAAATTTCAATGCAAATCAGTTTCTTTTTATTTTATTAACTTTTGAGGCTTGACACTCGATCATGGATAGAGTTTGTGCAAGTTTGAGGCTTGTGAAGTCATTTTTGTGAGGTACAGGCTTTGAGGGCTTGTCTATTTGCCATTTCCACAGTTTTCCGATAGAAAATCATAATCATGCAATCGTAAACGATTGTCGCCAGTCGTAGGCGTAAGAAGAACAAAACAAAAATGTTAACATGGCTGGACTAATCTATCTATGGATATGCTTTGTGCGATTTTGAAGCTTGAGCTTTGATTTTTGAGAGTGACAGATTGTACGCAATCAGATGTCGTTGTATGCAAGTTTCGATCGATACAATAATAATAAATGCCGACAGTGATGTCATTTTGACTGGTCAAAGCACAATTTTCGCTTTTCGCAATTGTTGTTGCTATCGGCTGCACTTTCGGTGAGAAAGCCGATAGGCGTCCGTTAAAAGGAATAACATATCCGCGGTTCTTGCGATGGAGCCGCCGGAAATGATACATTTCTGTGATCTTTGTTCAGAAACATTGTTAGGCCGTCCCCTTTGGACAATTCGAGAACTGATGTAATGGATACACAGGACTTGCATATCTATTAAATGGACGTAAAAGGCGGATTCGAACAAGACTATGGCCTAAGGACCCTTTCGTGGATAGTTTAACTTTACTTTCTTGTCTGTACGATGCATCCGATGACGGAGAATCCACCCGTTATCGTTCACCTAACGTTTTTCAGTCTTGCTTGGCAAATTCTCTCGCATTTCGATAATCATTGTTACTTCCTATCACTTTTTTGATTGGAAATTACAATCGTGCAACCGTAAAGCATTGTTCTCAATTTGTTGGCGTATGTAGGGCATTCATTGATACAAAGGTGTTGTTGGAGGTGGTGTCTTTTATTACTTTGTAATTAGTTTTGGGATACAAAAGTCATGCAACGGTCACGTTTTGCTTTCATCCTTTTGCAAACTCTCTCCCAGCATGATACTACATCGCTAACACGTTTCCGTGACCATGTCTGTGCAATATAGAGCCCCAAACCATCACAGTGTGTTCCCGATCATCGAGAACCCGCAGCCTCATTGGCTTAGTGGCAGAGCGTCGGTCTTGTAAACCGAAGGTCGCTGGTTCGATTCCAGCATGAGGCAACCTTTTTGAGCTTCGGGACCTTATATTTTTGTGTTTTGTCGATTTTGCTTCGTGATAAACACTTTCCCAGAAAGATTGTAGCGCTTTTGTTGTGAAAAACAAAATTATTTACAGGAACTAATTATTTTTTAAAAACTGCTGCCGTCATTGGAATGTGCTGGAACATCTAAATTTAGTGTGCCTTTATCAAACTCACGTTGTTCCATCGCACTTCGTCTTATCATGAACTTCAAAAATTGACACACATTATCAAAACTGTGGTCATGAAAGAACACAATGATCATTGAAATGTGTGTTTCAAATGTTCTCACTCTGCCATGTGGGATGAAATCCTTTTTTAAACTTTCTAAATCCATCATAACTTCATACATCCACCATAGAGATCTCTGATATGGCATTTTTTCCTACAAAAACGTGTAAAAAGCCCAAAAGTCGTTATGTCCTCGATAACATCCGGAAAGCAACCATTAATCAGTCTGTCCAGCTTGAAAGCATCCGTTTTTATTGCGTTGGAGTGTAATCTGTCTGCACTACCAAATGCGGGGTCGAGGTCGAGGGTTCTTGCCTGCTAAATGACAGCCCTTCAACAAGTGAAAACCAACTCGCTTTGCATAATCAATGTCCCTAAATAAAGTTGTCCCTCGATTTTGGTGGTGGGGTTCATCATGGGTTCGGGATTATGTTTGCATAATAAAACATGTCCGTTGACATTAACACGCGTGAATGTGTTTAGTTAGTATGACTTTGACGAAATGAATGAATGTCAATTTGATGCTTAATGTTGTTTGTGCATTGGTTCCGTGTCTTTTGGCATTTTTTGCTTAATTGAAGATTAGATTTTTGTTTTTAGGGCTGTATTTTGGTTTGGTTTGGTTACGAATGGTCGGGATTACCACTGTTGTGAGTTACAATTTGTTAATTTTATAAAAACTTAGAATTTAACGAAAATTTTCAATTTTTGTAAAAACTTACAATTCTGAAAATGGTAAAATTTTGAAGGAAAATGCCCGTCTCGGCTATGCAGCACCCTCGACACCCCCCAAAATGCACAATTTCACCTACTTATTGTCAGCCATGGCAGCCATCGGTGGATTCCTCTTCGGCTACGACACTGGCATCATATCCGCAGCAATGTTGTACATTGACAGTAATCGTGACATGCAGCCAATTTCAAACTTTTGGAAAGAACTTATTGTCGCCGTGACCCCCGGATTCGCTGGAATTGGAGCTGTTCTCGCTGCTCCCACCGCAGACAGATACGGTAGACGTCCAGTCATCATGGCATCGAGTGTCGTTTTCGTTATTGGAGCTATAGTATGCGCGGCGGCGATGAGCAAAGAAGCACTTGTCGTCGGACGGATTCTCCTTGGTGTTGCCATCGGCTTTGCGAGTATGATAGTGCCTGTCTATTTGAGCGAAAGTTCTCCTGTCAATATCAGAGGACCGGCGTTGACATCTTTCAATGCTATGATTACTTTTGGGCAGATGGCAGCAAATATTATTGCTGGGTTCTTTGCGTTTATACAGCCTGAAACTATTGGGTGGAGGTACTGTAGTTCTATAAAGGTGGCATTTTGTCAGTTTTTGATGTTTGTAGATTGATGTTTGGTTTTGCCGCCGTCCCAGCCGTGATCCAATTCATTGGATTCCTTTACATGCCAGAATCGCCGAGATGGCTGTTCCGACGGCACGGGGAAAGCGCAAGTGAGGAAGTTTTGGAACGAATCTACAATCATGACGATGAATGGGTCAAGTTTGAAAGGGCTGAAATTCACTCGACTGTTGAGGCTGACAAACTCAATCAACAGGGTACTTTCCAAAATTTACTTCGAAAACAGGCCATACAGCGTAATTTCAGCCGATAAAAGCGCCTTTAGACGCGTTTTGGAGACACCACACGTCCGCCATGCCCTTCTTGTCGGATGCAGTTTGCAAATGTTCCAACAACTCGGCGGTATCAATACTATCATGTACTACACGGGTGAAATTATCAAGTCATCTGGGGTTAAAGACAGTCACACGACTATTTGGATCAGTGCTGTCATTGCAGGTTTGTCTATTTAAGTTTTGGGAGTCTGAAGGCAGTTTTGGTTTTTAGGGGTGAATTTTGTCGGAACATTGATCCCATTCTTCCTTATTGAACGCTGTGGACGCCGAAAGATCCTCATCGTCAGCGCCATTGGGGTTATTGCTTCTCTGATGGCCATGGGCGGGGCTTTTCTGCTCGTGAATCGCGACACAGCTTCTGTGACGACTTCGAATGTGTTTGGCGATTCGAGTTTGGCATATTTTGATAGATGTGCATCGCATAGGTTAGCTGGAAATCTACTTTTAGTCATTTTAAGTCTTAATTTCAGCAATTGCGACTACTGTGTCACCGACGACCGCTGCGGCTTCTGCACTTCCTCCTCTTCTGATAATTCAATCGCTGGTTACTGTCTCCCCGTCGCTCCACTGTCCCCAGACGCCCATTCGACCACTGGAGCATGCTCTACCGGTTTCAATTCAACGTCTTCTCCGACTTCTTACACCTGGGAACACAGTTTCTGTCATACCAAATACACATTCCTACCCATTGGCATCATGGTAATTTACCTGATCTTCTTCGCGAGTGGCATGAGCCCGGCTCCGTGGGTCCTAAATGCGGAATTCTATCCCCTCTGGGCACGCTCTACGTGTGTTGCCGCTTCGACAGCGACCAATTGGGCGTTCAATTTACTGATTTCGTTAACTTTCTTAACTTTGACGGAGCTGATAACGAAGTATGGTACTTTCTTCTTCTACGCATTCCTGACATCGATTGGCCTTGTTGTGTTCTACTTTTTCGTGCCGGAAACGAAAAATCGCAGCTTGGCAGAAATCGAGGGATTGTTTATGAGTAAAGAGATTAGGGAAAGATATGAATCGGAGAGAAAACGGGTTATGATTAGTCGCGGTGAATGAAGGATTGTTGTACATATGGATTTTTAATTTTGTAAAATAAACATGGTTTAATAAACTTGTTTTTCACTCTCTTTTTTGATTGCAGGCGTAAAAATGTGCAAGTTTCAGTTTTTCGCACTGGGACCACTTTTGGGGTCACGCATGAAGGTGAAATTTACACCTGTGTATGCGTGCATTGTCACCATTTCCGTTTTTTACGCCATTTTTTGCATTCCCTGATGTCTGCAGTCGACCTACAACATTAATCAGCGAAACTTGCACGCGTTGGACGATTTAACTGAATCACGCAACTACCTTTCTGAAAGTCAATAATGGGGTACGGGTATACATAAGTGTACGCGTGCATCATAAACAACTGCGTTTCGTCACAAATATGATTCTAAAGATTTAAACGTGAATTTTAAGAAAACGCAACAAAACTGCCGAAAAAGCCAAATTATTGGTGATGCACGCATACACATGTGTAAATTTCATCACGCAACCATGCCCCCAAAAAGTGTCTCCACTCGAAAAATCGCATGATCTCCCAAAAACTGAAAACTAAGCTCCAATTCTAGTTTTGCTGTTTGATCAAACAATTTTGACGTCGACAAGACTACTTGTTCAGCAGCGTTCAAAACTACCCGACAGTCGACTGATAAAAGTCCTAAAAAACCACTGCATATCATTTCAATCCATTCCAAACTCGCTAATTTATTCACACTAACAAAAAACTCGCCCCCAACCAAACAAAATTTGCCACTTATGCATGAGTTGAATCATGTTTAGTGATGCCTGCTCTTTGATTTTGTCGCCTCGAACAGGGAATCGGTTGATCACTGTTACATAACACGTGCGAAAGAAAGAATTTTGAACGCTTACCCGACTACTACTATAGTTTCTGAAATTGTTGTCAACATCCGCGTGTTTGATTTTGGTTTAGAGTGTCTGAAGGCCTTTGGATTTTGGGCTGACGAATGGTCGAAGAAATAACCGTCTGTAAATTTGGTCAGTTTTGAGATGTTTGTAATGTTTAAAAGTTTTAGGAAAATGTTTTTGTTCAATTTGGTCCTCCCCCGAAGCCGCCGAAGATACACAAATTCAATTATTTGCTGTCAACCATGGCAGCCATCGGTGGATTCCTCTTCGGCTACGATACCGGCATCATTTCCGTAGCCATGTTGTATATTGATCGGAATCACGGGATGCAGCCGGTTTCAAACTTCTGGAAGGAACTTATTGTTGCTGTTACGCCAGGATTCGCTGGAATTGGGGCTGTTCTCGCTGCGCCGACGGCAGATCATTACGGTAGACGGCCTGTCATCATGGCATCGAGTCTTGTTTTCATCGCCGGGGCTGCCATCTGCGCCGGGGCCATGAACAAAGAAGTCCTTTTATTAGGGCGGATAGTCGTCGGCATCGGAATCGGCTTCGCGAGTATGATTGTTCCGGTCTACTTATCCGAATCGTCACCCATGAACATTCGCGGATCAGCCCTAACATCCTTCAATGCCATGATTACCTTCGGTCAAATGGCAGCAAACATTTTGGCCGGATTTTTCGCGTACATCAATCCAGAAACCATCGGTTGGAGGTTTGTCCATTGCAAACTAACAGTGATACATTGAATGCTCGCATAATTTAACCGTCAAACCGTCGTTTGATTGCAAAATTTACAGACTGATGTTCGGTTTTGCCGCAGTACCGGCGATAATTCAATACATCGGATTCCTCTACATGCCAGAATCACCACGATGGCTATTCCGATGTCACGGGGAGAGTGCCAGTGCAGAGGTGTTACGGAAGATTTACAATTGCGATGATGCGTGGATTAAGTTTGAACGGGCTGATTTTCATGCTTCAGTGGAGGCTGATAATATTAATCTTTTGGGTGAGTTTTACTTCATCGTTACATGACCGTTAAAATTGGCAATTTTTATTCTTTTCTTGCCGAGACATTTTTGGGGGCATGATTTGAGTTGAAATTTACACATGTGTACGCGTGCAACACAAATTCTCTTATTTTAAAAATGCTTTCAATTTAAAATGATGCTAACGTCATATTTATTGATGTAAGAGAAAAAATAATGTCGAAAAATAGCATGAAAGTCAAATTTGTGGTGATGCACGCATACACATGTGTAATTTTCACCTTCAAATCTGACCCCAAAAAGTGTCTTGACACGAAAAACAGAAATTTGAGTATTATGAGAAGCTGTCTAGTTTGTATACTTTACAATGTAATTTAAGCCAAGAAAAACACCCTCCGTCGAGTCCTTGAAACCTCCCATGTCCGTCGGGCTCTGATAGTCGGTTGTGCGTTGCAGATTTTCCAGCAGCTCGGCGGTATCAACACCATCATGTACTACACGGGTGAAATTATCAAGTCAGCTGGTGTGAAGGATCGACACACGACGATTTGGATTAGTGCTAGCTTTTCAAGTTTGTTTGGCTACCTTTCTGGGTTACTGTAACTAAATGATGTTACTTTAGCCGTGAATTTTATCGGAACATTGATCCCCTTCTTCCTCATTGAAACCGTTGGTCGCCGAAAAGTCCTCATCAGCAGTTCTATCGGCGTTATCATCTCATTGGCGGCCATGGGCGGCGCTTTCTTACTTGTCAACAAGGATACGGCACTGGTGTTGCCGTCATCGGCATTTTCGGACCCTAATGTTACTTATTTTGATCGATGCTCGGCACATAGGTAGGTTTTAGTCTTCTGTGGTTGGTTAAGCCCTCCGATTATAGCAACTGCGACTTCTGTGTCACCGATGACAAGTGCGGATTCTGCACCCATGCCGCCTTCAACACGACCATCAAAGGCTTCTGCCTTCCCATCGATACCACCGACCGCGGCGCCAATTCAATGACTGGCGCCTGTTCCGCGTCTTTCAACACATCATCCATGCCAGTCACATATGAATGGACCCAAAGTTTCTGTCATACACGCTTCATCTTATTGCCTCTCATCATAATGGTCGTTTATTTGCTGTTTTTTGCTACTGGCATGAGCCCGGCTCCATGGGTCCTCAATGCAGAATTTTATCCCCTCTGGGCACGCTCAACTTGTGTATCAATTTCGACTGCGACCAATTGGGCTTTCAATTTACTGATTTCACTGACCTTTTTGACGTTGACTGAGATGATTACGAAATACGGTACTTTCTTCTTCTACGCGTTTCTGACGTCGATTGGTCTCGTTGTTTTCTACTTCTTCGTGCCGGAAACGAAGAATCGCAGTTTGGCGGAGATCGAAGAAATGTTCATGAAAAAGGAAATCCGACAGAGATACGAGTCGGAAAGAAGGCGGGTTTTGATGAGCCGCCGGGAACGATAATGTTTATAGTGTTTTGTAATGAGAATAAATTGAAATATGGCTTATGGAAGTTTAAATTCAGTGTCCTATACCGCGCTTCAAAAATCGAAAAGTTGGGCAATCAGAGAAGTCAATCGATAGTGCTTAAGTTTCTACTGTATTGGGAATAAGGGATCGTACTTATCTCCGTCCAAATCGAAGTTTGGCACTATTTGAAGCTTATGAAAAAAAAATCTGGGCTTGAGCCGTCTTGTACTGTATTTTTTAGTGAAAATGGCAACAAAGTACGAATTTAAAACAACAAATTTATTCGATAAACTTAAAAAAGTCAAAACAGAAACCAAAAAACTAAGCCGAATTAGCTTGTTGTGCTTCAACCGTTGACAAACTCACGATTATGTCAAATGGCAGCTGCCGGTATTCTTCGGTGAAAGCAAATCGAGGATTCTGGTAGAAGAACGCGCGGCATCGTTTCTGCAACTTTTCGCTGGAATGATCCCAGGCATGCTTGATGACGGTTTCAAAATCTGTGAGGTTCATATTGTCACTGATCCACGATACGAGATGATCCTAAAATATCATGATGGTATTACATACATTCAAAATTCTTTGAAAACTTACGATGGGACCTTTGATGAGGTATTTCTCAAAAAACTGCAGAATTCCAATCGCTTGGGGAATGGTTTTGAGTTCGACGTTATGGCCGTACAACAGGTTGATAGATTCTTTGACAACAGTCGCATCCATGTCTTTGATGTTGACGATACCGTCTTTGGATTCCTTGGTGTTATGGTCGAACATGGCTTTGAAAACGGGCGACACGATGGACAAGAAGCCTCGATGGATCTGAAAAATAGTAGAAACAAAGTTGGATTGTCACTGAAGTGAATAAACCGACCATAATCTCCTCCTTGTCAACAACAACTTTCCCATCGAATGAGTCTTCATCGTTGCCAATGAGCTGGTGTGTCTGGATCTGAAGGCTGGCAGGAGCTGCGCCTTGAAGCAAGGGTTTCTGACTATACGTCGCAGTTACAACGATTTTGAAAAAACCATCTTTGCAGGCAAGTTTGACCATTTCATAAGTAAAGTGAACAGGGTTAGTGCAATCTGAAAATATAGCAAGTTCTAATTACACATAGATGGGTAGCGTATAAGATCATACCAAGGGTAATGTATGCACCAATACAACATCTAAACAAAATCTGCGAAGCCGGTTTTAGACTGATTGCAAGCTTCTCGTTACCATCATACGTGCAAATTTGACAGTGGACGGAAAAACTGATGTCGTCAAGGCCGTCAAATTTGCAAAGTGGAGTTTCAATAACATTATTAAGACGGAAACAGTTTTCACTGACATCAATTGTAACAGTTCTTGTATACGCTTTGGCCTGAAAACATATCTAGGTTCAACTGGCGCATATGGTTCTAAACATACGATAAACGTGAAATCGGCCATATTGATAGACACGCAGTGTTAGGCCTGACAGTAAGTAACCTGAAACACGGCCGTTATAATAAACAGTGTTTTTGGTTATTTTTAAATGGTAAAAGGTACTATTTAGCAGAAAACGACTGCGTTCACAAATGCAAACTTAACGTTAAACGGCACAACAACATGTTTTATCGGAATTACAAACACTCAAAACAGGTAGGAAAATGACCGACAATGTATAACACTAAGCGAAGTTGACAATACAGACTACTTGTGATCATTCATCGACAAACTCATGATTGTGTCGATCGGAAGTTGACGATAACCTTCACTGAGGGCGAATTGGAGGTTGTTACGGAAAAACTCGCGGCATCGTTTCTGCAACTTCTCGCTGGAATGGCCCCAGGCATAGTTGATCACGGTAACGAAATCGGCGAAGTTCAACTTTTCACTGATCCATGATTCGAGGCGTTCCTGAAGAAGGGACATTTGGTAAACATTATTGATAGAAGTGTTTCGAACTTACCGTAGCACCTTTGATGAGATACTTTTCGAAGAACTCCAGAATTCCAATCGCTTGGGGAATGGTTTTGAGCTCGACTTGGTGACCATACAGGACGTTGATGGAATCCTTGACAACAGTCGCATCCATGTCTTTGATGTTGACGATGCCGTCTTTGGATTCCTTGGTGTTGTGGTCGAACATGGCTTTGAAAACAGGTGACACGATGGACAAGAAGCCTCGGTGGATCTGAAATAGTAATAATGGACATGTGAAAACCAAAATTTGAAAATATATATAAACTTGCCTTATTCTCCTCGTCGCCAACGACAACCTTCGCGTCAGTAGAATCGTCGGCGTTGCTAATAAGCTGATGTGGCTGCAGCTGGAGACTGTTGGGAGTGACTGTTGGAGCATAGGGATTGGTTTCGTAGGTCACAGTAACGTTGATGTTGAGTTTCCCGTCTTTGCAAAGGTTTTTAATCGAAGTTCGGGGAAAGTATGAAGAGTTGGAGTAATGTGCAAGCGCTAAAACATTGGTTGCAACTTAGAAAATTGTAAACAAGACAAACCAGTAACGGCCCCGTCAAAAGAACACGACAGTTTTAACAAAGTATTTGATATTATTGCAACTTTCAAGTCGAAGACGCCACTGGTGTTATATGGCACAGATTCGCACACGACAGAGAAACTGACTGCATCGAGATCATCGAACCGGCAAACTGGTGTTTCAAATCTGTTGCCTTTTGTGTCGAGGAAGGATTCGCCGATAACGATCTTGACGACACTTTGATACTTCTTCGGCTGGAAATTGATACGATTAACACTACGCCTATCGAGACAAACAAGTCACAACATACCAAACACTCGAAGACGGCCATTTTGACAAAGTTCTGCCAAGTTTTAGTCCAAAACAACAACAACGAGTACTTCAATTGACGATGCTTCCAAAACTCGGGTGAAATCGAGCGCGCACTGCATTTAATTTTTCGAAAACAAATTCGCAGTGGGACCCAAGAGCGCGCACGCGCTCCCGTATCCGACACCGATCTTTGACTGTCACAAACAATGTTGGTTTATTATACAGTCAAAGATCGGAATAATAAACCAACAAGGCACATCAAAGGTTTTTACCTTGTTGGTTTATTATGATGTTTGAAATAAAAATGTTAATGAATTAATATAAACAGTTTTCGAAATCAACAAAATAAGAGATCACGGTTTCTTTTTTTAATGAAAATACCGTTCGACATGAATTCTTGCAGCATTTTCCTTTGATTAGTCATTGAAATATATATGCAAATCTTCTGATGAATTTGACAGAATTGCAATTCGTTGTTTTCATTTTATTGATTCTTTGCGTGATTCACCAACTGCAGAGCTCGGCTTCAAC
>KB455487.1:387113-401280 GCA_000341325.1 Panagrellus redivivus | reverse complement strand
TGCCAGGACGCGGACAGATTTTGAACGAAATTCGGTGTTTTGGGCCTTTTTTTGCAGGGGGGGCAGGTCGATTCGTCCGGGCGCGCACTCTAGTCACACTTTGGTCCCGCCGTGTGTGGCCGTGGCGACGGTGGTTCGATTCCACCCATGGGCAATCTTTTTTTCTTTTTTTAAAAACTGCTTAGAGTTGATAGCAAATTTTTATGAACACTCACCTGCGGATCCGGACACAAAATCAAAGCCCTAATCGCTGCCGCCAACACCCGAACAGCATCCTGCGCGACCGGATTCGGCTGCGTCAAACGCGTCAATCGCGAAGCAATGGCACCAGTATTCGTTCGTGTCGTCGTAGCAATGGCCAGAGGGCTTGCCACGCTGAGGCACATGTTGGAGAGGGAAGATCTGTTCTTAAGTAGGGCGGATAAGGTGATTTTCTTTTCAAGATGTCCCCCACTGACTTGGGGGTCTTCATTTTCGGGTTCTAATTCAAGGGCTTCGAAGACTGGGTTATGGGTGCCGATGGGATCGGAGCGTTTCCAGCGAAGAATGGCGTCGACGATGTCAGGGATGTCGATGCCGGATTGTCGGGAGAGGGACCGGGCTATGAGCATACAGTACTCGGTGCCGTCGCCGACCTGGAATGGGGTTTTGTTCAGTTTTTGATGGGTTTCTTTTGAAAAAACTGAGCAACACCGATGAATGAAATCACAAAAACTTCAAAACTAGCCAAAATTGACACACCTCTTTAGCACAAAAACGATCTTTCAATCAATTATGGTTATCCTAACATACCAAAATGGCATGTTTTAACTTTTTAGGGTATCACAAAGGAAGAAGCTTAGGGTTTTGCGACATTTAAAAAGCCATCATAACCCCAGAAGTTTGCCCGTACCTGTCCGGGCGGAAATTCGAAGACAGCACTGCCGCGAAGTGGCAGGAAGTCCGTTTCCTCGTCCCGATCCGCTGCGATTTGCATTTGAACATCGTCAGCGCTTCGGAACGTGTAGCGACATCCCAGGGCATCCCCGACACATTGGCCGAGGAGGGCACCGAGGGCACGACCACCCAGATTGGGCATGGTCGGCGGGGACGGCGTCGAGGACGACGACGCGTCCGTCATGGGCGCTGATGCGCCGGCGAGCAGGAGTGCCGTCGACAGTTTGGCTGATGGGTGTTGAAGTTAAAGGTGTTCGGTTTGGGGAAGTGTAACTGATATGCCTTGGGGAAGGGTTTCGAGTTGCCGGAGGGCGACGAGAAACAGGCAAAGTCAAGTGTGGTTGAGGCTGAAGTGCTGGAAATGGCGAAGTTTTGGATGGGGTTTTGTTTGTCTTATCAATGTGGGCGGGTACATCACAAATTGGGAACTGATCTATCACGTGTGATTGTACGTCAGCGGAGGGGCGATTAGACGCGTCACGTGGGGGGAATTGGCACTTTTAAGGCGATATGGGAAACAATAAACGTAAAATGGGTTGACCGATATCAGATTCTAGTGATCTATGAACAAGGAAAACAAAAAACTGCGATACACTTTGTGCAAGCTTCTCAAAACCCCTATTTCTAATGCAATTGCCAGCCGTCTCCACACGTCACACAAACCAAGCACCCCCAAACTGCTTCACAGCCGAGCCCAGGCACGCCAAAGTGCCTCAGGCGACAAACCCGTGCATGGGAGCGAGCAAAAGCTTGAGTGAATGCCGATGACACATTTAAGCCTTGTAAGTGTCTACCTGCCGGCCGGCTACTGTTACTGTATCAGCCATGCACACGCATCATGCGTGCCGGCCATCCAGACGTCGTCATCCGACTCAAAGGCCACGTTGTTTAGACGACGTCGACGGCACTTTTCATTCGCCTGGATGAACCCCGGAATCGCATGTTGTTAGTACTTGAATCGATTAAGTTTGTCACTCACTCACGCACTCGTTTAGAATAAGCATGCTCAAGGCTACAAGATAGGCATTCAGAAGGCGACGGAAGTCGGCAAAAACTGCCATCCCATAGACAAACGATCAAACATCAGTAAAAAAGCCGGGTGAAAATGAAACATCCCCGCGAATGGAGATGCATCGCATTGATGTTAGCCCAAGCATGCCCCTGGCGGCTGTCCGGTAGCGGGCAACAACAACAAAATTGGGGCGGCTACACTTTAGTAAAAATGGATGGGGCTGGGTTGGAGAAGAAGGGTAAGCATTATAGCATGGTCAATGTACTTCGTGCAGCTGCAGTTCACTGACCAATGCCGATCCGAAATAGCATCATCGGCACCTGATGTGGAAACAATAGTAAAGTTGGATTAAGAATAGCAAAGTTTATGACTTTTTAAACTGCTTCAAGAAATCGGAAAGAAATTTGACCACCGTGCAAACCAAAACTCTTTCCATTTGCAACAAAAAAACACCAATTTCACGTTTGACAGTTTTACAACTTAGCATTTTCATTTCCGCCTTCCATGTTCCAAATTCCAAGCAGTCCCCAACCACCAAATGCCAATGGGCTAATTTGCGGACCATGGCCTAATGACGCAACTTTGCATGCCACGGGGGCTGCTGCTGCGTTTTTGATGCTTGATGATACCATCATTCAGCTATTTTTGAAACGAACCTTCACTTTAAGTGTGGGCTTCATGGAGCACAAGGACAAGAACCCATGAACAAACAGCAAGCTGTGGGGGCGAGACAAATGCGACATGCCAAATAACATTGTTATATTGATGGTCTCGACGGGAAAAGTGAATTTTCGGGGGAAATGGGAGAGTTTGAGGTGGGGATTTTAAACTGGCGTATTTGTTCACATCGTTGAACTTTAAACAAAACAGAATATTTCAAAGTTATGAATCAAAGTTTTGTTAAAATCTACTTTCAACTTGAATTCATGCAAAAAGGCACCAAAAAACTTACCCATTTGGTCTTGACATGTTAGATGTATGAAAACTGAAGTTTCACTGTTGAAAGTATATTCACTTTGCGCGCCAACAGCACGCAGCAAGTAACTCGACTAATTCCATGGCTGCACGGCTGTCACAAGCCCTTTTGAACGGAAAAAAGTGAAACTAAACCCTAGGAAGCTTAAAATAGGGTGTCCTTTTGGGATTCAGCGGAAATTGAAGGGGAAAGAATTGTAGCAAAAAAGTTAGATGTGGGTGGAGGGTGTTGTTGGAGAGGTAAAACTGTCAAATTTTTTCTATACGTTATTAATACTAGTTAAATGCGTGAAATTAAACTGCTTGATTGAAGTTATTAGTAGCCTCAGCGCAATCCCACATCTGCCACAGCCAAACAAGACCCATATTATATACATACTCACAAAAAACCGCAACCAACACGCTCCACATGACTAACCCATTTCATTGGGAACGTCTGGCGTTTACATTGAGCTTTGATCGCTGGAACGATTGATCGAAGATCCGTTCGAGTGTATTTGTAAGCTTTCATTTCAAGGATGACTCGCTTTTGAAATTTTGACTGTAAAACTGAAAGGATGTTCGCCCCCTGTCAACAATGATGTTTTCCCAAAGTTCAAAACAAGCACAAAAACGTGGGGGTGGCGGATGACAGTGTCGAAAAACAAGCGTTTTCCCACTTCAGTTTGGACTTTTTACATCAAAAACTGTTGATGTTCATTTAAGTAGGTTAAAATTCAATTCAAAATAGCAAACAGAACGAGTGTAGGGTTCAAAAGTTCCATCTATCTTTAACCCATCGTCTCAAAAAGCTACAATAATCCGCCAATGTCGACGTAGTACAAACACGCGATAGATGGACAGTTTCTCCGGAATTCCGGGGCAAAGTAGCGAAAAAACTGAGTTTGGTCCGACCCGAGACGACCGGGACAAGGCTTATGTTAATCGGGCTTTGGAAGGGGCGGTTCCACTGAGGCTGGGGTTGGTACAAGGGCCAGCTAATGTAATGGCAATGGTGGGTAAAAAGTGTTCTCTGTCGGAAAACTCGGGGCTAGTGGCTATGTAAAGGGATAATTGGGTTCAGGGGTGACAGGTATTGAGTGATATGAGAAAACTGGCACGCATGCACGACGCTTTTTAAGTAAGTAACTCAATTTGGTAAGGAAACACTGCAACCAGTTTGACACGTATCTTATAAAATCTCAACTACAGTGAAAAAAAACGAAAACTGACAATTCTTTCGGCTAACAATTACAAAATTTCAACAAAAAATTTCAGAAGCATTGCAGCCTTTTCCACCCAAAACCTCCCCTACGACCATTCAACACGGTCCGACGCGGTTTCGCATCAGTCTTCCCCGGCTCCGTTGGTACTTCGATGTTTCGTAGGCAGTCGGAGTCGCCGGCGGCCGTCGCTCGCGTTAAATCATAGATCAATCAGCCAAATGGTGCTTATCACAATGACACACAATGGAGCGAAACGAAGACAATCCCCGACCATCAATGTTGCAACGTTATACACGTACGCACTGACTAGCCGCCGGCGATGGAGAAAAACGGCGGGGAAGGTCGAAGCAAACTTGCAACTACTTGGCTATCACGGAAATGGACACTCTTCCTGCCGTTTGCACGTTCTGATTCGAAGTGCAAAGGGGTTTTTCGGGTTGATAGGGAGATAATTTAAGACAAAACTGCACAACTGGGAATCGAAGTGATGTAAAAGTGAACGTCTGTGATGGGGTCGTAAAAGTCAATGTCGTCAATCAGACAAGTTGCAGTTTAACGGCAACCAAAGAACGCAATCTTTACAATATGGCGAACCTTAAGGCCTCGAGGCACTCACCGGACAGCGTCATGCGACGCTCCATACAGTTCACAGATGCGTTTTAGTATCAATGCGCGCGAACAATGATGCCTGTCTACGAGCTTTGTAGTGATTGTGATTGTCAGGAGAGGTGGGAAATGCATGTGGAAGGGGGGTTTTAGTAAACTGGCTCACGGAAACAGCAAAAGAGCATTGTACACGCATGTTTCAAGGGTTTTGTCAGTCAATTGTTAGTTAAAAATAGATTTATTTGTTGTACAATAACTTTAAACTGCTCTTGGGATTCGGAAGTCTGCTTAAAATAGGCCAAATTCAGGAAGTAATTCCACCCCCAATCAAAAACAAGATCAAACACACCCTCACCAGACAGGTCACGTTTCAAAAACAAAATTAACCTAGTGAAAAGTAGTAAATAGTTGGGGTTTTCACGGGACAAAAGTCAAAAAACGTCAACGCAGGCACAATCACGGAAGGCTGTTGACGACGGCACTGCCAGCAGCTGTCTTTTAGCAAAGCGCTACTGGCACTATCGTTCAAGAGGGAGGTTGTACTTTGTTTTTTAGGGGTGGAGCTGATGAGTAGAATCGGTTTTCAGTGAGATGGAAGTGAAAAACATACACAGGAAATGGGAATTTGAATTGGGTACGGTAAAGTTTTTTGAAAACTGTGTCTTATAACGTCTTTTTATATCGACTTTTGTAAACTGTCGATGGTGTATATAACAAAAAGAGTGGTCTAAAACACGGTAATGTAATAGTTTACATCTGTTGATGCACATCTTGAACCAACATGCCTCAAAGCACCAATTTACGTATTTACATAACCCCACCATCAGAAGCATCAAGCGTCAGCCACACTAATTTCCGCGATGCTTCTGACGCTAGCTCGCTCTAGGCTAGGTTGACAAATTGACATTTTCTATCCATCCAGCAGGTGATTGCGTAAAAAACGTGAACGCAAACACGCGAGTGAAAGTCGAGGATGCAGGAAAAACCCAAAGGTCGAACTCGCTTTTCCGATGGCCTCGACTCGACTCGGAAGCGGCTTCCTTCCATCGGGATTAGGTAGACTAAACAACCCAACACACAACGAGAGGATGAACTACATACACTTTGGTTTATCTCGTTTGTCGCCGAAATGCACACAAATGAAAAAAAAAGTATGGGTTTAGGGGAAGACGTCGACGAGGACGAAGGCGATGGTTATTGCCCCGAGGAACACCTCTGTCTGCAGACCCGCCCTTTTTCAATTGAATTGAAGCTAGCAAAGAGAGGGGTCTCGGTTTAAGCGAGCCCTGCTTGCCACAGGCTTTTTGCATTAGGGGGGCATCCGCGAGGCACTTCAGGGGTTGTCATGAACGATGGGATGGACGGAGGAGGGCAAAAAGTTGTTGCAGTGATTTGATGGCAATGAAGGGTTGAGGGGGTGGGGTACGGTAACTTTTTTTGAGAATAAAAACTGCTCATCGGAACAAGAGAAATAAAAACAGTAGTTCTACAGTAATTTTAAGGTTAAAAATGTGAATGGTGCGAAAATGTGGCTTCAAAAAAACTGAAAACTGAGGCTTCGTTGTTACAAAGTAACTCGATAACCCAAAATTCCTCCAAGAACCCCCAATACCAGTCCCATAACCAATAATGACCCGACAATAGTTTTGTGATACCATTGCAAAAAGGGAATCCCGACCGCTACACCCCCTGTCCAGCAACCACCCCGAACACCGCCAAAGCGTATTCCCCGGACGAATCCGTCGATTTCGTCGACAAATCGGCGTCTGTCGTCGTAGCCGACACCCATCACCGCCGTTTCCTTGGATTAAACCTGACAACGACGACATCATTACGATACGCACTACAAACATGGTGCCCTGCACCCAGCGGGCTATTTTTGATTAGCGCTGCTAATTTTGAATACTTGGTTTTTGGGACTTTGAACGGGGGGAATAATTGGGGGCATTGATACGGTAGAACATGTGTTTGGAGACGTAGAAATGTACCAGATGTGTTGTTTACAGATGATGGGGTTGGGGTGGGATGTGGGGATACCAAAACCACAAGTTTGGTGAAGTGGCTAGAAACTGTGATGACAAATAAACGAATACACTAATCAGCATACATTGAAAACTGTACAAAGTATTGTGCAAATCGATCCTTTCTAACAAAATCAAGTGCGCGAATGGCGATTTATCGTTAGCGGGTGCATTATGTGCAAATGGATTGTCAGTGTTAGTAAAATAAAAGCCAATCGATAAAAATGACCAAAAAATTAAATTTACAAATTTTTGACAAAAAAAAACTGCTGAGTGCGTCCTTGATCGTTAGAAGTATGAAAAAGGTTTAATATTATGTTTAAAACTGGCAGTAAACATTTTGACGACAGCATAAAGCTTCAATATCACCAAACATACATAATAAACACAAAATAACAACAAAAAACTTAATTGAAATTTTTAAAAAAGATCAAAAACGCAAAAATCCCGCCAGTCCACAACACACCCCCAAAACGGCTCCCGCCACGAAAACTTGCAACCACACCCCTCAAAATCCGTCTCCGCGCAGCTGGCTGTAATTCCGAGCCTAAATTGTCCCGATTACACGATCTCGCGCCCCTCCTTTCCAGCCGTGTGATATCCCACAGCTTTCAGGCACGCTCCGGCATCATGTCGCGGTATCCGTCGGACCGTGGCCACTATGATAGCGGTCCAAACTCGCGGGAGTATCCGCCTCATCGAAATCGCCGCCCGTCGTACAACGACTACGACAATCCGACCAGGTACGTCTTTTTTGTTGGCTTTTACTCTTTGTTTCTCTTGACAAGCCGAACGGCAAGGTATCAATGACATGCCGGGGGTGTTTATGATCCTTGTGGTCAGCTTTTTCAACGGGAACTTCCGCTTTGTTGTGACGTCTGTTCTTTGTTATATAATATTGCAAAAACTGTTGCCTGAGGAACCCAGTAACCAGTGTTTTTTCCAGGGATGGATCACCAGACAAGTATAGCAGTTCGAGCAGGAACAAAGGCTTCTCACGATCGAATTCAAGCACGCGTTATGATCGCCGATCTCCGGAATTCACTTCTACTTCGGGATATAAAAATCACCGAGAACACCGCCACCGATCTCCTCCCCGTGATGATCGTCGTTATGATCGTGCTCCAAGCTATGAGGATCGTCGCCGGCATGACTACGACAAGCCGCGAAGCCCTCGAGGCGGCAGTTCTCGCGAGTTTGGCCGAAACGCGAGCTTCGATGGACCGCCTCGTCGCGAAAGCAGCTATGATGCCGATCGTCGACGCTTTTCCGACCTGTCCAATGATCGGAAGCGTCGATACCGATCCCCGCTTCGATACAATGATTCTGCGGAGACGATGCGCGCGGCCCAGAAGACTGTCGATAGTCTTAACAGTGAGTGGATATATAAACTAGTGGCAAAGTCTGACGTGACATTTATTTTTAGGCCTGTCCTGTTTCGATGGCCGTCTCCCATCCAATCCATCCATCCCTCTGCCTCGTCGATCGGCCAAGATTGTCGGTATATCGCCAGATAAGCCTCCGACAGCCGTTCCATCCAACAATTACGCCGATATTCCGCCACAGCCGTATTCTCGAGACCCATTGCACCTTCAAGCGCCATTGTCGAGGCGTCATTCTTCGCCGAGGTCGAGAGAGAGCAGCAAGGCGCCGGTTCAAGATGAAGCATGTAGGTTTTTTGATTCTTATAAACTGACGATGTTCTGCTTTCGCTTTTTAGTGGTTCCAAATCCGACCTACCTCGACTATCCTCGTGAAAAGCGCTCCTCACTGTCTCGCTCCCATTCGACTTTGCATCGCCAGAATCCGACGACTGTCCAATCCAAGGGTCGTGCGATCAGTCAGTATGATGATGAGGATTGTGGGTTTTTGGCATTTTAAACTGTTATATAAACGACGACTTCAGTGGCCCCAATATACTCCGAATACCCTTACGAACAACCAGCGGATGTCCCCTACTTGAAGCCGCTTCCGAATCCACCGCCTCGATATGACGATCCACCGCTTAAGCGTCGAGTTAGTCCGCGACAAATGTCTTGTGAAGGTATGGTAAAACTGATTCCACTGCGCCTATTGTCTTTTTTCAGTCAATCCCATTCACTACGATCGCCCAAAACAACGAGATCCGTCTCATGAATCCCCTCTGGCCAAACAGTCGCGTTCGTTGCCAATTGTCGGCCAAACGAGTGTCTTTGGAGGCATTGCGAGACATTCCTGCTCTGCAGAAGCTGCCAACAACCGTAAGTTGACTTTTTTTGTTAAACTGCATCGCCGGCATAAAAGTTATCATAATTTTAGACCTTTCCGATTCCCTCTTCGGCCATGAACGCGTCAACTTCAGCTTCCGTCCGCCAAGTTCGCCCGAAGACGTTGAAATGTTGGATCTGAGTGGCAGTATTGACACCCCTGGGCTTCAGCACAACAATGTTATCACGCCGGGGTTGCCGAATGCGCCATCTGAAGCGGTGCTGCATGAATTGTCCGAGTTGTTCAGAAAGCCCTCCCCCGTTCGCCAGTCTTTGGCCCCTGGAAGTTCTGAAGAGTTTTTGCAGACGTTGAATCTTCCGCGGTCTCACGTGTCTACCATGAATAAGTCAATGCCGCCACCGCCTCCACCTTTTGATCGTCGTATTGAAACCGGATTGACTTCTGCCCCTCCGTCATATGTACGCCATGACAGTGTTCCTCCAATGTTCACGCAGCCACCACCATTCGACCGTCTTCGCCAAAACGATCAGTTCAGACCCGTGGGAAGTGCTCGTCATTTTGAAACTGCTTCGCCGCCCCCTCCGTCAAATCTGAAGACTCCGCCATACGAATCTCGTCCTGAAATCAGTGCCTCTTTCTCGCCCCAGGCCCCGGCTTACGAATACCAAGCCGACAACGACGACGGCGGCTCCAGCTCTCCCGAAGCGCCTGCCTACGACTGTGCATCCGATGAAGAAGGCCCCAAATCGCCTGAGCCTCCAATGTACGATTACGGTGGCAGTCCGGAATCGGATGACGATGACGTCAACTACGACACCTCCATCATGGCATCCATCGCCAAAGAAGTCGACCCCACTCATCCTATAAACGTGAACATTGAGGCTGATGCCATGGCGTCCTTCGAGGACACATTTCTCTATCCCACGGAAGATGCAGCGTCCGTTCCGTCGCCGTCTCCACCGGTTCTGCCTCCTCTGATAACGACGCCGAAGCCTTCTCCTGCTGCAAAGCCTACGCCATCGCCGAAAGTGTATCCAACAAAAACTGCCTCGTCTTTGGCCACCTTGAATCCACTTTCAAAGCATTCCCAACCCGCGCCGCCGTCATATCGCCGCCCATTCTCTTCATCCAGCTCCTATGATTCGGTCATATCCAACGCGTCGACATCGTCCGCAACCTCCATCCTGGAAGGCAAAGAATACCTCATCGATTGCCTCCGCACTGTCGACTCCATCGATGACGTCCTTCTGGACTACACCCTTGTCGATCCCAAGCCAGAAAACGTCTACGCCGGTTCCATCGTCCATCTGAGTTTCAACGTTTTGCTGAATTCCGGCCGAAACTCGGCGTTTTTCAACGAACTTCTCGATTTATCCGACATTTTCGGTGTTACCATCGGCTGTGAGCCACGCTACGCTTCGAGATTCGACAGTATAAACGTCTTTCCGGGTGCCCATTTCACGATCAAGACCTTCATGCAGAGCATGGCCAACTGGACGGAGAAGGAGCGAAACAAGCATCATCTGATTGCGATCGGCCCGTGTGGATTCGATGATAACGTCGTCGGAACCGATGATTGGCGCCAAATCCAACGGCCTATATTCAAGATGCAAGCTGAGCTGGCTGTCAAGTTCAAGATCCCGCTGATTGTTACGACCCGTGGAAAGAAGGCGTTTGATTTATTGGCGGTGGAGTTGAAAGCGGTAGGTTTTTTTGGGTTTATAAACTGAGCTGAGTTTCACATAAACGGTTTTAGATAATCGGTACCAACCACGAAATCCACTACACCAACTTTGACAGATCCTTGGCCGATGCTCAACGCTTGCTAAAGGTCTATCCGAAGATGCGATTCGGCATTCAACATGACAATATCAATGTATTTAGCGTAAGTTTTCTTTTTTTACCGGTTTTGTCTCCTCAGTTTGTACATAACGGTTTTACAGGTCCGCGATGTCATCAACGATTTGCCATTATCAGCTTTGCTCATTGAATCCGGTAAAAATAAGGTTCGTGTTTCCTTTTATTTGTTGTTTTTATATCTAAACTGATTGTTCAATGCAGACCAACTCGATCAACAACACCTACCTCGTCGCTGAACGCATAGCCCGCTCCAAGCAGATCCCAGTCGACGAATGCCTTAAATCCATGATCCTCAATGCTAAACAGTTCTACGGGCTTCGAATTTAATGATCTCATCGTTATGAAGTTTTTAATTTGTCTATTTTTGTCGTTAATTTGTTTAATGAGTTTATATGACTATTTTTGTCTTTTATTCGTTTAATAATTCTATGTTTATAAAGTGTATCTAATAAGCGACGCACAGCGCACACAGAGCGGGACAACCACGAGTCTCGCCACGATTGGGGTCAAAGTGTAAAAAATAGTGCTTTTGCTTCATTGTTATTTGAGCATGCCGTACTCCCGTTGCTTTGACGTAATTCCACGTTCTTCGTATCATTCCGACTCAGAATCGCAAGAGGAATCGATTGGTGTACAGCACGTAGGGTCTCGACGAAAGCTGATAGCGCATTTTCGCTTTCAAGACTGTCCCCCCTCAGGCACTTACACGGAGTTATCCTGGTCGGCATTCTCTACCGATTTCGCTGAAATTTTGGTTATAAGTTCGTTACGACCTGTTTAACAGGTTTGTCAAGGTGGCTAAAGTCATTAATCGTTATTTTCTTTTATACATTTTTCGTGCCGTAAATGGAAACAACCATTCACATTGTGGTGTTTCTGGCACAGCACGTTTAAATATCGTTTGTATAACCACTGAACATTTAAACGAGGCAAATTTAAAACAAATTTTACAAAAAATTAAAAATTCAATATTCTTTTAAAACTTAGTTATCACCAAGATTTGTGATAAATTGTTGACAAAATCATATTAAAACGTTACCAAATTAATTTGGATATATAAAATACCAGTATTCAGCATGATATCCGGCAGAAATGTTATAAAATGTGTAAACCGGAAACTAACGATTAATGACTTTAGCCACCTTGACAAACCTGTTAAACAGGTCGAAACGAACTTATAAACAAAATTTCAGCGAAATCGGTAGAGAATGCCGGCCAGGATAACTCCGTGTAAGTGCCTGAGGGGGGACAGTCTTCAAAGCGAAAATGCGCAACCAGCTTTCGTCGAGACCCTACGTGCTGTACACCAATCGATTCCTCTTGCGATTCTGAGTCGGAATGATATGAAGAAAGTATCATAATGTGGAGAAAACGACGGCACTGCCCTGCTCAAAAATTATGAAGCAGAAGCATCCTTTTTGATACACTCTTGCCCCAATCGTGGTGAGACTCGTGGTTGTCCCGGCTAAAGGGGGAACTGTGTGCGCTGTGCGACGACTACTTCCGTGATATCTCGGTCGGCATACTGTCAAAGTGCGCAAAGTTCTTTCGTGCAAATCACTTGCAAGATCTTTCTTCCTTGCAATTGGCAGTATCTCGTCCATCGGAACCCAATTTCGGAGATTCAATTGTGCCTCCAAACTTGTTCCTCCACGCCGCGACCTCGCTACCTCACATAATGTGCATGCCTCGCGTTTGCATGTTCTTTTTCACCGTGACTAATTGAATTGAAATTAGTCGACTCGACTCTGTCTACCAAAGAATATCAAATTGTAGCCGTAGCCGTATCATTTACATGTCGTCGAGACCAGACCGGACCAAAGTAGGCCAAGCTTGAGAAAGTCATGCAATTTATCACTTTGTATGCGCAGGTTTACTTTATTGGCTATGGTACTTTTTGGGGCTGCACTTTAATCGTACTTCGTGGTTTGTGATGTGGTAAAACTGCGTCCCTGGTGTATTAGCGGTGCAGCAGTACAACTTTTTGATGAAATAAGGACACAATTACGGGACGTTTTGTAGGTTTGGGGTTCAATGATGGGCTCATTCTCCGTGTAGGCTACACGCTTGCTAATTTTGAAAGAAAAACTGAGATGTTTTAGCCGTCTTACTGTTCTGTGAAACCACAGCTCTAAAACCGTTTTAAACCAAAATGGCTAAAATTTCTCGGTTTGAAATTTGATATTCATAGCTTATGGGGGCCCTAAATTTATGCTGTGACGTTTTGACGCATAGTTATTGACATATTTTTCTGTCAGTTAACTAGCTGCTGCCCTTTGGCTATGTTATGAATGCTTAGAGGGCTTTTCATCACCACATCATAACACATATTTCATTTATTTTGAATTTAAGCCTATTGGATTCATTGCACTCGTCTTTGGTGCCGTGTTTTGGCGTTCTCGGAGACTTATTTCTGCTTTATTTAGTTTTGAGTCAATATTAAAAACTGTAGTTGATGGATCCCAATTCTTCGGATAATAGTCAAACACAGAAAGCACCCCTTAAAAGCGAGATAGATCGTAATCCACTAATGACAACCCAGCTTTTTGTCTTCTCATGGTGCGCGTGTCGGCGAGCTGAAGAATCGGCAGCAGCAAATGTATTGATATCTGATTTAGGATGGATGCTGAGCAGCTTTCGGAGGGGGCAGCGACCGTTGCGCACTCACTTCCACATTGATCAAACACAACAGATTGCAATAGGTATGGTGTCCGACGATGACGATGACTACTAGTTCGGCGCCCTTTACACGGTGCTTTATCGTTATTCTGTTCAGCCTTGTGTTCTTTGGTGTCGACCAAAGTGTGTCTTGACTGTCGCCACGTTTTTTTTTGTTTGCCGTTAAGCTTTTTTCTTTCTTTTTTGTGGATTTCAAGTGATAGTAGAACTCGAGGGGTGGTAGTTGTCATACCGAAAGACTACTAACATTCTGTCTGCACAATGGACACAGACAGAATGCAACTAGGATACGCTGTGATAGTATTGGGGCGGCTTAGTTAAAGGTTGTGATGGGAGCAGAAGACTACAAGATGGGTAATAAGGTCGATTGGTCAAGGTCCGGTTGGAGGGAGGTGTGAAATTCACGTGGTTGGAGGTGGGTAAACTGTGTTCCCGTTTATTTCTGCTTAGCTTCGACCAGTTCCAGCCCTTCCTAACACATATTTGGCCACCATGTCCATGCCCTCCCCTGCGCATAGTCTGTCCATCTTATGCCGTTGCTTGCCCCTTCCAAGGCTAACTTCCCCCTGTTCACCTAATTCCCCATTCAGTCCCCCCTTTCTAACCAGCAAAATAGTCGTTCGCACTACTAACTACACGAACCCCTGCCCCGCAACACGGAGCTA
>KB455487.1:346489-387103 GCA_000341325.1 Panagrellus redivivus | reverse complement strand
CCCCAATCGTGGTGAGACTCGTGGTTGTCCCGGCTAAAGGGGGAACTGTGTGCGCTGTGCGTCGACGCATTCTTCAATCTCGAAAATCTCGTTGTCACTCCATCCTTTCATGGTGAAGCGGTTCCCATAAGCTAGCCCTGCCATGCCTGATGCGTATGGGTTTCGTGATACGTTGACGAAGGATGATTTTGGGTATTTTATGCGGGGACAGACTTCACCGGTGAGTTCAACTGTTTTGAATGGCTTTGCTTAACAGTGCCTTGATTCCAGCTTCGCGGCCCGAAAGAATGGCGTCCCAAGTTGATCAGCAAGCCGGCCGTGACTACTAAAAGTGTTCCAAAGGCCAAAGTGAATGATGAAAAGGCAAAGAAGCTCGCTGAAATCGAGAAAGAAATCGCCGCTGTTGAACACAAGCTTCTGACCGAACGCGACAGGGAAGACAGATTGCTGAATGAGATTCAGTCGGAAATTAGCAGTTCTGGATTGTGTGGGTTTTTTAAGAAAATTTTTTATTTTTGTAATTTTTGAAAATTTTATCATTTAAAAATTTTAGTCCTTTATATATTTTTTTCAATTTCCACAATGTTCAAACCCAATTTCAGCCGAAAAAGACCGCATAACCTCCTTCGACCGCGCCGTTGCCCGTCTCGCCAACCACGCCGAAACAATCGGCATTAATGCCTCTTCCCTCTCAACCAACCTGAAAAGCATCTCCGTCCTTGCCGAATCCATCTCATCCCGCGTTGCCGAACTGGATACAGCCAAATCTCGTGTTGTGGAATGCCTTCAACGTGTCAATGACCTCCGAGATCTTCGAACATGCTCAGAAGGCGTCGAAAAGGCCATCAAGGACGAGGAATTCGAGGAAGCCGCGCAATACATCCACCGTTTTTACACTTTGGAAGGCGTTGTTTTCAAAATGGGATCCAAGTTTGATTCGAGTGGTACGTCTTTCAATATCCCCCATTTTCTAATTCAAGTTTGTATTCAGATCAAAACCAATCAATGAAACACTCCTACGACGTCCTTCGAAAGGCATCCGAAACGCTGCGTGAAATCGCCGAAAAGAACTTCGACGCTGCCGTCGCTTCGGGAGATACAGGTTCAATGGTACGATTCTTCAAGATTTTCCCACTCCTGAATCAACATGCTAATGGTCTTCAACGCTTCGGGGCTTATTTGTGCCGGAAGATTGAGAAAAGCTGTGCCGATCATCTGAAGATAATGGAAGCCGGCGGGACTGAGGATGCTCGACGGAATGTGTTGTATTCGGATACTATGACGACAGTTTTGGAGGATATTGCTAGGGAAGTTGTGGAATATCAGCCGCTGATTGACAACTTTTATGGACCTGATAAGTTGCTGAATTTGATGGAGATAATCCAGGTTGGTCTTGGCTTTGGTGGGTTGGAATCTGTAGAAATGGGTGTTTTTCAGATCGAATGCGACAAACAAACCACCAAAGTCCTCGACGCTTTCATCAAAGCTCGCCAGTATGAACAGAAGGCGAGGCAGGTTCGGGACTACCTCCGAGGAAGCTCAAATGCGGCAAATGAAACGAAACTTGACCCGATCGCGCTTGATGTCTTGCTTTCTGAAGTCACGATTCTTCACACTAGAAGTGAGCTCTATTGGCGATTCCTGCGTCGACGATTGGGCGAAGCCCCGGCTCGGCCGTTGTCAGAAGGCGATGATAGTCAAGCCCCGAGAAGTCCGACTTTCGCGCAGGCAGATTTCGATGAGGATGATGAGCTGACCGATGAGCAGCGGACCGAGTTGCAGGAGCGTCAGAAGAAGGCTAAAGCTGAACGGGCTAAGAAGCTGGATGCTGTTTTGAATCGGTAAGTCTTTCTTTCGCTTTGAAAGTTTGTCATAACCTCCTTTTAGCTCTCAACTCGGCACTCGAATGCAGGAAATCCTCGGCAAATACGTCATGATGGAGCAGTACTACATGCAGGAATGCGTCATCCGTGCCCTGGAATCTGAAACCGTCGAAGAAGGCTCTCTGACGACCAGTGTCCTGGACGATGTTTTCTTCATTGTCCGGAAAAGCATCCGACGCTCCATCACTTCATCTTCCGTCGATTGCGTCTGCGCCATGATCAACAACGGCATGACACTCCTCGAAACTGAATACCTCGAAGCGCTGAACTCGGCCATCCGAGCGGGTTATCCATCGACAGGCTGGACGGCCGAAGCCTACCAACACGCCCAAACGGCCTACAATGTCCTTCAACATGGCCGAACTGTAGCGGAAGCCGGGCCGGAAACACAGAAACGCGTTTTCCTTGCGGCATTGAACAACTTGCGGGCGTCGCAGCAGTCTGTGACTACGCTGAGCAATGGGTTAAGGGACGATTTTGACCATCATTTAAAACAGGTTTGTTGTTGTTTGTGTTTTTGTTTTTATGCAACTTTTGCATTTTGCAGATTTCCGCCACGGAAAAGACCAAACTCGACCATTCCCTCACCCAATTCGAAGAGCTCGCCCGAAAGTTCGAACAGACCACAGCCATCGCCATCGGCAAACTGTGCCACGCGGCCTTCCGTGCCAAGCTCAAAACTGCCGCCGAAGCCTACACAGCCTATTCGCACGAACTCACCGACGATGAATTCACGACTTTCGAGGCCATCGACCCCTTCATCGACGAATTCATCTCCCAACTCGACACAAATGTGCACCGTTTTGAAGAGCTCCTCGTCCCCGAAAACTATGAAGCTCTCCTCGAATCCGTCGCCGCCGAAGCCGCGAATCAAGTCGAGCGTGTTGTGCTGAAGTGCAGTTTCAACCAACTCGGTGGCATTCAGCTGGACAAGGAGATTCGTTCACTATCCTCCTACCTCACGACGGTTGTCGGCTGGCGCGTCCGTGAAAAGACGGCCAAACTGTCGCAGATTGCGAATCTGTTG
Organism: Panagrellus redivivus; assembly: GCA_000341325.1. Classification (NCBI taxonomy): domain Eukaryota; kingdom Metazoa; phylum Nematoda; class Chromadorea; order Rhabditida; family Panagrolaimidae; genus Panagrellus; species Panagrellus redivivus. Next base: position 384,193 of record KB455487.1, on the reverse strand, counting down.
TCCTGCGATTCCGTCGAGGATGGCGTCAACTTCTTCCGACAACTGCAGACTTCCACAAGTGCCTTGTCGTTGAATGACTTGAAAACGGTGCTAGCATTGCGAGCGGATTTGCCGAAAGACACGATCAAGGCTATCAAAATGTAAATTTACATAATCAAATCGAATTTCACTAATTTATATTTAATTTATTGGTCGTATCTTTTTAAATTCAATCGTAAATCGGGGTATAAAATACTAATTGAGATCGTAATCGAGAGCCGTTTCAATGTGCTGGAATTTGAGGGCTTCAAAGCCGATTGTGGTGGTTTCTGGGATAAGATAGCGACCGTAGACTTCGAGCTTTTGAGAATAGTTTTGATTGGTTATCTTGGGGAGGAGTAGGCCGAGGGGTGGTTTTCGGGAGTGGCTGGATGATGGCGTGCTGAATACGTTTACATTGAAAACTGCCTATTTAGAGGTTAAAAACACACCTGATAAGAGTAAGCTCTTTTGGAAGCGATAAATCTGTAGAATCGTCTGATCGCCGCGCAAAGACAACATCCTCAAACGGCACTTTGTGGCCCCAATCAAAGGAAACCACAGGCTCCCCAGATCGAGTTACTTTAAGCCAGTGCCATCTCGCGACTTCAACAAGGCCCCAGGCTTCCAGGATTTCTGGCACTGCTGCATGGACAGTGGGATTATTCGTGAGCCACATGGCGACAACACTTCCTGGAGTTGTGAGGCCTTCAATCGGCAGGTCATAGAGATCATCGATTTCAAAGGTCTTGTACGTTTTGAGGCGTTTGACGGACTTGTTCGGCCATGGAGGGTCCATCACGATGAGATCGAATGTTCGGTTGGCTGAAGTACAGAAATCGATATTGGAGGGGACAAAAAGTCAAAGTAACCTACCGTAATCCAAATGCTTCAATGCTGACACCGGTCCAGGGATAAATTCACTTTGTTTCGGGATGTAGAACTTGTGAGAAACGAAATTGACAACGACTGCTTCATCGGTCTTATTGTTAAACAACGTCAATGTCGATAGCGAAATCGCAGCATCAGACTCTAATGTCGTGGTGTTCAAGTTGTCATCGTTCAATTCGGCCAGCTTTTCAATAAACCCAAACTCTGCCACTTTTGAAGCTGCTTCTCGAGCACTGTTGTTATCAGTCTTCATTGAAATTGGTTTCTCAAAATCCGCTTTCCACTTCAAAAACGCTGTCTTCACAGTCTGCGTTGTGCCATCCATGAAGATAGCCCCATGTCCACGCTTCCGTTTCCTTGAATTCACCGATCTGCCCTCCGCCTTCACCGTTGCAGAACTTTCATTATCTTTAGCACGCCAAAACGGCTCCCAAACATCAAAAAACTCGGCCTTCGGTGGTGCACACCCCGCCTCTTTCCAGATCTCACGTTCATCAAAGTAGCAAAAATCTTCACCCAATTGGACTGCCATCACTGATTACTGTAAAAGCGTTTGTGTTTATTCACATAGGAAGTTAGGAACAGGGTTGTAGAAAATACTTTTGGAAACATAACCAAATTGACAAGTTTCAAAATTGTAATAAATTTAATGCAATAAATTAGTTTTTTGGTTTAAGTATACAAAATTGGATCCTAATAATCTCGAAAATGTTAAGATAACAAAATATTAAGGAAGAAAAAGACCAGAGCACCAAAAACGACAAACAGGGCTTTTACGAAACCAGCTTTCTCCGGAACATGCGGAATCTCGGCAGCGAGCATTTCAATGGAAGCAACGTAGATGAAGGTACCGGCAGCGAGGCCTTCGAGGACGAAGCGGAAGATCAGGGCGGTCAAGGCTTCGAAGGTGCCGATCTGAAAGACGGTTTGATGTTTGGAGTTGGGAAAGGTGTTGATGAGGAAGAACTTACGATAGCCATGATTCCCATGCCCATGGGCAGTGTAAATGACAGAAACAAAATGGACCCCCAGGCCTTCCGGAAGGGGATTCTCTGCTTACAGAGGCTGACACCGTAGGCAAATGAGCAGAGCACTTCATGAATCATGACGCTGAATAAAAACTTCATGAAGTCGATGGTGTTTCTCTGAGCGCCGAGAGCGATTCCTTCGAAGATTGAATGCACGGCTAATGCTACCAGCAGAAGCAAGTATTCGATGGAGTTAGCGTCTCCTGGCAACACGTGATGGTGATGATGACCTCCGTGATGCTCCTCATCTTCGTCCTCAAAACCACGGACATGCCCTCGCTGATTTTGAACAGTTCTGAATTGAATCTCTTCCAAATCGTCGTCATCATCGTCAAAGTCCGAGCTCAAATTGACCAATGGTTCACTAATTTCGTGATCATGTCGACTTGACGTTGTTGTTGTTGAATTGGCATGGAAATGGGCTTCATTGTTGAGGATTGAATGGGTATGCGAGTGTGACGGCGTACAAAGGAAAGCGAGCTGAAAACACCTACAGTATGCAATTTGCATCCATCATCACGAAAAACGGAAGACTCCCGATTCTGGACCGGTTTTTCCACTTCCGTTTGCCAAAGAACAACTTGACGGGATTCGTCAAGGTCATGGAAATCGTTGCCCAATCTCAATTTACAGGGAATCAATCTTCATAATGGACTAACCTGCTCGATGACCAAGATGAGCACAAAACCGGTCAGAATGATGACGTTTGACCGGAGGTATGGGTAGGCATGAGACTCGGAGCCAGTCGTGACGTTTAATTGGGCGAGAATCACGCCTTCTTGCATCTGCACATGGGGGATCAGGCCGATGAAACAGGTGCCGAGGAAGATGCCACAGGCAAAGCAGTTGGACAGGGACAGGCCATTTAGGGGCTTGGGAGGGCTTCGGGATGTGCCGCCACCGCTGAGCGTGATGTAGGGCAGGGCTGACGCGGCGATGAGGATCGCGGTGGAGAGGCCGACCGCGCAGAGTTCCAGAATCATGGTGCCATCCTAGGTATAGGTTAAATTAACAAATTACAAGTAAATTATAAAGTAAATAAGCGCAGAAGTTCAACTGCATAGGACTAAACGACAAAATAACAAAAAACTGTTTATTTTAACAAAAAAACGACAAAAACTCAACAAAAATATCAAAAAAACAATAAAAACCAAATCTTAACGACGACCGCCACGTCCTCCACGACCGCCGCCGCCACCACGTCCCCCACGGCCACCTCCACGAGAAAAGCTACGCTTGCTCGGGCCCTTCATGTCGAAACTGTCCTTGTCGTTACGCTTGCTGCCGCGCTTCATGCCACCACTGCCGAACTTGCGATCACGAGCAGTACGGCTCATCTTCTTCTGGGCACCACCACGTTGGCCAGATCCACCAGGACCACGTGACTCGTCGCCTTCTTCGTCTTCGGCATAGCCTTGCGCATTCTTGAGCATCGTCTCCAGCTGACCCTTCATGCCCTTCTTGTGCTTCTTGACGGCCTCCATGAGCTTCTTCTTCTCGGTACGCTTGACCTTCTCGGCTTCGCGTTGGACCTTGACAGCGAACTTGCGTTCAGTACGGAGACGACGAGCATCTTCACGGCCTTCTTGGTCCTTCTTGCGTTCTTGGAGGATCTTGCGGATGCGTTGCATGTGCTGGTCGGTCTTGACCATCTCGGCAAAGTAGTCTTCGGGACGGGTGATGGGAACGCCGTTGGATTTGAGGAGAGCGAGGGCTTTGGTGGCGCCGTCTTTGGCTTGGTTGTAGCTGGAATAGGATTTGGATAAGTATAAGTTGTAACAGTGAGTTGGAATGGAAAAACATACAAAAGGGCCTCGCGAGCGAAATCATTGTCAGGTTCCTTGTCAAAAACGAGTTTCTCGTCAGCGACAACATCAACGGTAGCGATCCAGGGCGCATTGGATTTCATTTGGAACAGGACTTGCTTCAATTCTTCCTCTTTGTTGATAATAAGCGACGGTTTGATTTGAGGAATCGCGGCATTTTTGGCGTCGATGAGGCCGGCTTCCAGAGCTGCTTGAATCTGAAACAAATTATATAAAAAAATACGCCAAAAAACAAACAAATTCACTCACTTCCTGATCAGAATCACCCTCCGACTCGTTATCTCCCTTGGCAAGAACAAAGCTCTTCGGATCGAGTCCATAGGCCTCCTCGTCGGAATCAGATTCCTCCGCCGAATGCGGGACATCATCGACGTCCATGGGGACCAAATCGGGCACGCTGTCGCCATCGGACTCATCTGAGAATTCGACATCGCTTTCTTCGAATTCTGGCTCGGCCGGAGGCGGCGCGGGCTTTGGAACGACCTAAATTATATAAAAATTGATCGTTTTCAAAGATTAGCAAAAAGTCGAAAGATTATACCATTTTAGACCTTTGCGGGGCAACCTTCGTGGCCAATTGCATCTTCGGGATCTTCGGAGTAGTTTTAGCCATCTGGAACGGGTGGTTTCACGTGAAAACGGTCACAAAAATGGAAATGGTTTGAAAAAAACCACGCAAAAAGCGCAATGAGGAAGAAGATAGGAAAGGGAAACGGGAATGTGTGTAGGGAAATGCGTCGTTGGCAGTGTGCTGGTGGTTATTTGTAGTTTGCAAAAAAGGTGATTAAAATTTATGTTTTTCTTTTTAAAATGCACCTGTCTCTTTCTGTATGGCTGTAGATGGTATTGCCTTTTTGGGGATGCTAAAAATGTAATAGTGATAAAGTTTTTATGTTGGATTTTTTTTAATGGGAAGGACGCTTTTTTCCCACTACTCCTAATTATCACTGCGGACACTTCGCCAAGTCAATTCCGTTCTGTGCAAGACCGATTCGCCAGCCAATTTTTTGACCGTCTTTTCGACAGCCGACAGATGAAGTGAATCGATTCACAGCCTTTTTCGAAGCCCTCATTTGCACGTATCTCCAGCCCCACTTCATCCGCGTTGACGCCAGAGACCCAGGTGACCCGTTACTCAGAACCCGCATTCCCACGTCAACGACGTACTCCGCTATCAAAGGTCAGTTTACACAAATTTTGTCGTCGTTTGCCCTTTGTTTTTTTCTGTTTGTTGCCCGAGGGCTGTAGCCTGTTATTAGAAGTCTCGAGTTTCCAATCTACACGTTCTCATTACACTTTCAAATTAAACTAGAATTAGGGATGACGAAATTGTATTGACTGTACTATTATAATGCTAAATTGAGCCAAAATTATAGGTTGAAATTTGTTTACAGTCCACTAGGTACGCGGTTACGCTTTTGGATATAGGGTTGGAAGAGTTTTAGTGGGTTGTGTGTACAGTGGTGGTGTTATGGATATATAAAATGATGGGTTTGGATGGCTTTTGGTTAGGGTTTGCATGGTACAGTAAACTTTGCAAGGGTTTACTGTCAGTTTGGGTTGTAGGGTTGATCACCCCATTTTGAATTGATTAAATTTTGTTTTGCCGAAACCTGGGGGAAGTTGTTGTGCATCACTACCCTCAAACTGCGACCTGAAAGTCAACCGCGCGTCGTCACAGTGCGGCATAATGACCGTAGACACACAAGGCTCCTGCCGCCAAGGTCGCCGACGGCCAGGTTGACTGAAAAGGCAGGACAGGGCAGTTGTTCGGGCTGGTGGTACGAGACTACCTTTAGCTTTCGGGTGGGGGGTACTCAACCGCTCTTCCGACGACTGTTTCGGGGCTCTTTTTGTGAAAGTTTAGGCCCCAATGGGTGATAGATTGTTGCTCTTTGCAAAAGTAGCAACTTTGGCCTTGCTTGACATGCCAATGAGCTCTCAAAATGGCCAAACCCAGCTGGCAGGAGCAACTTTTTTTCCAATCAAGCCCCTATTTTGCAGGGTTATGTTATTCTTGCGTCGACAACACAACATTTTTTTATATAAAATCTCGCTCCACCCACATAAAAACCAATTTTTGACCCCAATACTAACCACACTGTCCATCCCCGCGGCGAAACTTGATCCCTTCCCTTCCTACAGGCATACCTGATAACAACCCCATCCACTTAACTTCCCCCCACCCCATATCAATTGTCCATCACCGTTCCCTTCCCCTTTCGTGGACAGTGCCACCAAGTCTGTTTACACCTTCCAACCGTATCAGCTCCCCCAGATAGCGAGGGCTCCCAAGTTGATTCACTATCACTGATAACGCCCCTTGGTTTCCTTTGTTCCCCAACTGTAGACAACTACCCTGTACACAATTTAGGCTTAATAGCCCCAACGCAAAAACGTGTTTGTGCAACTTTTTTTCCACCTCTAACAACCAAAAAAATGCCTAATTGCGTAACCGGAGTAAATGGACGCATTTCCCGTGTGTATAATTACCCCCTATTTCAACGCTTGCGGGTATCGCTTGTACTTGGCAAACTTTGTCCAACATCATTTGTAATGATGCGTAATACTGTAGTCGCAGAGTACGTCCAAATCGGTGTAATATGTTGGCTTTGGTGAAATGACGATGTCAAGGGAAAATGCGCGAGTGAAAATAGTTTACACTTGGCGAGCAAATGATATAGTAAGCCCCTAATTGGGGGATCTATGCCAGTAGAATCTCATGGGGTATGCTTAAGCGCTTATGAAGTGTGTAATTTGGCAGTAATTTGTAGCGGTGTTCACGTGAACTGAGGAAAGGATAGTTTTTACGTGCTTGAAGTTGGAGATTTCAAATTGCCACGCTCCACCCTTGCTCTATCAAACTTCAAAGTCCACCTCCTCGCAAGGCTCCGCCCATTATTTATTGCCGGTGGCAATGGGCAGTGGAGTCGTTGACGGCGGCTCCCAGGGAAGCTGGACTGCCAAGTGGCGTAGTTGTTTGGGTTGAGCCAAACTTGGTAATTCGCAACATGCGCGCGCTTAACCTCGATAGTGGTAGAATAACCTTGTTGGTTGGTTAGCTGGCGTCGTTTCGTTTTTCGTTGTGATGTGTTTGTTTGAAAAATTTGTTTTGTGTTCCCCTTCCGTGCCCCTGCATACCGACGGCTTCCCCCCTTTCTCTACTACTATTCTGTCCGGTCTGAAACGAACCGGGGCGACGAACACGAACGGGTAGCGGAAGGAGGAGAGGAAGCTGCACGTAGTAGTCGTCGGCGTCGTTGTAGTAGCCCAGGGGCGAGACGCCGCCCGCTTACACACAGCCCAAGCCGGCCCGCGGGCCCCCATGGTTCACTCTCGAAGAGACCGACGTGAACTGTCGGTGAGCCATCTCGGGCCCGGGATACGTGTTGTTAGAGGCCCCCGGTGCTCTCCTGGCCATCACAGCACGCACATGGAGCAAGGAAGGCGGGTGGGAGGAGGGGTGACGAACCAGGAGAGAAACTCACAGACTCTCGGTTCGTGTTTCTGTGTTGGCGCGGCCAAACGATGTGGTAGTTCTCGACGTGATGGGTTTCAAACTACCAAAGTTTGTGACGCTAAAACGCATTTAAAGGAAATTTAGGGCTTTCAATTTGTTGTTTCATTGGGCTTTTATTCATTTCCGTGGACTACAGTAACCCAATACTGTGAGATTCGGAGTAGGGGTCCGACCGATTGGGTCAAGGCACGGGTGTGGTGAGTGGCAATTTATCTGGCCAACCGCGGGCCTTAAATACTGTAGCGACAATTTACATAAAACTAGTGTTATAGGCTATTAGAGATACGGCAAATACAGTACCCTCGACGCCAATTCTTTCGTGGTCTGATGCAATTTGAACATTTTACAGTTAGACTTGCCCCCAAATATGATGTTTACTGACAGACCTCAGAACCCATTGTCCTTATCAGCGCGCATTCCGATGCAGACCTGCAAAAAGCGTTGATAAACACCATTATCAATGTTCTTTGCGTCCATGTTTACAACTGCCAACCGTTCAGAGCTGACCACTCTGGACAGACTCGTTATAAAAGTTCAAACTGCGCCAAGAATGTTGAAATTTTTGACGACTACGACCCCGTTGCCAACAAGTTGTGACGTACCTCAAATATCCGATCAGCGCCAGAGGTCGTCGTAGTCCGTGCCCACTGTCCCTCCTATGTAATCCATATCCCGGGGCGTCCTATGTCAAGAACACTGATAGTAAGTCGTGTTCATCATGGCCACAGGGGCTCACATCACATCACTGGTGCTTTGTGGCCCGCCCGGTTTGACGTTTGGCGACAAGTCCGGGAGGGCTTTTCGAATGGGTGGGGCAGGGCAGGCTCCTCGCGTTCCTTCTCGTCGTCGTTGCTCGAGGGCGGGTGGGCAACAAGCGCGCCCCACGGCCCCGTGTGCACCCACCACCCGCCTCCTCTCCCCACCGACCACCACGATCGATTTTCTCGTGCAACTGTGTGTATGCGCATAGGTCTATGTTATATTTTTTTGGCTTCTTCCTCCTCATTTTTCTTCGTTCGACCCCCTGGCTGTTCCTCCCGGGGCCCTCATTCTCGATGTTCCCGTGTCTTACGGCTTCTCGGAATGGTTTTGTTGCTCGGGGCAGTCCTATGTTGTTGTTAGATTCCACGTTTCTGCGTGTTTTGGCTTTTGCTCTGTCTCTGACTGTCCCCATTATGTTGATGGGAGAGATGGATCCGTGGTAATGTGATTCATTCCTTGGTTTGGACTTGAATCACACTACCACGTGATTCCGGACCGATTCTACCAGCGACGTGGCAGCTTCTTTCCTCGAGGGGTCTAATCAAACTTATGCAAGGTTCCGTTTCAGATTCTGGCAGCACGGCGCCTTCACGAGACCCACCACCGCCTCTGATACCACTCGACCCGTCGACGGCAATTCCTGCATGTTGGGCTAAGGCGCGACGCCCCCCGCTCCTTCTCCTCTCCCCCCTTCCCCTCCCCAGGCCGTCGGCGTAGGTCCGCAGCAGCTTCTCCAAACTTGGGTCCCCCCACTCTTCGATGTCGTCGGCGCCGATCGCGTCGTCGTCCTCCGTTTCTGCCGTCGCAACCTCCAGCTCCGCGTCTGCATCCGCATCCGCCGCAACAGGACCGTCATCGTCGTCTGAAGCCGGCGTGTCCTCCTCGACGTGGTCCTCAAGCCAGCTGAATTCCCTTGATACGTCCTACAGCCCCCGCAATGGCGAAGAATTCCATCCCTTCGTCGAGGACTTGCTGCCCTACGTCAAGGAGTTCAGCTACATGTGGTTCCATCTGCAGGCCGCGAAACGGAAGTTCTCCAAGCAGCGTGAGAGTCGAATCAGCATCGAGGATGAGCGTAAGATCAAGGAGGATTTGATGGTACGTCTTTATATCCACTTTAGGGCTGTTTTCACCGGTTTATAATACCATTTCCCACATTTTAGTCCCAATCTTTGCAGAAAGATTCGCCCGACGTCAAGCAAAAGTGGGCCGGACGGCTTCTCGGCAAGCTTCGCAAGGACATCCAGCCGAGTCACCGCGAAGGCTTCGTGCTGTCTGTGACGGGCCAGGCGCCAGCCTCGTGTGTGTTGTCGAATCCGGACCAGAAAGGCAAGATGCGACGGATAGATTGTCTGCGACAGGCTGATAAGGTCTGGAGATTGGATCTCGTTATGGTTATTCTGTTTAAGGTTCGTCTTTTTTATACTTTTTCTGTCTTTGATTTCTCATTACGATCCTTTCCAGGGAATCCCGCTCGAATCCACCGACGGCGAACGCCTGGAGAAATGCCAAGCTTGTCAGTTCCCGAACCTCTGTGTCAACCCCTACCACATCAGCATCACAGTGAGAGAGTTGGACCTGTTTTTGGCGAATTTTATATTCACAAGCAATCCGCATGAATCCACAAACCCCAATACACCGACGTCGTCGAATAATGTGCCGAAGATCGCGGCAGAGGGCGCCAATCATGCCCATCCGGATGAAGATGAAGCGACAGGGCCGCAGCATGAAGGCATTTGGGGCACTGGCGTGTTTACTGCGTACGAGTTGAAGCAACTGACACGACCATCTGTCATGGCTGCCCAGGAACATGATCCCAACGCTCCGAAGAAGGATGCCCAAGCCGCTCAGTCGAAGTCAGGCCGCTCGGATGGCTCCTGGAACGGCGCGCTGGTCACGCCGGCTCCACGGAAGTCGGATGCTGTCTTGATTTCGACGACGAAGGCGATGGTTACCGCGAAGCGTGAGTACAACACTACGATTCTGCCGGCACCGACTTCGTCCTCGGTGGCGGCATCGTCTGCGGGTCAGACGTCTGCTGCCTCGGATGGAGCCTCGCCGGAGAAGCGGCCCAGACTAGCGCCTCCTCAACCGCAGGTTACATCGATGAGCGTGCCGTTTCACAGTGGCATGAGTTCGGCCTTCTCGGCTCCGCATGCGATGAAGACGAGCAATGGGATAAAGACGGAAGTTCGGTCTAACGAGGTTTCGGCCTTTCGACGACGATCCAATGTGCCGATCAACGTGCTCTCCAGCAGCAACATCAACGCGACGTCTACCATTGCGACGCCATTGACAGTTCAAGCCGCTCTGTACAACAGCCAAGCCTCGACCGTGCCACCTGGGGTCATTCGGAACAATCTCATCTCCCTCGATAACCGACCGAACAACTTTAGCCCGAATCTGGTCAGCCCGGTTCGGGAATTTGTTTCGAGACCGAGCAATCTATCGGTAAGCTTTCTGACACCTTCAATTTTATCTAAACGTGCTAATTTCAGCAACTCGTCGCGCCCCAGCCCGTCTTCCGCAACGTCCTCCCCAACAACCAAGCCGCCTACAGTCAAGCCTTGTACCTCTCCAAGACCCTCGGCCATGGTCTCGCTTCACCAGTGCCGTTCATGCTGAACCCTTCACCGCTTCACACCCCTGGTAGCACGCCAACCGCGACAACACCGCTTCCAGGAAACAACCTCCAACAGCAACTCGATGCCTTCCGTGCCTTCCAACAAGCAGCTCCCGGCATCAACGGCACCGACCCCGCCATCAAGGATGGTTAGTTTTTTTTTGTCCTTCACCCTGTGCCATTCGACGTTTGCCTTGTTTATTCGGGATTGAATAACGACTATTTTAAAAAGGCCTATTTGGTATCTAGCCGTTCGCTTTGAAAAGTGCACTTGTAACAAAGTTAGTCTTTCGGGCCCTTGATGCCCGTCTCGATTACGATTACGACTACGGTTGGGGTCTAATTAGCATTCGTTGGCACGGGCGTCACCTAACAACAACGTCATTTCCGTCGAATCTTGATGAGGGCCGGTCCGCGGCGGCCTAGGCGACACCGCAATTAATTGCCTTCAGTGGCGCTCACGTCGGGCCAAGAATCCCTTTTTGTGCTCCTAATAGTCTGTAAAAATGTGGGCATTGCTTGCTTTTTTTGGGGCTTCTAGACACGGCTTCCAAAGTGAGCATTTCTCACGCACGCAGTTGGACTCGGTGTTCCCTGCGCTCTGCCCTTAAGAATTTATTTACGACAGTGGGGAACATCTTTTTTTGGCACAGAATGGACGGACTGTCACCTTTTTTTAACCGAGGGCGACATTGACTGTTACGACTTCCTGCCCGTCGAACGGCTTTACCATTAGTGTCGGCCCCGGGAAACGTGGGGGATGACGACGGGCTCGGACGTGTAAAAAACGGCTGTCCTGGCTTGCTTGTGTGATGGAGTGCACTTGGCGCCGCTGGCGCTGTGTCTACGTTAATAGATAGAAGGAAGTCCTTCGACCCCCGGCTTCACTCCGTTGCGCTAAGCCGTCGCCGACTCGACATGGCTTCTGGTTTCACAGAACAGCGTGTCGAGAGTCTCCCATAAAAAGGAAGCTGGCAACGACGGGAGCTGTCGAAAAAATGTAAAAAATGGCTGCATGCAGACGCAGACGTGTTGGCGTCACCCACAACCATCGGCTGCCAGGGGCACACACCGTAGTCTTTGACCCGGACCACGACGATGAAGGGCGCTCCCGGAGCTGGCAAGCGTTCCGCCTCGTCGAACTAACAACATTGCATGTATGTGAAGTAGAACGAACGCCAGACGGGGGAGAGACACCACGTAGTTTTTTGCATGTTTCGTAAAAAACGATGAAAATGGCGAACGCCGGAAAGGAAATGTTGCAAACGACCGCGAAAATGATGCTAACATGCCATGACATACACGGTGGGGGGTTTGCGCTTTGATTCTGAATTCTTAATCTCAAAGATAAAGTCTATATTGACAATAAAAATATGTATAAAACTCAAAGATCTGTCGTAACATTGTCTATTTTGAGTTCCCACGAAAGGGCAAATGCACTTTTAAGACGGAACAAACACGTTTTAACAACAAGCAAGCATCAGTTATCAGTAATCTGATATCCAATGACTGATTTATCAATGTTCCGTGTTTTCAGTATTGATCAACTACATCAACGAAAGCAACAATCGTTCGCCGTTGGCCCGAGTCACACCGACATTTGGTGAGCAATTTGGCAGCGCTGCTGCTAATGGGTGCGTTTTTAGTGGGGATTTTATTGCCAAAGATTGCAATTTGGATCGGGATGGGTTGACTTTGGGGTGTTTTTGCAGGCAAAACAAAAGTTTAACCAAGCAGACTTAAAACGAAACAAAAGTAATGTGCCGATTTCGAATGTTTTCAAAGTTTATACGGTTTCAAAGCGCTCAAAAAGCAAGAGATGAAGGGCTAAACCCAGACAAACAGTATTTGAAACCGCTCCCCTCGTTTGCAGTAGTCACCTCTTCAATCTGACCAATCTGAACCAGAAGACGTCCTGCCTCGCGACCGCCATGATGCATGCGCCAATTTCATCCTTGGCATCGTTCACAGCCCTATCCGCGGCCCAGTTGTCATCACTGTCACCGACTAATGGCAATTCCAACTCGTCGACAACCTCCAATGGCACAGGTTCATCCGGTTCTGGCGCCTCGACCCCGTCCAACTTTGCGCCCCTGGCTATGGCTGCCGCTTTGGCTTCCAAAAAAATCTAATCTTTATCTAAAAAAAAGTATTTTAGTCTTTTCTAATCCAACCAATGATGCATTATGTGTATCCCCCCTGTTTTGACACCGGTTCACTCTTTGTCCGACTCTTTTTATCCGCTCTATCGTACCTAATTCCTAAATGGCATCTTTGCATACCCCCAAAAACCGTGATTATGGAGATGCTTGATGTGAGCTATCACTCTCCAATCTTTTTCTAATGAGCTCATCTGCAGGAAAAAGCATAACCCCCTTGCATACTGATAGATTCGAGAAACTTTTTGCATCTTTTTTTCGATTAACAGGTTTAAATTTTCAATTTTGTGTTACTTTTCCACTTCAACCTTTAATACAACTCACAATCAATGGGTAATGGGTGTCTCTGTCTATCAAATCTAAAGTTCTAAATTCTAAAAAAAGCATTTTAAACAATATGGTATTCCCAGTTTTGAGCTTCTGTCTACTGTAACTCTTACCGTATCGTGTTCACGTTTCGAAAAAGGAAAGAAACCGCAATACGTGTTCTCTTCGTTGTTTTTAGTTTCGAAACGGGCACTTTCCAATGTTCTAATTCTCTATTAATTTCCAGAAAACCGTTTTACAACTGCTGTGTTACGTGTCAGTTCAAACTATTTTCCTATTTAAGTCACTTTCGAATAATTCCTTTCCGCCTTTAAACTTCTTTGTTCTCACTTTTTTCATGTGCATTGGCGACACCCGCATAGTTGTATTAGAAAAAAAGAAAAGCGTGTTTTTCTAAAACCCAAAAATTGAGACGGGCTGTCGGCCTTCTCGAACCCCAGAAAATCCGGTAAACTTGTTTTTGTAGTCGTCTTTGGTAATGTTTTGATTAAAAAGTTTAAACTTGAATCGGCTCTACGTTTGTTTAGCGTTGTTTTGTTATCATAGTACATATTAGGCGTTATTCTTTGATTGTTTTCTGCTGTGTTGTCGGTTGTTACGTTGTCTGTCTTGGGTTTCTGGGTGGATTCGTTCGTGTTTTTTTATATTTAATGGTGTTTTTTGATTTATTTTGTGTCTCTGCAGCAATCACAGGTCTTATTCCCGTTTCTTTACGAGCGAATGGTCGTACAGTTTTTCCCAGTTTTACTACAATAGATGCAAAAAGTCAATAAATATGGTTTAAATTAGTGGCGAGACTTACAATTATACAGTACACAGGGGGTTTGAGACAGTATTCACGGGTTCAGATCAAATCGAGACGGTATTTGCGGACGTGCTTGTCGCGACAGGCGGAAACGAGGGTCGCTTCGGAGAGGGCGAGGTCATTGATGGATTCACAGTCGGCACCGGTCAAGTCGCATAGCGGGGTGGCGGTATCCGTGGAGAAGAGGTCGCCGTATGCGACGATGGAGCCATCGGAGAAGCCGGTAGCGACGCCGAGACCCGCACGGGAGACCATGGCGTTGGCAGTGCCGCGTTGGGTGGCGACTTGGATTTGGTTGTTGCTGAAGGATTTCATACATGTTGAATCAGCCAAAAATGATGTCAGAATGTCAAAAAAACTTACACATTTCGCAGATCAAACTCCCAAATAGACCCATCCGCCGTCGCCGCAAAGACTTCGTTCTCCGAATGGATAGCCACGGCATTGGCCGAGGATCCACCAGTGGCAGACTCGAAGATGGCATTCTCCGGGGAGCGATTATCGTAAAGATAGACCTTGCCAGCCTCCGAGCTCACGGCAACGACCTGCGGATTGAACGGCGAAATAGAAAGCGCCTTCAAAGGGCTGTCATGGACATGTTCTCGGGAAACAGCACCTAGACCGACGTTCCAGATCTTCAGGGTGCCATCCTTCGAGCAGGACGCGACGTAGCTGCCTTCTTCGATGATGCCGATGTCGTTCACCGCTAAATACACCTTTAGAACGTCTATTTCAAAGAAAATCGGAAAAAACTAACGAGCTCGATGTCCGTTCAACGTCCGCGCATTCCATCCAATACTGACATCCCAGACTCTGACGGTCATATCCAATCCACAGCTCAGAACGACCATGCCAGAGGGGAAGAACCGGGTCTTATTGACGTCCATGACGTGGCCTTCGAGGTTTCGCTAAATGACATTCATTAAACTCAAGTTCAATCCATTTTGAGTAAAATAACTCACCACAGCGCAGCCGATAACAGTATCCCAAACGACGATAATGCCCGAATAATCAGCCGAAACAGCCAAATTCTGCGTCGGCGAAATATCAGCCGTGTTGATGGCATACTTGTGGATCCCGCCAAATTCGACTGTAGGGGCAACAAAGGACCTTGTTTGGCCATTGGGATGGGTAAGTTTCAGCGTCTGGAAAGAAAAATATATAAAACTTAAATTTGATGATTGAACTGTTTACATTTCTTAAGAACTCAGCCTGGAACCCACTATCCTCCGCCAATCGGCCTTCTTTGACTTCGAGATCCTGGGCCTTGATCTTTTGGCCTGGTTCATTGGTGTTGAGGAAGAACTTTCCGCCTTCTTTGCATCTGGAAACACCAAAACTGTGATTCGTTAATAAAAGGCATAAAATTACCGAAAAATATGAATCCAATCATTCTGGATGACGACATGGGGCTCGGTCAACGTCTTGGGAACAGTTGCGGCCATGATGGAGGGGGATTGGCTTCGGGATTTGAGGATGAGAATGGATTTGGATGGATTTCAATGAAGAAAGGCAGTCGGGTGCACTTGGCAAAATGTGTCCGTCGCCAATGGTCTGCGAAAAAAATGGTTGTCAGTGGAGACGTTTCGCCAAAACTGTCGACCATGTGATGTTGCTGGCCAGCGGCGCTCTTTGGTCCGGTTTCCACCGCTTTGTTGACGCTTTCAATCCGCTTCATTCCTAGTGAATCACATCCCCAACCATCCCGATCAATGCCCCAATCCTGTCCCGACAGTGTAACTGACCGCGGTCAGCACTTTATTGACTGAAGCGCGCTCCCTATCGGTCGCCCCATTGATGCTTATCTTTCTCGCGTACATTGATCGTTTTATCGTCGCCATAACAACCGCCTTCACAATGCTTATCTATTACGTGCTTTCCAGCTAGCCACCGGCTCGCCCCACATCGCCTGTTGTCCCATCGGTTCATGCTCGGCTGAATTCGACCAAGTTTCGCACCGATCTCAGTGGTTTCATCACATTCGGCAGGTTTAACGAGCCATGTTCTACCGCTACAGTCCGCTCCTTAATTGGAATGTGACAAACTTCCTTCGGGATCATCTGGATGCCTATGTCAAGACCGGAGATCAGCTCGAATTATCTGGAGAGCCAAATTGCACTAATGGGATTCCGTGGATCTTGAATGTGAGTTTTTATATATAATTTTCGAATATGTTGATGATTGGAAGAATTTCAGACCTTCAACGACTGTGTGGACACCGATGTGAAGCTAGTTGGCTTTATCATTGGGTTGATTTCGCTGTTTTTGTGGCTCTGTCCATTGATCCCGCAATTGTACGAGAACTACCGCCGCAAGCAATGTGAAGGGTTCAGTTTTGTGTTTTTGCTTTTCTGGTGAGTCATATTTTGACCATTTCATATCGTTGATGCAATTGGTAATGCTTTTAGGATCCTCGGTGACACATGCAACATGATCGGAGCCGTCCTTACCGACCAACAACCCCTCCAAAAGATCATCGCTGTCTACTACATCGGTCAGGATATGGTTCTCCTATCCCAGTTCTTCTACTATGCCAAGATCTATCCCAACCGAAGTAAGTTTTTACCATTTCCCACCCTAAGAAAGAAAGCTTATTCTTTCCAGTCCAACGCAACAATGTCATGACCGGCTCAACCATCGTCGTCCCCATCATGCTTCTCGGGACCTTCGCCGGTGCCTGGTTCCTCCCATCCCGCTCATCCATCTCCGCCGGCCCTGTTGAAGTCAACGCCATCGGCCGATCGCTGCAATCCGTCGGCAATGTCACGATTCCGCCCTATTTCAACAGCTACACCGATCTCATCGGCTACATCATCGGTATCGTCGCATCCATCTGCTACTTCGCTGGCCGAATTCCGCAGATGTCGAAGAACTACTACCGTAAGTCCTGTGATGGTCTCTCCCTCTACATGTTCTACATCATCATCCTGGCTAACTTCACCTACGGCGTCTCTGTCATCATGGAATCCAACGGAGGGGCGTACATGATTCGTCATTTGCCATGGCTGATCGGATCTCTTGGCTGCTGCCTCTGTGATTGCGGCATCCTGGCTCAATATTACTATTACGAGCGACTCAATGCCAACAACCGCCGCGCCGATGAGGAATCGGAAGGCCTACTCGCCAATGCCGAGTAAGCCAGCGATGTGGGGCTCCTTTTTGGGTTTATTTCTCAAGTTTCAAAATTCAAAATTTCAATCACAAGTCATTACTTCTAAGTCGACTTCTTCTACTTTTTACTAACCATCTTGAACTACTTTATCAATTCTAACGCCTTTATTCTTTGTTATTGCGGGAGTTTTCTTGTTTTGTTAGAGATTTTGCTTTATTTCCCACAGATTTTTCAGATAGATTTTTACTTTTTACGGTTGTTAATGTTTCACTTTTGATGCAATAGTTTGTACATGATGTTTTTTTTCAGTGTAAATAAAGGTGAAGGATCTGAAACAAGGAACTTTTTGTGACATCTGGAGTGCTACTTTGCCCCAGGGCATGTCACCAAAGAGTTGAATTGTCTTTTTTTGCGTTTGTGAATGGATAATGCATTCATTGATCTGGCCAGATGTCAGCTTTAGGGTTGCTTTTTTATTGAGATTCAGTTTTGGCGGGGTGAGCCGGGTCAAAATGCCTGATAAAAGCATTGTAATGTAAAAAGTTGACCGTTTTACCCGTCGTTTTCGGCACAAAATATGACAAATTAAATTGTCCCGCGCTAATCACATTTGTCAGACGGCAGCGGCAATCGGTAAGTGTGTCTCGATGCTAGATTCTTTTCGTCTTCGATAAAGGGGTGAGGGTAAGTTTTTACAAGCCCGAAATTGAACGTCATTTAACGCTGGCTCCGCCTACTTTTCATTTTGAAGACTCAAGTCTCGAAAAAAACGCGAAACCGACTTCCTCTTAGCTTCGTTTCCGCCCTATGGGGGGACTACATTCACATTCTGCTGAAATGGGTGCAAAAAGAGGGTGATAAAAAGCCATGGCTTAAATGACCCGATTTTGAAGAGGTTCCGCACGTTTTGAAGAGGCTCTTGTGTCAACTCCTCCAAGAAGGCGGCTTTGTTTTTGCGGTTTAAACTTTTAAAGATGGGTTTCACTTTTCTAATTGAACCTAGAAGCTCCGGCCCTCCACAAACAGCTGAAAAAACATTTCAGTATGTCTGGGATGCCATCACTATAGCCTCCAGACAGGCAGGCGGGCTAACTTTCAACTTTAGCGATGGCTTTCAGTAATGTGATATCCCATTTAAAGTGCTCCTACCCTGGCCCTAAGCCTAGGCATTTCGTGTTGAAGTGACTATGGGCCTTTTTGTTTTTCCAACAACCACTGTGTTTTTTGGAGAACGCCGTCCGATTTTCAACAAAACGACGACTCCGCTTAAACAATGCTTTGTATCTATCTATTTCCCCATAGTTGCCTGCCTATTTACAACCGAAAACAGAAGCCCGTGTCTATTCAACTCGTTTGGGTGAAATATGCGTTATGTGTTGAAAAATGTGAAGCGATAAATCACGGGGCTCTCTTTTGCAACCCTCAAAATTCGAATTCAAAGGTACGTGGGATACATTTCAATGCCTAAAGCCCTTAGCCCTGCTTTAAGCAACGCAAAACCTGTTTCGAATCAAATTAATGAAACTTTTAACGGCGGTCTTTGAGGTCGGTAGCGGCCATCTGCACTGGGGGCCTGATAATATGGTTTTCTTTATGGGTTTTTGTGACTTTTTGGCTGGGTAATGGCATGCTTTGTGACTTTTTGGGGTATTTTGGGGCGTGACGCGGTTATTTGATTGGTGTTTGAGGTTATGACTATGAGAATTTTGAAAAGATTGGACTTATTTGAAACTTTTTTACACAAAAATATTTATAAAAGCCAACCATGTCAACATTCTAGGAAGTATCGAAATGTCCTGAACCCACAAACAGCAACTTCAATGTAAAACTTATCGATTGGCAATGCGCTTACCATGCTTAACGAAGACATATCACTCATCCGTGTTATTCATACTCGTTTTCTGTGACTTTTATCTACGTAAGTCAACTTTTTACTCCTCAAATGTCCATAATTACCCAAATCAACCCCTTTACAGCTTCTAACGGCCGTGCATCCAGTCGCAATAAACACCCATTAGAGCCCGAAGTCCCATCCACCCGCCTCAAGGGCGAAATCGGCTGCTTTTCCTGCTTCTCCGACAATAATGCCCGCTCCAAAAGTAATATCCAAGAACCCGAGCGTCGTTCGGCCTCCAATCTCACCGACATCGTAAATGCCTTCCAAGTCAGCGGGATGAAAGTGCCCGATTTCGCGCATCGTTGTGCCGATACCCTTGCCCATGCGAATCCCAACTTCTTGGGTGCCAATGTGCACATTTGTCCTAACAGCCCGGAAGAACCGGGTGCCTGTGTCAAATTCAAGGGCACTGTTCATGGTGCGTCTGACGTTTCCCTTTTTCGAATCAATCTTTAATGACCTGTTTCGATATGCAATGGCCCTCACATTTGTCGTCAATTGCAGGCGAATCGTACGTCTATCGTGAATGCTGGTCCAACATGTGGACCGACCCTCGACCCTTCCGGCATGCCATGTCTGGTGGGTGCTACAGTGACCAGTTTGTGCAAAACAGCTTTGTCGGCTTCAACCATTCGACCATTTGCTTCTGTGAAGATGATCTCTGCAATGTTGCCTCCACCCGTGCCTTATCACTCTCCTCAGCCCTCATAATGTGTATTATTTATTACATATTTCGACATTAACTTATTAACTACAAACTAGATACAGTACACAGATGCATTAATAAACCTGCAAACTAATCTCACTTCAAATTGAAAAAATTAACAGACTTTGACAACTTCAACCTTGAAAAAGGGAAGGAAAAACAATCTACTTGAAAACAGATGGCAGAATTCTATACTTATTTCGGGGCGAGAACGATGACAACACGCGGTGGCACATAGACCGACAAGTGGAAGCGACGGCCATTGTGGCCGGGCTCGACGGCCGGGTAGATTTGGTCCGGATTCAGACGGTTGTGGCCGCCAAACTCGGTGGCATCACTGTTCAAGGCGAGTTTGTAGTCGCCGCCGACGTCAGTGGCAACCCAGTAGTCCGTGAAGGCCTGGGTGGTGTTGAGGTTGAAGACGAACACGAGGCCGCCACGCTCGAAGGAGACAACTTTGTCGCCACCGTGCTTCGTGGTGACATAAGCCTGGAAAAGTGGGGTAGATTAGGGGTTGAAGTTTGAGGGTTTGGAATGGAAAATGGGGTTTGGGTTTTTGTGAAGTTTGCGAAAATAGGAATCCGAAACAAACAAGGTTGGCAAATCCGAACACACAAAGCACCGGTTAGAGTAATCTCGGATCATCCGAAGTTCGGATCGGTTTCGGATCATCCGAAGTTCGGATCGGTTTCGGATCTCGGATCATCCGAAGTTCGGATCGGTTTCGGATCTCGGATCACCCGAAGTTCGGATCGGTTTCGGATCTCGGATCATCCGAAATTCGGATCGGTTTCGGATCTCGGATCATCCGAAATTCGGATCGGTTTCGGATCTCGGATCATCCGAAGTTCGGATCGGTTTCGGATCTCGGATCATCCAAAGTTCGGATCGGTTTCGGATCTCGGATCATCCGAAGTTCGGATCGGTTTCGGAACATCCGAAGTTCCAATTGGTATCTGATGTTTTGAACATCGGATCGGATCAAAAAAACCAAAAAAAACTCACCGGTCCCCGACTCAAAAAGTGGTACTCCTGCTCCAACTTGTTCATAGCCTTGTCCCACAATCCCATGAACTTGTATCGCAGATTCTCATTCTTATACAAGTTGAACTGTCGCCGAGCATAGTGATAACTCTGGTTGTTG
This sequence comes from Panagrellus redivivus, assembly GCA_000341325.1. Classification (NCBI taxonomy): domain Eukaryota; kingdom Metazoa; phylum Nematoda; class Chromadorea; order Rhabditida; family Panagrolaimidae; genus Panagrellus; species Panagrellus redivivus. Next base: position 363,375 of record KB455487.1, on the reverse strand, counting down.
CCTTCGCGCGGGAAGTCGAGCCACTCGGGATGTCCAAACTCGTTTCCGATGAAGTTCAACCAGGCTTCACCGCCGAGACCATACGTCAGAAGCCGGATGATGTTGTGCAGGGCAATGCCACGTTCAATGATCGGCGTGTAGGGCGTGTTAATGGCCATGAAGTCGTACATCTCCTTGTCCATGAGCCAGAAGGCGAGGGACTTGTCGCCGACGAGGGCCTGATCGTGGGATTCCGCGTAGGCCACGTTCTTTTCCTGGTATCGGCGATTCTCGAGGGTGTGCACGATCTCTTCGAGCTTCCAGTCCTCATCTTGTTGATGCTTGAGAATCTTGATCCACATATCGGGCAAGCTCATGGCGAGACGGAAGTCGAAGCCTTGGCCGCCTTCTTCAATAGGTCGGCACAGCGCTGGCATGCCACTGAATTCCTCGGCGATGCTGACGGAGCCTGGATAGTACTTCTTGATGAGATAGTTGGACAGCGCCAAGAAGACGATCGAATCAGAATCGGCATTTAGGCCAAAATAGTCATCATAGCTGCAGAAGCTGTCGCCCAAACCATGGGAATGGTACAGCATCGACGTGACGCCGTCGAATCTGAATCCATCAAAACGGTATTCCTCCTGCCAGTAGCGCAGATTGCTCAACAGGAATCGCTGGGTCTCGATGTTGGTGTAATCGAAAAGGCGAGAATCCCATTGCGGATGGAAGCCACGCCCATTTCCGTGGAAGTACCCGGCATCGGTCAAGTTCCACTGATTGAGGCCATCTTCGACGTTCTTGGAAGCGTGGGACAGGACAACATCCAACAACACTGTGATCCCCTCAGAATGGGCCTTATCAATCAGATATTTGAGGTCCTCAGGCTTGCCAAATCGGCTCGATGGCGCGAAGAACGAAGTCACTTGGTAGCCGAATGAGCCGTAGTAGGCATGCTCCATGATGGCCATGAGTTGGATGACATTGTAGCCCTGGTCCTTGATGTATGGGACGACATCATCGGCGAAGTTACGATATGTGTTAACCTTGCCTTCGGGGGACGAAATGCCGACATGGGCTTCATAGATGCGGAGGGAATCGGTGGGGTTGACTCGGCCGTGCTTCCATTGGTACTCTTTTGGGTGGTGGAACACCTGAAATGGGGCAAAATTACCGTAATCCACCCCCATATGAAAGATACTTACCATTTCATAGATGTTAGTCTTAGCCTTCTCAACATACTGCGCCCACGGGGACAGCTTAAAGTGGTTCTGGCCATGCTTCTTGACGACAATCTTGAAGACGGACCCCTCATGGATGGCGGTTTGGCCGTTGACGGGCGGGATTACGAGGGACCATTGGCCGTGATCGAGGCGTTCATAGGTGTTGGCATTGGCGTCCCAGTTGTCTGAAGAACATTCAACCGATAAGAATGACCAAGTTTGAAACTGATAAACTCACTGAAATCACCAACAAGCGCGAGACCATCAACTCCGGGGCACCACTCAAGACAGTGGATCGAGTTGTCGGGAAGGACGTGGACGCCGTACTTTTTGTATGACAGGGTCGTTTCCTCAAGGCCGCCGGGGAGCTGTAAACATAAACAATTGTTGATAAAGACGTCAGAAAGGTCGAAAGTGGGGAAAGAACGGGGGAAATGATCTTTGAGATGGGTGTTTTGTGGTGGTAAACACCTTTTGAACGCTCTTTTGAGCTTTTAAAGTTACAAAAAGCGTCTCAAAGCCAAACTTACAGATTCAAGCCGTTCCAGATTCTCTCTGAAAACGCGATACCGTCGCTTGATTTCCGGCACATAGGGGTTCAAATAGCCATCGCGATCTAGCAAAACTTTGAGTTGTGATGGTTCAGGGGCGGATGCCATCATAACGGTGGTTAATTGGCCTGGAAATTTGATACTTTTGGAAGTTTCAATGGATGAAAATGGATAAAGATGGAAGAAAAACACGCAATTTGCAACTTTTGATGACTCTAGCAATCATCATTGAAAAACGAGAGGAACGCTGTTACGCGAGAGTGCCGGCATTCGATAAAGGCACGTAGCGACCAGCCGACTGCCTTGCAATTGCAGTAGCGATTGTTCAAGCTGGCAGAAAGAAGGGAAAGGAAAACGAAACGGAGGGGCCGATGATCATCATCAGAGGCAAACACAGCAAAGAAATGAGCCGGCTCGAGCAGCCGTGTGCTACGTGTAGTATTGGTTGGTGGGGTTGGCCTTGGCCGTCAACGTCTTGGTCCGACAAACAAAACAAACCCCCATGAAACATGAAAACAAGTTATTGGGGGCGGGTTCAAGCAACTTATTGGGAGACCGGTATCGGAATCACTATCAATTAGCCGACGGCGACAGAGTTCATTGATAGTGATAATAAACGCGAAAAAAGGGGGCAAAGATGAAGCAGCAAGTCGCAACAACAATAAACATCGTGCAGCACACGCCTCCCTTGAATCAATTCGGCAATAAATGCGTCCAGTCAGTTGCTTTAGCGCCGGCGACGGGTGCCAAGTATAATCAATATCACGGAAATGTTTCACGTTGTATCAGATAAAAACAGTGATGTTAGTTCATTAAAAGTTGGTGAAAGTCTTTGGATTTTGTGGAACTTTGGTTGGTTAGCCACTTACAAGACCACGAGTGACGGGAAGAGGGCCGATTGTCAGTAAGAGCGGAAAGCCAAGCTTGCTGGACATTGATGCATAAAAAATGACTGAAAGTTTCGACTTTTTAATAAAAAACGACAAAGTTAGCAGAAATTACAGTACGAAAAGTCAAAGTTACTGTATTACAGTATCGGGTAGTGTATTTGTGACGAATTATTATGATTTTGCTGAAAATGGTGTAAAAATCTTTTTTGTTAAAAGTGTCGAAAAACACATACCAACGACTAAAAACGTCTAAAAATGACTGAATTTGGAAAAGAAATAAGTTACACTTTTTGTCCCCAAAAACACTCCCACCACGAAAAATACACAGCACACTTTCTACCCCCAAACCCACTCCCACCACGAAAGCAAATCTCGAACACTCCCAACGATGCACGCACTCGATGCCGACGGCAACGTAGCACTCGCGCTGGCTCCACCGCCAGCTGTCATCTGCTCTCGTCCGCCTTCCTTCCTCATTCCCGTTATTTGAAACTTCCATATCTGCCTCAACCATCCAGGGATAAAGCTATCCCAAATGCGCAGAGCACCATTCAGACATGGGTTTTACGAGTCTTAGCTTCCAACTCGTGTTCGTCTTCCTGACAACCCTCTTCCTCCTGCATCGGTATGGCAATTGGCGCCGTCAGCACGTCTTCGTCACGGTGTCCACCTTCATCGGATGGTACTTCAGCTTTTTGATCGTGTTGCTCCTGCCACTGGACATTGCTATTGTGAGTTTTGTGGATTTTGGATATAAAAAACTCAACGCGGGGATTTGCGTTTTACTTTTTTCGATTGCATTGTCGATACGCGGTGGAGCGGACGTGGAAAGCTGTTTTTCCACGTTGTCAACAGGGAAATTGGCATTGTATAAAACCGGTTTGACGGGGGGAACGTTTTTTAGACTTTCTACAAGAAATGCAAGCTGGAAGAAACCCGTATGAACCAGACCCTTGGATGCGAAGAACCACAAGGCCATGTCCCTGATTATACGTTGCTGGTCATTTGGAGGACGCTGTATTGGACTGTTCAAGCCTTGACATGGATAGTTTTGGCAAATTTTGAAAATTTTATATATAAAATCTCAAATTTTTGGAAGTTTATATATAAAAACCGTTAATTTTTGTAAATTTATATACATAAAAACCTCTCAAAATTGCAGGATCGTCCTGCCAATGATGCAAAGCTACTCCAACGCGGGCGAATTCACCGCCATCGGCAGATTGAAGGCAGCTTGGTTCAACAATGCGGTCTACTACTTCACCTATCTTGTTATCTTCTTTTTCCTGCTTGCCTATGCCATTTCGAAGGGGATTTCATTGAATTAGTAAGTTTTTCCACTATTTTTTGCCGATTTTATGTGATTATCGGCTTCAGCGACCATCTCAAAGTCATTATCGTCTCCGCGTCCAACACCTGGGGCCTCTTTCTGCTCACTGTTCTCCTTGGCTATGGCTTAGTTGAAGTTCCAAGGCAACTATGGCAAATCTCAAACAAAGGAAGCCGTCTCGAAAAGACGTATTTTGACGTCGATCGACTTTCCGCCGAGAAAAACGATGCCGAAGAAACCCTCCGTGAAGTCTACATGGAAGCCCGGGAGGTCCTGAACGTGCTGCAGAACCATCGCGGAGATGCGAGGGGCAAAGCTCAACAGATTCTGGCTAAAATTCCGAATGATATTGCTCAAGAATTATCTTCGAGCAATTCGACCCATAATTTTGGTGCGGCTTCGAATATTCGGGAGACGGATGTTGGCATTGTGAGCAGTGATCGATATTTGGTGGGTTTATTTTTCAAAGTTTCAACAAAAAAAGAATAGAAAGCCGTATAGAGGTTTCAAAGGGTAGCCTGAGGGTAAAAAACACGCCATTTTCGGTCTAAAATGACAATTTTCGGTAGTAGGGGTTCCGATTTTGGGGGTTATGATTCATCCAACACAAATCGGACTAATCTTTCAATCTTATCAAACTTGGCGGACCATCCTTCATCCTCTCCGCATGAATCACTGTTGTCGATCTGCGCGAAACGTGGGTGTTTGCTCCACACCTGTTCGTATTTGGTGTTGATCGCATAGGCTGCGTCGTAGTCTTCCCTTCTGTAGGCGTTGTTTGATTTTGTGTAATTCTCTCTGAAAAGTTTCCCTATCAATCAAATTTTAACCTATTAAACTTTAAATTTTGATGTTTTCATCGCTTCCATTCAAAATTGATCGATTCCCCCTCTTATTTTGACAGCACAGCTGACTAACTTCCCCTTTAAAACCCCCCATCAAATGTCTCGTCAAAACACTTACGGAGGCGCTGTAAACAACTGTAAAACCAAGTCATATCGTGCCAATAGTACATCCTCAGTTGTTCCCAATTCAGCCAAAACTTCTGCCCATTGCTTGTTAGATCGTGTGAAAACTTTCGGATCCAACGCGCCCCTGTCACAAATTATAAGTGTATTTCGGCGTTGTTCGTTGCGAGCAATGTTGTCAAACACGGACTCGAGTTGGAAGATTGTCTTGACCATATCTGTTTGCCATCGATCAATTTGCGCGTCGCTCATTTCCTCCCGATGGACACCGCCATGGTAAAGGATGCTGGCAGCTTCGCCGACAATGAACACTTGCCAGGTCGATGCGTAGTCTTTGCTGATTTTTTCGAATAGTTGTCTTTGGGCTGTTGTTTTTCCTGAAAAAACTTGCTTTTTGGAGGTTTTTGTAAAGTTGTAATTTGGAAACCAACCTGAACCTGGGCCACCGGTAAGCACAATCTTGCAAGAGCGTTTTCCGAACCGATTTGTCTGCATTCCGTCCATTTTGTTTCGTTCCCTGAAGAAAAAAGTGTGGTGAGCATGCGCTAGTTTGATTATCGGACAGAGAACCCAAATCATTTTCGCGTAAATTTGATTGAAATGTGTGTTTTTGAGGTTGTCTAAGGCCTTTTTATCTTGCCGGATTACAAAACCCTATTCAAATTGGTCCAATCTGTTACAAAATCCGCCAGAAATCCCAATTTTCCCCATAAAGATTTACTTTTTCTGACCAAACACGCGCCAGCTGACTTCCCCGAATATTGACGAAATCCTTTTCCACGCATGCCCGGGGCGCTTTTTGGTCTTTACCGACGTCGATGGTCACTCACGTCGTGCGTGTATCTCGAAATTTGACCAGTTTGTTGGACCGTGAAATGAAAAAAAGTGCGCGACATTCGGATTCGATTGGATGGGATCGACAAAAAATTGAATGTTGACCCGGTTGTTAGTTGACGAAGCACGAAGTTAATGCAAGCTAGGTAGTAATCGGCCCTACTCAGCCCCAGTCAACCAAAAATGATGTACACCTAGGGTGAACGCCACTATCGTAAATAGACCGATAGAGCTGTCTGCTGCAAAGGCAGAATGATGAAAAGGATAGTTTTGCATCGGTTTCCGCGACCTTTTAACCATGCGCTTGTCAAATGTTGAACGATCTTTTTTCCTCCATTCACTGATAAAATCATGCGTTTGACTTTTTACTTCGCACTTTAATACCCGTCAAATTGATTGTTCGTTTTTGCAGATCCGCCTCCACAAACGTGTCATTGATGCGGTCCAAAACTATCAACGAACGCTTGCCCAATGGCGATCAACGACCGAATTGGCGATGTATCTCGAGGATTGTGACCAGAGCGAAATTACGGGCAAGCTGAGTCATTCTCTGCTGGCTAATCCGGCGTTGCGGATTCCGGAGAGGATCCAATTTGTTTGGCATTGCATCGCTCAAAGACGAATTGCGCAGGTTTGATTGGTTGTGTTTTTTTGGGTTGTGTTTTCAATTTGCAATTCCAGGCGTTTTCCTGGCTGTTTGCTGGCATGACATTGTTGATCATGTGGTCAGAATGCACTTTCTTCATCGTCCATCCACAATTGAGTTTAGCCGCTCGGATTCTGAGGGCTGCCGCGCTCGGCTACCATTACAAGTACATCCAGATTCTCGCTATTGGTCTCGTCTCGTATTTGAGCATCTGCGCGTATTACACGGTCTTCAAACTTCGCATTTATCGCTACTACCATTTGGATGCGAACCATCTGACTGACGAAAACAGCCTTTTGTTCAGTGCAATGTGAGTCTGACTGAATTGCAAATGTTTTGACGTCAATGGTTTCCCCTTTGCAGGCTCCTGTGCCGCCTTACCCCGCCGATCTGCCTCAACTTTTTGGGCATGATTCATCTCGACTCGCACATAACCGCCGATTCGGCTTTCGGCGTGGAAACACAGTTCACGGCGTTGATGGGCCATTTGGATGTGATTCCGCTGATCGCTCGAGGCATCAACATTTATCTGCCGATCCTGATTGTTTTGCTGTGTCTAGGGACGTGGTTCCGTCTCGGGACTCGATTCCTGCACTCCCTGGGGATCGATCAATTCATGACGGATGATGCGATGACGACGGAAATGGCTTCTGGTGGCAAGCGACTTGTTGCGATGGAACGCAATAGGGCGACGCGTCAAAGGAACCGCGACGAACGTAATGCGACCTTTGCGAAGCGGTTTAATGGTGGGTGTTTCCCCCCTGAGGCGGTTGTATCAAACCATTCATTGATTAAAAGTTACTCATTTTGGTGTTTCCAGAACCTTCAACTCGATCAACTGGCGGCGGCTTCTCATTACCGCGATCACGTCTTGATGATGACCGCGTCCCCATTTTGGGGGATGTAGAGTCCAACGAACATGAAAGCCTCTATGCCCCGCCGAATCAAGCCTCCCAGGGCCTGCTCTCCAACGACGATCTCGACTTTAGTTTCGCGTCCGAAGGCGCCTTCCAGCCATCACAATTGACCCTCGCCGGAGCGGCTCGCGCATCGTCGCAACAACATTCGACGACGCATCCGACGTCCTCCAGCTTCTTTGACGATCTCTAAGCCTTCTGGGTCCTAATCTTTTTATTGTAACTTATTTATGTTGATTCTAGTCCCATTGCATGACCTGGTTTTTGTTTCCCTTTCCTTTTTTCCCGTTCACAACATTGTGAACAGCCATTCCGACGTTGAAACTCACTTTGTTTTTCGATCTTTTTCTGTACATAACTATATTTCGCGGTATGCAAGCCATTGTTTGGTAATGTCTGTCCTGGCGGATGTTTGATTGATGTAAGTAAAGGTTTTTGACTGTTATTTTGGCTAACACACCCAAAATTGGAGGATTGCGTTAATCACGCTTTTGATATTTTGATTACTGTAAGGCTGAATCAATGTTTATCAGGTTCGTGTTAAAGATGCTCGGATCCATTGCCTTCTACCCATCCCTGGCGTATAACCTTGTCCGCAACTACGTACAGCCCCAGCGATGGCAGTGGTACAATCGGGTCGATGAGAATCTCGTTTTGGGTGCATTGCCATTCAAGTCAATGGTGACGGAATTGAAAGAGGTATGGATTTGACTTTGACTTTGACTTTTGGTTTTCCCAAAGTTTCAAAATAGCGTGATAGTGATCAGTGACGCCTTTTCAGAACGAAAACATTGGCGGCGTCGTGTGTTGCACGGAGGAATTCGAAACGAAAGCCGCCTACAATGCCATGGACGAAGCCGCATGGGCCAAAGAAGGCATCAAGTTTCATCACGTTCCGATGCAGGACTTTACAGGTATGCTTTTTGAGGGTTTTTTCCTTTGTTGGTTCTCAAGGAAGGTAATTGAAGACGATAATGTTGAAAAAAGACAAACATGACAAATTTGAACCTTTTTCAATTCTTTTTTTGCAAAAATTTTTGCGAATAAAGGATAAAATCAATGTTTCCAGGTTCAACCTCGCGCCATAACCTCCACTCAGCCGTCGAATTCATCGATGGCGTAGCCAAGGAAGGCAAATCCGTCTACGTCCATTGCAAGGCCGGACGCACCCGATCCGCTACAGTAGCCACCTGCTATCTGATGTACAAGTACAACTACATGCCGAATGTCGCCATCGACATCATGAAGCGCCAGCGGCATCAGATCATCCTACGCAACGCCCACTGGCGAAGTGTCAACGAGTATCGGCGTTTCTTGGACTCGGCAAACTCCTCCAAATCGACCGAAACTTCATCATAAGGCTGTTTTTGGCTGTTTTCTTGTTAATTTTTCTACAATCACACTTGCTTTAGGAAGTTATCATCGACTTGATGCATAGAAATGCTTGTTAGGATCTTAATTTTGTGTAATAATTGCGGGCATAAAGACGTTTTTTCATTGTTTTTGCCTATTTGAACTGTGAATCCGTTGTAATCGGTGTCTATTTTCCTTAATTGTGTAATGTTGGTTGTGGTTTTACAGTGTTTGTAACTTTAGATATGACAGATAACCACTAACTTTCCCATTGTCCAGTGTTTCGTCCATTCAAATCTCCGTTAACCATGTCCAAGGTTGGTTTTTCGTCTTTATACTGTCCTTTTGATATTCATTCATTCACGGAAGTGATTGAACACTTTTACTCCTCGTACCCTATGTGTAAGTCCTTTTCGGCAATGACCCCCTCGGGAGGGCTCGGTTTCGGTCCACAGACCTCCCCCGTGCCATTGGGCTCCCAGCTTTTTGAAACCAGTCGCCACTTCTATCATTCCGGCTTGTCCTATATAGTAGTCGGGCTGGGCTGCCTGTTGCCTTTGCTATTGTCTTTTTTACATACTTTCTATCTCGACGTTCGGGCATTACTTTTGCCGTTCTTCAATGTATACTAACTCGGTCCGGTGCCCTTTTTTGGTGTTTCTATTCAACGGCCAGTTTCCAATGAACGTGAAAATGACATCAAGAACATCAGTCGAGGTGGTGCCGTTGGCGCTTGTCATCGCCGTCGATGTACTGCGGCGCTTCTTTCGAAGCCTGCAAGCTTGCTTCTCATTACAAATGCACACATTTTTTGGCGCTCTTGAACGTGCAGCACTTTGCCGGCATGAGGGTCGTCGACCCGCGGGCTAACCCACGGCCCTTTAGCCTTTATTGCATGCTTTGAAGCATCCATGTTCCGGTTTTTGTTAAAACTACACGTGTAGAAGCTTCTAGTTGTTTTTTGAACAACTCCATCTTCTTCGAAATTCAATTTTTTGCGACTATTTTTCATTTCCCGATATTAAATTACGCCTTTTTGCTTTCGATTTAACGCCCTTTCTGTTATTTCATAAAAGTATTTGCATTTTTCAAAAATATAAAATTCCCAAAAGTACTTCCTGGACACCGTGGACCCAGTTAATCAAATTCTACCATGTCCCGCGCTTCAAATGCGATTCCAATTTGTGTTTTTTGTCGTCGATGTCATTCTATTCTGATGACGATGCTCTTCCGTTCTCAGTAGCTTTCGCAAAAATGAGAACGTAGGCGGGGTTCCGAACAAGGAGAACAGCAAAAAAAACAGAAATGGCAAGGAAGCGCGGTCGGGTTTGTGCCGTCGACGGCCACGCTAATGGAAAACGAAGAATGCCGTCGACCGACGACGGCAACTCACTCGTGACTGTCTTTATTGGTGTTACTTTTTTTATATTGATATACCGCGATAACTCCGTATAATCAGAAATTTTTGGTTTCTAAAATTTAGTCAAATTTGTAAAAACTATTTTTTTAAATTTTGATTTCAAAATAATAAACTTTATTGCCTACCAAATCAAAATTCCTGCCCAAATAGTTTTATTAAATTATGTTAGCCGCAAGACGCACCTCTTTTCCCATAATTAAAGTCGGAAAATCAAAGGACATTCTCGTTTTGGCCGTGTTTTTTTATTCTAATGTGTGTATCGTACCCCCATTTATGAGCCTTGCCTTCATTTTCATCGCTAAAAGTCTATTAGCATTGCCGCCGACCGTGTTTGCCCTTCTTTCCTATAGCATATATGCTTTTTTCGGCGTAAAGTGAAAAAACTCCGCCAATCATGATGCCAACCCTCTCTCTTGGGAGCTTCAACACCCTTGGCTACATCCAATGTTTATATTCCAGTCAAAATTGGATGATTTAAGACTTATTTTTTCTAAAATTGGATCTTCTTTTCGCGTCAAAGAAGCGCTGGAATGCCATTTATCAAGACACAAAAACGATGATGTTGAAAATAGCCTCGGGGAATGGACATTTTCAACATCTTTAAGGGCGGATTGATGTTTTCGGCGCTTTTTGTTTAGATTTTCTGTCTTCAAGCAATTGTAAAGTGTTTTTGCGCATGCTTTTCCTCCAGACAGCCGTGGGGCTGCATGTTTGCAAGCTTTAACGGTCATTTTGGGGTCGGCTGGTTGGAATGGCCTGCGCGAGACGACCATCTGCCATCTTTCCGAACGCCAAGTTGGTTCTTCTTCCCCGCTAAGCTAGTAGCTTCCTTGCTTCTTTCCATTTCGAAACGAGTAATGCCGTGGCGACTTTGCCTGAGGGCCCTAAGTAGGGCACAAGACAACGAAATTAGACTTGTCACAAGTTGCGGGTTTGCCCGTCGACCCAGGGAAGCGTACCGTCTGGAAGCAATGATGGGTTCTGTCTGTTTGGAGGTTGTGTTTTGGGTTTTCTTGGAGGATGGGTCTGACGAAACTGGCATTGACCTATGGTGTTTTTATCTATCTTTTTGCGCACAGGTCAAAAGCCCATTGGCGTGGTATCGGCAATGTTGCTATTTCCGTTGCTCTTTTTGCCTTGCCGAGGTAGTCGTAGACATGAACGATCGGTCTTTGACTGGCACTAGTGCGCTTTTTTAAAGGTCTAAGTGCTTGTTGTGATGGTTGGCGAGGGTCTGGGTTAGTACTAGCTTAGTTTTTCGGCTCATTTGCAAGCATTTGGGAAGCCATCAAGCTTGATAGTCATGTTTTATGAATCGTAAATGAGCGATTGCAACCTTTTGGCTCTTTTGAACTACTACCAAATCCACCTTTTAATCTCCTGTCCTCTATTTCACGTCCAGTCCACCCCTTTCGACCCCCTTAATCCATCACACTTTCATTTATCCGCATTGCAGTCCCCATCCCAACCCACAACGCCGGCATTGTCCACCTCCGACAGCGGTATCGACGTATCCCTGCTCGAGGAGATCAATCGCCAAGTCGCCGCCCTCCTCCCATCACCCTCATCTCGAGCTTCATCGACTTCAAGTGGTGATTCGCCCATCGTCGTTGAAACTGAATCCCCAACAGACCCCCAATTAAACGATGCCCATCAAGATCAACCAACCCCAGTGCCAAGTGTAGATTGGTCATCCGTGCCAAAACAAGCCTCATCTGCACCCGTATCTGGACATTCGCCGTCGACAGTAGCCTCTGGAGGCAGCACTGAAACCTCGCCAGCTGGATTGAGCTACCTGTTATTGAGTAACGCCCGACGCAAGCTTGAACTCGACGAGGAACGACTCGAGTTTGAGAAGGAAAAGCACAAGTTAGAAAAGAAGAAAAAGTCGAAGAAACTGTTTTTCCGGCTGAGCAAACGTGTCAAAGAACAGCAGATGCAGGCAGCGACATCTGTTGTGCCGTCTTCCTTGTCAGAAGGGTCTTTGAAGCGGATCGATGAAGATCATGGCTCATTGGAGAGCTGTGCCAATGGCTGTAATGCGTCCACTGAGTGAGTTTTGGATTCGGTTTTGAGGATTTTGTATTCAAAAAGGGGGTTTTCCATGCTTATTTTGGCCGTTTTATCGTCAAAAGTGCCCAAATTTTCCATTCTTTATCCAAATTGATTGACTGATGACGGCCCCTGTGGTCACTGATTCCTCTTTCAAGAGCTTCTTTACCAAAAGTTCGCGGAGCAATGCCACTTTTAATCCAGAATCTCCGACACAATCGAGTCGTGGATCCTTTTTTGCTCGAGCTGTTGGTATTTTTCGGAGAAAACGGGCCAAAGAACCTGAAGAGTTGGCATTTTACAGTAATTTTGACCCTTATAAACGATATTTTTCAGCAGCGGCCTAACCCCCTCCTCCATCGCCGACGACATTGATGAAACCGCCGACGAAAAGGTCGTCCGGCTCGAAAAAGAGCTCCAAAACATGCGTCGCTATGCAGCTGAAAGTGATGCCAAGTGCAAGCAGTTGCAGCGAATGCAGAAGACACTTGATAATGAGGTCCAAGATTTGACTGAATCACTTTTCCAGGTTTGTTTGAACTTAAAATTTGCCGAAATAAACGCTGTTTTTCCAGGAAGCCTACAAAATGGCCAACACAGCAGAAGCTCGACGCGAACAGGCTGAGAAGCTCTTGAATGAAGCCCTCTTGAAGGTGGATCTGCTCCAAGCTGAGGTCAAAGCACTGAAGGAAATCGTAAAATCGCCGGCGAAACGTGTTCTTCGGGATAAAAACTACAAAAAAGAAGCGCCGAAAGCCTTGAAAAGTGCGTTCAAATCGAAGGGATCTGCGTCGATTCCAGCGAATTTGGATGCCACTGGCAATGTGACGGAGGTGCCTGATTTCGATCCGATTTACTTTTCGGAATTCAGCGAATGGCGGAGGTTGACTTCTGGCTCGGCCGGGCAGGTTCCTGACGAATCGGAGACGAAATTCATGCAACGAACACTCGCCGAAGACATACAACCATGTTTGACGTTCACTAACAAGGCACTCGCGGCAGAAGTCCTCGAAGCCATCAAGACGAACACCCTTGAAGTTGAGCCCCTCTCCGGGAACGATGACCCGCATGAATTGAAGCTCTGTGGCCTGATGGAAGTCGCGAAAGAGTGCCCCTATCGTCTGAGGACGAATGGTGACGCCCAATGGGTCTTTGTTAGTTTGAGTGCGAGGAATCGGGTAAGCTTGATCCACTTTTTGATCTTTTTTACCTTCAAAGTCTTCAGATCATGGCCGTCTGCGATTTCTTCACCTACCTCCGCTACCTACGCTTCGGAATAGTGAAAGCCGAGCTCGAAGACGCCTTCCTCGACATTGCTGCCATGCGACGCAACATGGCATTGGCCCGATTTGGCTTCGATTTCACCGCCAAAATGACAGGCTCTGGATTAACCAACTAACTGACCCTGTTTCTGATCATCTAATCCGTGATATTACTAACCGACTTGCCTTCTCAGTGGACCATCCCGGCCACCTTTCTTGAATAACCTCTTCCTGATACATAATACTAGACAAAACACGCATTTTGCCTTGTTCCTAATTGTCATAATATCATTTGAACGGGGTTTCTGAAGCATTGAACAAATTTTTATTGACATTTTACGACAACTTTGTTGTTTGTCGTCGATGGTGCTATCTGTTAACGCATTTTATTATGTTTTTCATTCATTTACGCATACTTGTAGAGTTGTCATTTGAAAAGATTGCAGATTTTGTCGGTTTTGAGACAAAATAAACTTTGAATTTGAAGTTTTTGGCCAGATTTTGGGTGTCAGTTTGACTGCGTTTCGCAAGTTTGCGCAAGACAAGGCAAGAAGACAAAATTAGATGAAACTTTTTCGATGCAAAAAAAGTTACAGTAATCCACACAGACAAAACAAACTTGATGAAATCCACTTTATATAAAACCCTTTCAAAAAAATCAAATCAAAAAAATCGTTTCAAATACATTTCAGCAGATACTCGACAAAAATAAGACGACAATAAACTATGGACGCGTATAATACCAAAAAATAAGAATTTCGGCAATTCTATCGTGTATGGCGCAAAGGAGACATAGAATCAATATCATCGCGCAGTTGTGATAGAAGCACGTTATCGCGGAGACGCACAAAAGTAGCCTGTATCCATTGTAGAACTTCAAATCATACGTTCCAACAGATGTGGTATAGAAACTGAAAATGCGTATTGATGTCACCTTTAAACGGTGATATAAAAAAAGATTGACTCACGAATAACCTGCTAGATATGCAACCGCCCACCTAATCAATGCATTTGTTTCTCGCTGCTGTTGTTCAGGAGTTAGGACGGTATCATTGGCAGGAGCAGTGGTAGTGGTAGCTTGAGGCGGTCTGGGTGTAGTAGCTGGGCGGGGTGTGTTAGCTGGGCTGGCAGAAGAGGTAGATTGAGATCCATCGGCTTGATTGGGGGCGTTTGGTCGATTCTGGGCGTTTTGTTGTTGATTTTGACCGCGTTGAGGTTGCTGATTCTTGTTCTTCTTCGAAGGGGCTGAGTTGTAGTTATTATTATGTCCTCTCTTGCCCATGTTGGGATTGTTTGAATCGGGTTAGACCTGGGTTGGATACGGTAAGGCCGGCGGCGATGAGGGGGTTAGTTTTGGTCGAGGGAAGGAGCGTCCTGAAATGGGAATCGGATGTGATACTGTAGGTTAAGATAGAAAAAGTGACGCGAAACACGGACATATCAACGAAGAATGGGTGTGGGTGGCAATTGTCAGCACGTTAAATCTGACCAAACGGAACACTATCTCGATAATGCATGCGCGATACCATCGTCTTTCCACTTTATAAAAAACCCTTTCAACACTTCTTTAAAATATTCAAATCAAAACAATCGTTTCAAATACATTTCAGCAAACACTCGACAAAGATAAGCTGACAATAATAAACTAACGACGCGTACGATACCAAACAATAAAAATATGAGCAATCATATGGTGCATGACGGAAAGGATAAAAAGAATTATCATCATATAGCTTTGATAGAAGCACCTCACCGCGGTGATGCCCAAAACTAATCTGTATCCGAGGTAGGCCCATAGCATGGTCTTGTTGGGGGGTGTGAAATAGAAGCTGAAATTTTTTACTTTTGTTACATAAAATGATGATATATAAATCGACTTACCTATAACCTAATAGATAAGCAATCGTCCAGATGATCAGTGCCTTTGTTTCTTGCTCCTGTTGTCGACGAGTTAGGCCACGGGTATTGGCGGTGGGAGCTTGAGGCAGGCGGGGTGAAGCAGCTGGGCGGGGTGTGTTAGCTGGACTGGCAGAAGAGGTAGGTTGAGGTTCATCGGCTTGATTGGGGGCGTTTGGTTGATTCTGGGCGTTCGGTTGATCCTGGGCGTTTCGTTGCCGATTTTGCCGTTGTTGAGGTTGGTTGTTCTTGTTCTTCTTCGGGTAAAAGTCACCATGTTTCGTCATGTTGGGATTGCTTGAATCGGGTTAAGCCGGAGTTGGATACGGTAAGGCCAGCGGCGATGAGGGGGTTAGTTTTGGTTGAGGGAAGGAGCGTCCTGGAATGGGAATTGGATGTGATACGGTGATAGAAAGTGACGCGAAACACGGCTAACGGGTGGGGAATGATGATAAAAAGAGTGGCAAATGTCAGCAAAAGGTCGCAAAGTCAAAAAAGGGCGGATGAAACATGAAACGGTACGCATATCTGGCGGTAGTACGGTACATCTGAGCAGAAAACAGACATGAAGAGCGTCCAGCAGTGTGAGGTGGTCGTGATATGGTAAGACCAGATGAAAAAAGACACACCAAACATGGATGAGATGGCGGGAATGGTTGGAGGTGGCAATTGTCAGCACGCCTGATCGACCCAAACTGCACGCAGACTCGAAACACGCGCGAGTCAAGCCGTCTTTCGGGGTCCACGCCATTTCTCCCTCTCTCACTTGACGGCTTTCGATGATAAAACCCCAAGACTTTTGTGGATACAATTTTTTATAAAACCTATCACCATTTATCAAAAAACCTCCAAAAATTACAAATTTCACAAAATTACATTGACAAAAGGCCCAAATAAGGCTGATAAGAACTAAATAAATTAAAATCTTGGAAAACCACCAAAATAAAGGACAAGAAAGGAAGCCAGTAATAAGTGAGATCCAAAACGGGAAGGTTCTGTTCGATCAGAAGTCAAAAATAACTCACCAAAGAGCCGCAATGTAGGCAATCAGCCACCAAGGACGGGCATCCGCAAGTCCAATACGTCTCCAGAAGTGGCTGACTGTTGTCATTGTGTTTGACATCATTCTGCGTCGGTTTCGCCTCATTCTGCGAATGATTTGCGCGATTCTGCTTTGAATTGTCGTACTTCCGGTAGTGGCGGCATTTTGCTCTTTTCGGAACTCTCGTTTTTCGCGAATCTTCTGTTGATGGATTTTGCGTTGCTTCTCTTCAAGGGCTTTGGCTTGGCGTCGAGCTCTTCTCCTATCACCATTGGCCATGTTGGGATTGTTTGAATCGGGTTAAGCTGGGGCTGGATACGGTAGAGCCGGCGGCGATGTGGGAGTTAGGTTTGGTTGAGGGAAGGGGCGTCCTGGAATGGGAATTGGAGGCGATCAGGGATGCGAAAACGCGGCGCGTGGAGGGTTTCACGCGCGCGTCAGCTTGAAGAAAACGAGGGGGAGAACGGTCTGAGCAAGAAGCGGGCGAGCAAAGTTTAAATTTATCCTGCTTTTTTGATGCAAA
>KB455487.1:331793-345357 GCA_000341325.1 Panagrellus redivivus | reverse complement strand
GCGTCGAGCTCTTCTCCTATCACCATTGGCCATGTTGGGATTGTTTGAATCGGGTTAAGCTGAGGCTGGATACGGTAGGGCCGGCGGCGATGTGGGAGTTAGGTTTGGTCGAGGGAAGGAGCGTCCTGAAATGGGAATTAGATGTGGTACGGTAGGTTAAGATAAGAAAAGTGACGCGAAACACGGCTGAGGGGTGGGAAATGATGACAAAAAGGGTGGCAATGATCAGTATAAAGCAAGAAATTGATAAAGGGTGATTAAAACATGAAATGGGACGGATAGCTGGCGGTAGTACGGTAGATCTAAGCAGTAAACTGCCACTAAAAAGATCATCTGACGTGAAGTTCGGTGGAAATAAATAATCGCTCAAAAACGGATGAAACGGGCAAATCAACGCGACTGGCAATTGTCAGCACGCCGGATGGGTCAAAAAGGGCCAGAGCAAGTGTGCCGACAGGTTGGGGTATGCGCGAGTAAACGATGCAACTTGCCTTGGAAGAGATTGATCAACAGTTTACGAGTTTGTTCAATGCGTATCAATGAGGCGTCGCATTCTTCTCGCTTTGAATAATCAAACCATATTGACATTAAAACACATTTATTGTAAAGTTTTAATAAATGAAAAAGACAACAAAACAACAAAACAAACGAACGAACTCAAAATCGGGACTGATTAACGTAACTAGAAGAACGGCGCCATTCCGTCGAAGTTGTAGTCTTCTTCGCCTTCTTTGATTTCTCCAACTTTTCCTTCTTGTAAGTCATGTGGAAGCAGGCGCCGTCCATCTCGATGTCGTAATCGTCCAAATCTTCCTCATCGAAGTCGTATCGGCAGGGAGCATACACGAGAGGCCCCGTCGGATTCGGACTACCGTTTTCTCTAACCATGCGGAGTGCTTCTTTGCAGCCGATTAAAGGCGCTTCTGGTTTAGCGTTGCTTGAATTGGAGAACGATTTGTGGCCGATGGCATTGGTGCAGACACAAAAAGCGGCAATGAGCACGAATCGAGTGGCGATCATCATGGTCATGAGCTCTGAAATGGAGAAAAATGGTCAAAAACCACTCAAAAAGCGTGAGCAGCTTACAGTAGTCGGACGGAAGTAGACGGTCGGAAGCGTACGTAGATCCAGACCTGGGAAGAAGTCAGAGTCCAGAGCCAGACTGACTTGATTTGAATGAAAAGCAAACGATCTGATACGTTTTATAAAGTCAAAGCATGCTCATTTGCATAGAAATACGCACATTTACACATACCGCGAGTGAAACTTTTGACAAACGGTCAATTTGCATACGCTTTCGACCAAACAATATACAGTTAAACAAGTAATAATGCCATCTCATTCCAAACCCCCTTCCCCATCAAATCAACACCAAACTCGTCAAATCCACTTTATAAAAAACCATTGAAATATGAAAATATCAAAAAAAACCAATATAAAGTAATAAAAACACTTTCAAAACAATCAATGCTCACGGCGGAGCCAGCTACTAATAAAAGGATGAGCACTGATCATCAATGCTACAACAGCGAGTTTGTAGTAATCTTTAGTAATGGAAACGGCGCCGAGTACCAACGCAAAGAGCATCATGTAGTAGTAACAGTGAAGCGTAGTTTCTTCGAAGGGTGTGTAGAACCTGAAAATGGTGACATTGTACGACTTGTAACATAATTTGAGTATGTTCAAAAAGAAACTTACAAAAAAGCGATAACGAAGAATAATAACCACACCGATACGGCCGCAACGTTATTCCATAGAGTTTCATTATTATTGGAAGCGCCATTGTTGGCATTGCCTTCAGGTTGAGCAATTTCATAGTTAGCCAACTCATCAACATTCTTAGCTTCTTTTCGGGGGGCCATGTTGATCCACTTATTACTTCTGAAGTTCATGTTGGGGATTGTTTGAATCGGGTTAAGCCGGGGTTGGATACGGTAAGGCCGGCGGCGATGAGGGGGTTAGTTTTGGTTGAGGGAAGGAGCGTCCTGAAATGGGAATTGGGTGTATTACGGTGGAGGCAGATGAGAAAAAGAACACGAAACACGGATAAGAGGCGGGAAATGATGACAAAAAGGGTGGCATTGTCAGCGAAAAGTAACAAAAACATAAAAATCGGTTGTGATATGGTGGAATCTGACTACGAAACACGGATAAAGTGTCGGAAACTGATTACAAATCGGAAAGAGCGGCAATTGACGAAATGCCAGGGCAGGCGAAACGGATTCGACTGACTGGGACGACGCAAACGTGCGCGAGTTCGAGACAACCGACTGACGAGAGTCAAGTTATCGATCGATAAGGCACTAAATTCGAAGTTTCCGTGATGACAATCAAGTCTAGCCAACTGTTCCATTGGCTTTTGGCACGCATTTTGTAAAAATGCACTTTACATTTACAGTAATCCATCCATACGGGGAAAAAGGCGGAAATAGTTGCTGTCGATTTCAATGTCGTAATCGTTCAAATCTATCATCAAAGTCATATCCGCAGGAAACAGGCACCAACGATCCAGTCGTTTTCGAGCTTAGATTGCGTTTCTTTTTTACCGCAAATTTTACACAATTGATCACGCAACATTGCTATCCACGAATCCAAAAACCCTTCCCCATTGAAGCCAACTTCAAACTCGACAAATCCGCTTTATATGACAACCTTTCATACATCAAAATTCCAAAAAAAACAAACAATGTAATGAGAACACAGTCAGAAGATAATCAAAGCAATCATTGCTCATCCAAAACATAATTTCGCTAATCTAGCTAAAACCCAAAATACGCTGAATACCAGCAGAGAACACACTAGCGTGTAGACACCGTAGAGAAAGGTTCCTGGCTCGGGTCTGGGGCATCTGAAAGTGAGTTGGCATGGCTTATACATCGTACACGTAGCGAAAGAAACTTACATAGAGAACAGCATGGCGATTAATATCCACATCCATACGAGCAGAACGTCTTGGAAATAAGGTGGATACTTATATGTGGCATTAGCTCGATCGTTGGCATTGGCTTCGACAAGAGATTTAGGAATTTCACAGTAAGCCATATCACGGGCATCTATCTCTTCATCTTGGTTGTCTTGTTGCTGGTTTTGGCCTTGATTTCGATTGCTCGGCTGCCATTGGGGTTGGGGCGTCTTCTTCTTCCTCTTCTGAGGGCCAGTGTTCATAAACCTATAATGACTCGCCATGTTGGGATTGCTTGAATCGGGTTAGGCCGGGGTTGGATACGGTAAGGCCGGCGGCGATGAGGGGGTTAGGTTTGGTTGAGGGAAGGAGCGTCCTGAAATGGGATTTGGATGTGGATACTGTAGGTTAAAATGGAAAAAGTGACGAGAAACACGGATAAAGTGGGGGAAGTGATGACAAGAGAGTGACAAATGCCAGCAAAACGGATCAAAATCAGAAATGAGTGAACAAAAGATGCAATGGGATTCATAGCTGGCGGTAGTACAGTGGATTTGAGCGAGAAAAAGCGAACAAGCATGGATAATGTCGGCGCAAAATGATTACAAATCCAAAAGAGGTAGCAATTGTCGACACGCTAGGGCAGGCCAACATGGACAGAACTGACTGGGCAGTGCAAAGGTGCGCGAGTTCGGGGCAACCGACTGGCGAGAGCCAAATTACTAATCAGTGGTGGGTGCACCGAACTGGAAGTTTCCGTTTCAATACACCCAGTAATGTTTCAACCTCTTTACATCAAATATACTTTACTTTTACTTTCTCAATAAAAAGCGGCAAAATTCAAGTTCGTAAGAAGTACTTTATAAAAAACTTCAATATATTTGACTAAAGTCGACATTCAACAAACCCCCGGATATGAGATACATTACTTTGGCATTATCTTATTCCTAGTCACAATAAAACGCATTTTCGTTTCTTCTTCTGTTGATTTATAACAGCTATCACTCCATGGTCGAATATTTCTTTGAGGCCTCTCTAAAGTGATTGAATGTTCATCCAAATTGTCTTTTGATATACAAAAAGCTGTCACTTGCCTGATTGTACGCAGAACACTCGACGTATCTGATCGCATTGTACTCTTTGGCTAGCTGAAAGCCGGCGGCAAAGGATACCTGCGTCTGCTTTTCGTTTGCCAACGTTTCGTTAACCTCGGGATCACTTCGAAGATCGCTTTGGGTTCCGACGAGTATAAATGGTGTATTTGGGCAGTAGTGTCTGACTTCTGGGAACCACTAAAATGACAATTATGACAGTGGTACTTGTAAAAACGTTGAACTCACTTTGTCCTTAACATTTTCAAACGACGCAGGATTTACGACCGAAAAACAAATGATAATAAGGTTAGCCTTCTGGTATGATAAGGGTCGCAACCTGTCGCATGTTTCCTGACCGGCTGTGTCGAATATATGAAGGTTGTAGGCTTTTTCGGAGATATGGACCGTTGTCTGAAGATGTTTTGATCTAACTGTGAAAGTGAAAATTACCAAACTTACGGTAAACGTTTCAACTATAGTTGGCACGTAAGCACCAGGAAACATGTTCTTGGTATAGGAAAACAGCATGGCCGTCTTTCCGACGTTTTCGTCACCGACAACGACACATTTGATCGACATGGCTAAAAGTTGATTGGAATGGACAGAAATTTGCAAAATTGTAGAAACGTAAATCGAAAATGCAAATTTATCTCTTTGCAAACCAACTCTCAAAGCTCGCAAAGGAAAAACTGGACCAGAAAAAAACTGACTTGACATGATTTCAGTCGTAGTTTGTTACCGTTATCAGCGTCTTATCGATTTGGGTGCTATAAAGTTCAACTTGCACTTTGCACTTGTAAGTTTTCCACCATCACAAATAGGTTTATTTTTAATGTTTAGATTACAAAATGTACTTTTTCTACGAACAAAAGTTAGAACTTTGTGAAATCGATATGCCTTGCAAGTTCGAGCTGCTGCTTGATCCAGTAATGGCCCATAACATCGTCCAAACTGAACCGCTCTTCCGGATCCCAAACCAACAGTTTCGATATCAAATCCTTGCTATCTTCCGAAAAATGCTCCGTGTATTTGTACCTTACATACTTGATTAGCCGTCGAATTTTGTCGTTCGTTGTGGACTCAAACGGCGGATTGCCATCAAGGAACTCGTAGCAGAGAACTCCGACGGCCCAATTGTCAACTCGATAATCATAAACACCGGCCACCATTTCCGGAGCACTGTAGGCTAAATTGCCAATACGCGTAGCGCGCTTTTTGTCGGAATGGACGGACGATCCAAAGTCGGCTAGTTGGACGGAGCCATTTGAGCTGACGAGGATGTTTTCGGGTTTAATATCGCGATGGATGATGTGTTTTGAATGGCAATAGTTAAGGGCGTCGGCGACTTGGAAAACGTACTGAAATCTGCCAGACATTATTGAAACAATGCAGTTTTTACAAAAAGACAAACCCAGGCAGTACGAGCCTCGCAGAACCGCGTCAACTTCTGAAGAATCTTGTAAAGTTCGCCATGGAGAGCGTATTCCAAAACCATATAGATCTTTTCGTCATCAAAAAAGTAGTTATATAGCCGCAGAATGTTCGGATGACTCAAATGACACTGAATGTCGATTTCACGGACAACATAACTCTCCATTCTTTGTTTGCGGATCTTCGATTTTAGTAAAATCTACAACCATTTTCATCATGCTCCGTTAAATATAACAAAACTAACCTTCAAACCAACAACAACTTGATGCTGTTTTTCCCTGGCCAGATAAACTTTGCCATAATGGCCCTTTCCGAGCTTTTTTCCAATATCAAAGTCACGCAATTTGAGATTGCGGTTCTCTAGGCTAAAAATTTGGGAACAATCTATGAAGTTACACCATTTGAATGCTTACGGAGGCGAATGGGCGTGATCATCGTCATTTGCTGGCAGTACCGGTTCTCGTATTGGCGTTCTAACGCTTTGGCGTCTCGATAAATTTGGTGTAACATTGAGCGCGGTACCATTCCTATCAATCTCTTCAACTTCAATATTGGAGTTATTACTTTCATTTGCTCCACGATTAGAACGGTTTCCTTCCACTTCTGCACGATCGGAATGATTTCGTTCAATTTCTTCAACTCCAACATTAGAAATATCTGCTTCAACGTCTGCACGATTAGAATGATCCCCTTCAATCTCTGCACGATCAGAATGACTTCCTTCAATTTCTGCACGATCAGATTGATTCCCTTCAATTTCTTCAACTCCAACATTGGAAATATTTGCTTCAACGTCTGCACGATTAGAATGATCCCTTTCAATTTCTTGAACTTCAATATCAGCATTGCTCTCTTCAACTTCTTCATCATCAACATGGTCCGTCCTCAAATGTTTGTAAATACCAGATCGAATCCTGCACATGAAATCACATTGTTCAACAGGGCAATGGTACCACGCTAGGTTCGCCTTTCGATGACTTTTCAGACAGTGATTCTTGAGTTCCTCGACATCCGGGAAATTTTCGTTGCATTGTCTGTAGATGCACGAAAACATGGCCACAACTGGTTATGCAACTCGTTGAGATCCTGTCCAAAACCCTGAGGCTTTTATTTTTATATTTTTGCATACAAAAGTGACCGTATGCCGCATTTGCGTCGGTTTTTAGGTGCATTTTAGTTTTAGAAATTGCACCTGATCTTTAACCACCCTTTTTCTAGATACCTATTTTTCATTCTGCGTAAAAACCTATTAATTCTGGAACAAACAAAGTGCACAACGCGTCATTTTTGACAACTGCATGTAGCACTTGGCATAAATAATGCAAAATTTCAAAGTTTGAACAACTTTTTTTGCCATAAAACTTCATTTAAATAAGTTTAACGTTATTGTCAGTGAGCATAGTTAACACATATGTTAAAGCTATATTTACTAATGACAAAGTCTCAAGAGTAATCTTTTCACTCTCAATTCTAAAAATTCGTTCCAAATTTGGAAAAACACGACGCCTTTTCATTGCACCTGCGCACGTTTTTCACGACTGGAATCGCGCTTGCCGTAAATACCTGTCAACAAATCACAGCTATCAGTTTCCATTGAACTTTTGGAAACATGTTAACGTACAACCCTATTTATGAGGGTTCATTAATGGGTTTAGCCATACTGTCGGTGTTTTTGAATCTTTATGGTATTTTCTTGATTTTCTTCAAACTGCCGAAATCGATGCATGATTTTCGGCATTGCATCACCATGCTTTGCGTAGGTGCAACTATCATTTTCGACATTGTTAAGAAACACGCGTTTCAGGTCTTGGACGGATTGTTTGCATTCCTTTTGGGCATCGTTATCAACGTTACTTTTCAATTTCCAGCTTTGGCCGGCGTACTCAAAGGCCCGTGTATCATGTTTTTCTATCGACTTTTCGGATATAACGGCTGCAAAGTCATTGTTTGTCTGACTTTCCAACTGATTGCTGCAATTTTATACATCCAAAACTATGGAATCAAGTTCCGATTTTTCACGATTTATCCAAACAAAAAGTATTTTGAGTACTACAGCTCAACACGTGGCCTTATTTACGTGTATTCCAGCTGTGTCGTACTGTCATCTGTCATTGGAATTTCGATCTACATACTGATGCATTCTGAAAATGTGGGCTACACGTTGCAAATGAAAATTTAATGACTCTTTCAGTTTTAGGAAATACCTACCGTAGTCGCAAACTACCCCAACACGAAAGAAGTTTTCATGGATTATATCCCTGGTCAAAATGTGCTAATGGCAGCGAATCCGCAATCAGCCATGTGGTTTTTCATCTTTGGGTACGTCACAATTTGCGTTTTGATATGCGAAATCACTTCCTACGGCATGTTTTTCCTTGCAATGCGGATGCTGAAAAAATTTTCCAGTAATTTCACAAAGCAAACATTACAAATGCAGAAACAATTCTTGAGACTGTTAATTGTACAGGTGGGTTTGATGCATGTTTTTGGGGTAGTCGCAACTTTTGGAATATTGGACTTAAAAGCCTTTTGCTTTTCAGGCGACAACGCCATTGGCATTTCTGGTAATTCCAGTGCTTTTACTGGTTTATCAGGTCACGTTTGAAATGCCCCAGGCGAGGTTGCAGACGGAAATTGGCATGCTCTGGATAGGGTTGTATTCCAATGTGAATGCGTGTCTTACGATCTTTTGCATTTCACCTGTTCGGAAATTTACGAAGAGGATTACTGTGGATCCGTTTTTGAAAGTTTTTGGTGTGAATGTTAAGGTGACGCCGTTGGAGATTCAGGCTACGAGTTCGTTGAACTTTAACTCGAGAATTTTTTGAATTTTTATCAAAAACTGGCTGGGTTACACAAATAAATCTATAAAATCGCAGAAAATGACAATTCAGTACAGACAAAAATGGTCAAAATGTTCCCTGAAATTACAGCTTCGACGCATGATGGCACTGCCCACACTTGGTAAAATCCTTCTCCCCGTTATAGATAGCCGCAGTGAACGTGGTCTGGCACTTGACACAGTTCCGCTTCTCAACATCGTATCCAACCCGATCGGCAACATCGTTAAAGACAGTATGGGCTTTGACAGCTCCGGAAACTCCACCGGCAATGCCACCCACAAGTCCCCCGATTATCGTTCCCATGCCCGGCAAAACAGCAGTTCCAATAGCAGAGCCGCCAGCGGCGCCGGTATAGCCAGCAACCCACCCAGCGGCAACGGTCGCCGTTGTTGCGACCGCGTTCCGGGAGGTTCCATTTTTGTAGTCCTGATAGGCCGCAGCTCCGACGGCGACAGTGTCCAACGTGACGGCCACCGGATAGGCGACTTGATTGATGCCATCGAGGACACGGGTCGTCGCTTCGACGGTTTTCATGTGGACTCCGGAAATGGGGACATGGTTGGGTGGGCGTTTGACTAAAATGTTATATTCAAAATGATGCCAAAGCTGAAATCTATGCGAAACAAACCTCCATGAACGTATTTGGTAACAGCCCTGTCAATGTTGATATGCTTGAAATCGGCACCGGGGTGCGGCCGATCGTACCGGATCCACACTTTAGGCTTGCCATTGAGATACTTCGCGGCACTGTCGGTGATGCTGACGGCAGTGGATCGGCTAGTGTTGAACTTGAAATCGAAACGGGAAGCATTTCGGACGGCGCCTTTCCAAACGCCACCAAGATATTCAGCTGTTTTGCGAGTTTGGTCGAGGGTACTGTCGGATTCGGTCACTTCGATTGGCACGGCCTGAAGGTAGAAAGTCTAATAAGTGCGATATCTATCAAAAACTTACATTTTCAGCCCCTTTGAAAGCACTGCTACAGTATTCATAAGCCTTGCTGCCATAGTTGGTGATAGTGTCGGATCCAGGGATGTGAGGGACAGCCTAAAAACGCAATCGCAAACTTTCAAAGGCTTGGAAAAACAAAAAACTCACGTTGACAGTGCCTTTGACAGCGTTGCCACACGTTTCGTAAACCTTGCTACCGACGCTGGAGATCGTACTAGATCCAGGAATACTGGTAGGAATGGCCTGAAAAACAATAGCAAAATAGTGAATGTTACAATTTAAAAACTGAAACTAACGTTAACAGTGCCCTTAACAGCATTTCCGCAGAACTCGTAAGCCTTGCTACCATAGGCACTTATGCCGCTCGTTTCAGGCATAGATGGAACGGCCTGCAATTATAATTATCGATCGATTCAGCCCATCAGTTATGATGTATATTGAAAAAACTCACATTCACCGTGCCTTTGAATAGACCACCGCAAAATTCATAAGCTTTGCTAGCATAGCTGGCGGTGTTGTCGGAATCGGACATATTGATTGAATTGTCTGAAGACAGCAAACCTAAATATCAAAAAAACTGAGAAAATTTCGAGAACAGTGTCGACAACGCGTCAGTGACTGGCAATTTGCGCGGCGAAAGACGATTTCAACAACAGTGCGCCGAAAAGTATCGATTAGATCAAATGTTACAACTAACAGCTTCGACTTTGAATATCATATGTTATTCAACAAACGGCTGACCAAAACGTTATCAGAAGAGCAAAGGGACTGCTTGCAGAGAAGAGTAAAGACCCGGAAGAACCAAAAAGATGGAAAAAGCGCTGGCTGTTTTGATTTACGCGGCAGAACCGCGCAGAAATGGGTTTGCCGTTGTTTACATTTCAAAACCAATGTGTTTGCGCCGATCTTTCTTATTCAAAGCACCAGCTTCTTTCGTGCTTTTTATGGCATGCGAAACAATAAATGACGGACTCGGACAATGTTCAAATGACTGCTTTCTTTTTTAAAGGTTAGAACAATTACAAAAATCACGACCTTTCTTCCTGGGTTGTTTTTGCGCTGTTGTTTTAACTTTACGAAATGACAAATGTGTGTGTAGTTTAATATCCAAAGCTCGACTGATTATATGACACTTCTTGCAGCTTCGACTACAACGAATGGCACCCGTGAAACTTCAAGTATTAATATGCCTTTTCATTAGACAATGCAAATACTAGTGTTAAGTAACGTGCCAACAAAAACCATCTTCGTCGAATTCAGGACTTCATGTGCTGTTTTTAAACTGCGTTTTTAGTGCATGTTTGACAATGTCGTTAGAAAGCAACACCAAAACTATTCCAGCTCATTATTTTCTTGTTTAACAATGACATGACCATACTTCAAGAAGTATTTATGTTTTTATACAAGGTTAACGAACATAAATGAGCATTTCGCCCCCTAACTTACACATCGCGTGTGTCATTGTGGGTGAAATGAGTGTACATTGATTTGAGCCTTTTTTATAAAGATAAATATAAATGCCAACTCTGCCATTAGCGGTGGGCAACATTACACTTTCAGTCACGGGAATTTGGAGCCAAAGCCCATTTATACTTAGTTATATTAGCATTGCTAGTGCTGCGCATAAACTCATTTCATTTCATTTGTTTTGTCACCACGGCAACAATGTCGTCGTTATTAGATCGCATAAAAAACTTGCTGGGTCTTAATAAGATCCACTACGAACTCCCACCACCACCACTTCTCCAGGACACGAGAGCGAATCCGCTTGACGAAGACACTCGGCCTTTTGAGAATCGCCAGGACCGCCAGGAATGGTCTAATCCACCACGGGTTTGCCTTTTTCTTCTGCCTTTCTTTGAATATGTTTTGAAAACTTCAGATCCTACGGTGCCTCTTCCAATTCAATCTCACGGTCCCGTTATACCGCAACTATGCACCGTTTTTCGCATTCACCGGACAAGCGGTCAGAGAAAAGTTGATTGAAATCGCTGGGGAGGATGCCGCCTACTTGGAGGCCTTTTTGCTAAACCAGCGAATGATAAAAACGGTTGATTTAGAGAATGCTGATGTCCTCATTCCGGATGAGAGGTTATATCGGTGTGTAACTTTTGGTGTTTTCAATGCTTATAAGTTGCGGTTTTAGAATCGACCACACAAATATGCCCGCAAAAATACGTGAAATTGCGGCTGGTGGCTTCCGTGAAGAAGTCGCTTATATGGAAAGAAATCAGTAATCAAGACGGCTGAAATGACAAAATGTTCTTCTCTCTGATCTGTGAGCAAAAACACAAAATTACCTTTAAATTTTACCACAAATTGTAGTCCAAAGTTAAATTTTAATTATTTCGAGTTTTATATTATATAATGTCCAACAGATCGATGTTCTTTGAATTCACTTTCTTTGTAGTGTAAATTTTCGTATCTCAAGACAGACAATTCTTAAAGATACACTTATTATTATTTGTTTATCGTGTTTATGGTTAATAAAATAACAAAACTATTACAACCAAATTACCTCACGTTAAGCTCCCTCATAGCTTTTTGCTTCAAGTTGCGTGCAACATGCTTCACAGCGAAACGGACTTGCAAGCTTTATAACAAACATGTGCGAGCAATGTGCATAACGCGTCACGAGTCATGTGTAAAGCGGATATATAATCCGCATTCGCCACCAGCAACGTTAATTTAACTGTTTTTGTGAAAATAACTACGGTAACCGTTATAATAAGCGATTATTAGTGTCCCTAATGTCACTCAAACTCGAAGTTTTCATCAGAAAATTGCTGTTTCGGGGCCGAGTACGAAACGAAGAACCTGTAGAGGAACCGCTTTATCCTCCAGATTTTCATGAGTTTGTCAGATGGTTCAGCTATGGTCATAATCCTACAAAAGTATGTTGATCTTTGTTTTCAAAAAGTAATCGACTCCGGTTTTAGTTGATGCGAATTGTTTTTGATTTCACGCACGATGTGCCTTTGTTTAAATCGTATGTATACGGTTACTACATGTTTTCTGGGAAAGTGGTGAGGGAAAAGTTGATCGAACTCGCTGGACCAGATGCCGACTACATTTGGGCATTTATGGTCAAAAACAAAGTTGTCCGCAAGGTTGGATTTGGCAAGTTCGATGGCACTCTCTCAGATGACACATTGTATAGGTATGTTCATTGTCATAATTTTAGCAACTAATAAGATAATTTTTAGCCGACGTTTCAATAGTTGGCACATTACCCGTGCAAAACTTCAAAACAAAGAGTTCCCAGAAGAAGCGGCTTATATTGCCAGACATGAAACGCAAGAAATCGTAGAAACAAGTGAAGGAAATATGCAGCAAAACCCAGAAAATTAATCCTAAATGCTTGATACTCAGCTATTGACAAATACATTGAACTCAGGGACTGATTGTCATTTTTTAAGTCGATAATAAACAATTTGATAATTAACGCGTTAACGTAAAACGAAAGCTTTGTATTTTTCAACAGTAGTCATTACTGTATTTGCAAGTGCATCACACAAGTTACTGAGTAAATGTGCGTTTGTGGCAACACACGTTTTTAGTATTGACTGTCAGTATCTTATAAAACCACCTTTTTTTAGTAATTTGTACGCTTCAATTAAACTAGGTCGCTCGAAGCTAAAATCAAAAAATTGATAGCTAGCAAAAGATATGGCACGTTGTCCCGAGATAGCTAAAGCGGATATATACGCGTCTCAACTAACGGCAGCGTGAGCTTGGCTAACTACATACCCTTCATCGATGACAAAATATCCTATTAGTTTGTTGTAGATGGCAGCCGATACGTCGAGAACATGCGTGTTTTGAATAACAGGAAACTTACTCAGGAAGGAAACATTATTTTTCTACGGTTAATAAACATTTTATTTCATTGTTTGAGTGTTAACTTGAGAACTTTGTATCATTCAACAGTAATCATTACTGTATTTGAAAGTTTTATATACAAGTTACCGGATGGGGAATTCATAAAAACACGTTTTGGTAATAATGACTAACTGTATAATGACTAACTTTTGCCATCACTTTCAGTAACCGTCGCACCTCGATAAAATTATGTCGCTCGAAGCTAAAATCAAAAGATTGATAGCCGGCAACAAAATTCGGTATGATGTCCCCCGACGGCCGCGTCATTTTAGTATGCAAACAGATAGTGAATATTTCGCGGAACTTGAACGCTATTTGGGACCTAATGAAGTGATGCACGGAGGATGCACTAATAGCATCAAAGAGGCAGACATGTAAATGTTATCAATAACTTTTGATTATCACAATTGCCTAATCCACAAAATTCACTCAGGGAATCATTATTGTTTACCTTTAAGGTT
>KB455487.1:304515-327223 GCA_000341325.1 Panagrellus redivivus | reverse complement strand
TATGCAAAGAATTTTTAGTATTGATCAAAAAACGCTTTTTCTGCGGTATGACGAAATTGTCAGCGGTGACTTTCCTGAGGAAACAGCATATTTTGAAAGAAGGGCGATGTTAAGCGATTCCCAAAATTATTAGTAATGTGATAACTGGTGTAATTGTCGATACATAACTTCACTCAGGGAATTATAGTTGTATACGGTCAATGTTCGATAAACAAAGTTACATCACGTTAGCGTAGTGTTAGAACTTTGTATAATTCAACAGTAACCATTACTGTACTTACTTGAACATATACACAGTTCACTAATCATTCCATCACTTACTACAGTAACCATCACATCTCGATGAAACCATGTCGCTCGAAGCTAAAATCAAAAGATGGATAGCCGGCAACAAGATTCGGTTCGACGCTCCTAGACGGCCACGTGAATTCAACATGCAAACACGAGCTGAATTTATAGCGCAAATTGAACACTACTTAGGACCTATTGATTGGGAATCTACATATATTCCACCACCGCCACCTCCACAGGTTTGAGAATCACCGATTTATTATGATAAGCGAATTTTTTAGCTTGCTCAGTACCTTACGCAGTTTCGAGTTCAAACGCCAAAACATCGTCCATACTTGTATCCTCACCACGGCCGAGCTTTTACTGGAAGAGCCGCCAAACATGTATTGGATAAAATCGCAGGGCCCGATACAGACTACTTGTCAGCTTTTCTATTCCAACATAGGATAGTTCGCAAAATTGGGTTTGGACGTGTTGATAGAATCATTCCGGATGATACTTTGTACAGGTAAGCAGTTTCTTTGTGATTATTACTAAGCTTTTGAACGCAACTTCTATAGAATTCACACGAAGACGCTTAATGTAAAAGAAAGAGAGATTCAAAACGGTGGCTTGTCCAATGAAGTGGCTTACTTCCAAAGAAGAGCATCGGAGTTAGAAAATTCGCAAAGTTAGCATACAAATACACATTATAAACTCAGGATTATCGGGAAACATATTCAATAAATGTGTTAATACTGTATTTATTCATTGTTGATGACAATATAATAAGGTTAGAACAGAAACAAACTGATGAACAGTCTGTCAAAACACGATTTAAAGTCAATGTATCGCAACTTTTACCGCAACGCGTTTTCTAAAGGAACCGGCAAAAAAGATAAGTGATTCAATAAACAGAAGTTGGTACGTATTGATAAATTATTGAAGAAAACACGCGCAAAGGGATACGCGCGAAAACGCTCCGCCGACAAAGCGCCTCAAAGCACTTCGAAGTCAAACGTGGCTATCTGTTGTTGTTGTGGCCGTCGTCGATTGACGCGCCAAACGAGTGGTCACTCATTGCGTGATGCTGACCAGGACATTTTTTCGATTTGGACAACTTATCGTTTTTTGAATTTATAATAATCACCTATATTTCGATGCTATTTGTCTTTCACTATCATCAACGCTGACATTTCTGTTTTCAGTCACCCCATCTTAACTTGGTCGTAGGTTTCCAACATGGCCGATGTTGAGGAAAAGGTTTGTTAAATCACGTTTTCAAGAACTTCAGTAACACAACTCTTTTTTCAGTGGGAGGAAACCCTCCGTGCCATCAAAACCATCACGAAGCCGTTCCCACCACCACCGCGCTCGATCACGGCCGAAAAGATCATAAGCCAATGGTAAGTCTACCTTTTGTGAGACGTACAAAGCAAAAAAGAGTAATGTTTACAGGCTCCAAAGCCGTCGGAACCGGCCCACAGGCAATGGCGCCATCGACTTGAAGGGTCTCTGGGACGGATTCCTTTCCTCCTTTGAAAACAATAGTAGCCGCTTCGGTATCACAATGGCACAGATGAGCGGTCCGCCGAAGCGTCCGGTGACTACCACCGAGGTGAGTCATAGTGATAATTCGTTGATACTGTAACACTCGTATGTTTTACAGATGATTCAATGTTGCGAGGCGATGAAAACAATTCCGGTTAAGAAGCATTTTCCCTACTTGAACCAGCTCACGTTCACCGGTGAAGAAGTCGCTGCTCTCATCCGCGCCAATGCTAAGACGATCCAGCCCCAGCAGCTAGTGAATATGTTGATTCGGGATAAAGTCATTTTCCCGGTCAAAATGTTCGGCTATCAATACTTCGTCGAGGATCGAAGCCACTTGTACCGGTTGGTTTATCCGTTTTTCTATTAATAAAATGATTCTTCATTTGCAGTATCGACTATGATGCCCTCCAGAAGTACATTGACAAGAAACAATTCGATTAAATTCTACTCCGTCGTAGAAATTGGAGATTGAAAGCGGGTTTAACTAAGCTGTAAAGTGTAAATTAATTGTAAACAGTTTAAAATGAATGTAGATCATAATAAATAATTATAAAAATAATGTGTGAAACCTAAGCCAACATTGAAAATGGAAACAATTATCCAAATTTAGGCATTTATCAGCAATACATCATACAACAACGGTAAAATTGTTGAGTACAAAATAAATTACATGTCCGGCACAGGATTTTAGTTCAAAACAGTGGGAGGAGCTCCATAGGATTAACTCTTTCTTTCCGCGGTTTCAGCTAAACCGGGCATGTTGATCAGAAGTTATACAAATTAGTTAGAATAGTTTTGCAAGCAAGCAGTTAATTAACTGTTTGGGAGTTTAAACTAGGTAAATTTTGGGCTTTGATTACCGAAAAAAGGCCAATGAAACAGAAGATCAACACGCCTGGAATAAGCGAAAAGGATGAAAAAATTAAGCTACCTTGCGTTGTTCACCCAAGTGGCGATGGACCATTTCTTCTTTCAGGATGAGATGCGAAACTTTGTTGAGGATATCGGTCAGCTTCTTGACGTTGGAGCCCCATTGATCGAGTGTTTCGACGTCGGCACGACGAGCACGGAGGTTGATGATACGCGAGGGGCGGTGGATCTTGGCGTCGGGGATGATGCCGGTCACGATGAGGTTGCACACGAAGGATTCCATCTCGTCGACGGGGTATTCGAGGATTTCGGCCATGCGATCGAAGGAGATTTGGGTGTAGTATTTGGAGACCATGCGGATGTTCTGAAAGGAGATAGATGTCGAAAATGTAGACAACAAGAATGACTTACATGTTCGCCAACACGCTCATGGAAAGCCTTCCAACGAAGTTCACCCTCAGTGTTGTTCGAAAAGACGTGGGTCGGCGGAATTCCGGCAACACCAGTACGGAGAAGCGTCTGATACTTGGCAAGGATGACTTCCTTCCATGGGATAACCTCCTGGTTGATGAACAACTCTAGCAGACCATTGTAATCGGGGATCAGCTCAATCTGGCGAATGGCATGGATACGGTGGAGGAGGTCGTGCTGCTCGTTGCCGTGGGGCGTGAGCACGATGAACAAAACGACGCACTTCAGGACTTCCTTGACCATTTCGACGTCGGCGGCGACCTTCGGGGTGTCGAAGAGGGCGCGGTAATGACGGCAGACATCGAGGTAGTTCTTCTCCTGGAGGCCGATCTCGACCATGTACTTGTAGTATTCGATCTTCATGTTTTGGATCTGAAACAAAAGAAGATTTAATCCAAAGTCTTAAAAACGTGATAACTGACCTGCTCGCTCTTATTATCAAAAAACTT
Source organism: Panagrellus redivivus (assembly GCA_000341325.1). Taxonomy (NCBI): domain Eukaryota; kingdom Metazoa; phylum Nematoda; class Chromadorea; order Rhabditida; family Panagrolaimidae; genus Panagrellus; species Panagrellus redivivus. The sequence continues at coordinate 323,609 of KB455487.1, read as the reverse complement.
GATCGAAATCTTCCTCGAAATGATGCTGGCACGGACGTAATCCTGACGCAGCAGAGACAGCTTCATCTGGTGCAACAAGAAAGTGACCTTCTCAAGCATCTCCATGGAGCCGTATGTTTCAACCTGGAGTTCCATAAGGAGCGTCCATGCTTCCTCGATCTTGCCTTCCTTCTCAGTCTTCTCGACAAGCCTCTTGGTCAAACGAGCGCGTTCGACTTCGACGTAGATCTGAAAAGAAGGCTTCGAAACAACGTAAAAAGGTGGATTTCAAACCTTTCCGGCGGTCGTCGTGCGAAGAGTCTCGATAAGCTTGTTCTTCTCGGCCTCGGTCGGGAGCTGATCGACAAATTCACAGGCGTCGCGGATCTAAAAGCTCAAAATATATATGAAAGTTCAAGTAAAGAAGGACCACCCACCATGTTCCTGATGGCAAACTTGATAATAGACCGCTTCTTCGACAAATTTTGGATAGTTTCATTGAGGAGGTCATACTTCTTTCCATCAAAGGCAAGCTTGACCATGTGGCGGACAAGACGCGAGTTGGACTTCATGTCGGAGCCGAGGCGGGACGACTTTTCAAGGCCGGCCAGGCTTTCGATCGCGCCAGCGACATCGCCGGACTGAAATCGGTAAATTTATATATATCCATCCAGGTGAATCGATGCTAAACCTTACCCGAGCAATGGCAGACGCCTTCGGAAGGGCTGCATCGACTTGCTTCTCGTAGTCGACGTCCATCTTGACGAGACGGCCATCGCCAACACTGGCAGCCAAATGGGCGAGCTCATCCTGCTCCGTCGGCTTGTCGACCTGCATGGGTTCGACTGGGATAGGCTCGCGATTGGACATGGTTAGAAGAAGCTGAAATCGGGAAGGAATGAAGCCGGGAAAAGCGTGAAAAACAACGAGCGCGGAGGATGAAACGAACGGTCCTTCGGCGATGCAATTGTCATCAAAGAGATGAGCGCGCTCTCGACGCGAAAGCGGCGGGTGCAGCTTGCGTGCATGGTACAGATGAACAATGTTGAACAGTGTTTCTTTTTTACGTTTTACAGTTTTACAAATTACTTTACTCCCGCGCTACTAATTCTTTTTATCTTTTTACCATACTTCCCCGTTGTCAATACCAACATTTTAAACAAGAAAGAGTTGAACTATTTGTCGTCTGCGTTCAGTTATTTGCGCTTTTCTATTCTCCGAACTTAGCGTGTTTTAGGACTTCATAAACCCCTCATTTTCAGCCTTTATATGGATCACATCTACCTCGAAGTCAGCCAGATCATCACCGGCGTGTTGCAGAAGAACTTCTCGATCCGAACAGGCGTGTATAACAGCTATGTCCAGGTTCGTTTCGCGTTTTTATATATACTTTTTGATTTTTATCCGAGCTTGGTCAATTTTGTATCCTCTTTTGTCTTTCTACATTGCCACTGATTCAGTGAACCTATCCCCACGTCATCAGATGACTTTTGTCCCAAAGCCCGTACCGACGGCGAATTCGGAACCCGATTTCTCGCTGAAGACAATGAAGTTTTCTCGCACAATGCTTGGGACAACGTTGACTTTCCACCAGAGGAGGCTGCTGTCGTTGAAGCAAAGCTCCAAGCCCAGAAGGCCGCTGCAGTCGAGCCAGATCGAGCAGCAGAACTGATTCGAGATCCAGCGGCGAAATGGGACGACTTTTATTCGACGCATGAGAACAAGTTTTTCATGGATCGGAAATGGCTTGCTCGAGAAGCGCCGGAGCTGTTCGAAGGCGGCAGTGAGGTTTGGATGTTTGATTCTTCATATGATACAACTATTCGAACGTCTTTAGGAATCCCCTCTTCGCGTCTACGAAGTCGGTTGCGGCGTCGGAAACACGACTTTCCCATTGCTCGAGGCCAATCCGAATCTCCACATCAACTGCTCTGACTATTCTGCCACTGCTGTTAGCCTTGTCCAAGCTAATCCATTGTATGAAAAACTTTCACCGCGGATATCAGCTTCAGTCTGGGATATCACGAAGCCCAATGAAACCGTTCCAGAAGGCTCATTCGACTTCGTTCTCTGCATTTACGTCCTTTCTGCCATTGCCCCGGAGCATCATGCCACAGCTGTCGGCAATCTTACCCGTTTGTTGAAGCCGGGAGGGAAGCTTATGGTCAAGGATTACGGTCGACACGATCTAACTCAATTGCGGTTCAAAAGTGGTCGGTTCATCGCAGACAACTTCTACTGTCGCGGCGATGATACCCTTGTCTACTTCTTCACACCGGAAGAGCTTCATGACCTTTTCACCGCTGCCGGACTTCGAAAAGAGGAGAATTTTGTTGATAAACGACTCATCGTCAATCGGAAGACGCAACAAAAGATGTATCGGCGATGGATGCAGTGCAAATATGTCAAATGAGCCTTGTTTTGATGTTTTTCGTTGATTTTGTTTTAATGAAGTCTGTTCTTAATTGGCCAAGCTCGGGAATTACATGTTGGGAAAATCTTTTACGGTTGTAATTTCAGGAAAAGAAGAAGCTAATGCGCCTGTGTTGCGAAACGTTAAAGTATCACGACTATCTGGAGCGTTTCCTCGATGACAAAAAGGTCGCACTTTTCGTCGATACAGATGCCATTGGCGGTAGTCGAGAGTTTGCATTGGTGGTTCTGTATGAGATGGTGGTCGGCAAGGGTTACAAGTTCTTCGGATCGAAGTTGAAGGCGGCGGCGAGGCAGTTTCAGGAAGCTGTCGAGGCACATGTGAGTTTTCAAGGCTTTCCCAACCTTTCAATGACAATCTGGTCTTTCAGAAAGCCAAACTAGCCGCCGAAGGCATCACAGCCTCAGGCTGTGCCGAGGAATCCGTTTCCGAAGCCATTCCCCGCTATGTTCGAGTCAATACCCTCGTCGTTTCCGTCGATGAAGTCCTTGAAAACCTTCAAATCGATGGATGGAAAGTCAAAACCTGCAACGCTTCAAATTTTGCTACCACTTTCAAATCACTCGGCAAACGCGACGTCCTCCGGGATCCCCATGTCGACGATCTCCTCGTCTTCCCGACAAAGACCGACCTTCACGCTCACCCGTTAGTGGCCTCTGGCGGCTTCGTCCTTCAAGATAAAGCGAGTTGTTTGCCGGCATTTGTGCTTGCTCCGAAGCCCGGCGAAATTGCGTTTGATGCGTGTGCCGCTCCTGGGAATAAGACTTCGCATATGGCGGCACTTATGGAGAACAAAGGGTATGTTTTTCGCTGTTTTTAACCGTTAATTTTGTAAATTTACAGAAAAATCTACGCCTGCGACCTCAGCGATAACCGAATCAACACCCTGCACTCAACTATGAAGACCACTGGAACGACTATTGCTCGAGTTGCCCAAGGCGACTTCCTCGGTGTTGAGCCTAGTGAAGCAAAGTTTGCCAATGTAAGTCTCTTGCCTTTAATTTCAGTTCATAAAGCCAATTTCCAGCTGAAATACATCATCGTCGACCCACCCTGCAGCGGTAGCGGCATCGCCAAACGAGCTGACTTCCTTTCAAAGGAACGCAAATCCGTCGATCGCAATCGTCTGAACAAGCTTCACAACCTCCAAGTCATGCTGCTTCGCCACGCCTTCAAGTTCCCAGGTGTCGAACGCATCGTCTATTCGACCTGCTCCATCCACGAAGAAGAGAACGAGGACGTCGTTGCGGAGATGCTCGGCACAGACGACATTTACAACAACTTCCAGCTCGTCGATCCGCTTTCCTCATGGACACATCGTGGCAATGATCGGTACGATTTCGGTGATAAGGTCCTCCGCGCCGATCCCGCGACAGATTTGACTAATGGCTTTTTCGTGGCACTTTTTGCGCGACGCACGGATTGAAAAGTGAATGATTTTTGTTGAGTTTGGTTGAGTTTTTCCTTGTTTTATCTTTGGTGTTAAAAGTTGATAAAATATTTGATGAAAGAACCGAGAGCGAGGCAAGTTATGCAGGTAGCAATCAATTTGATAATCAGTGAGGAATGAACAGTAGCGGAAATGTTTGCGCTTATCAGTGTGACGAGTTTGGGTGTGCCTGGTCGATTTGGGAATGAAAAATGGGAAATTGCTACTGTTTGACTGTTAACGTGATTGTGGATAGTCATGAAGTTGATTGCTGTGTTTTTTGTCGTGATTTTGGCCGGTGCTTTTGCAACTACCGAATCGCCGTCCACTACGGTTAAACCAGAAACTACGCCGGCGCCATCCAACGCGCCAACTGGCCCAACGCCCGCTGAAGGCTCTACTGCTTCCCCAGCATCGACTACAGTCGGCCCGACTGTCCCTCCAGTGTCTACAGTATCCGGTGAAACCAATGCTCCCACCGATAGCACCGGTGCACCAGTGACGACTGTCCCGACCGAGCCGCCGACGACCACCATTCCTTTGAACCGTAATGTATCTTTCAATGTTAACTGCGAAGAAAAGACATCTTGTAAATTCACATTTACTATCGATGAGGTCAGTTTCACCTTTTTGGGTCCACTTCATTGTAAAAATCTCAATTTTGAAGCGCCTCGTCCGGTCCATCAACAACACCGCCTTGGAAGTCGTCTTATCACAGCTTTCAACCAGCATTAACAACGCTTCCGCATCCTTGGTTCAACTTGGATACGATGAAGAGACGTACAGTCAGGTGAGGTTCTTCACATTTTTCTATTTTAGTAAAGAAATCAAAATTACAACGTCAAATTTAAATTTTAAATTTCAGGACGTCAACGCTCAGATTGAAATTGCTCAAAGCGAAGCTGATTCTATCAGTGTTCAATACAATGAGACTTCGATCCAGGTTGATGACTTAAGCGACCAAACGGCTTCCGCTCTCGAAACAGCAAAGAACTACCTGAAAAGCGCCATTTGCTTCCAAACCGACGGCGATTCCAGTTATGGCTGCGGCCAACTTGCTGATCTTTCGTATTGAAACCCCCATCTAATAAGTCAATTTTTATTTTCAAATTTTTGCAAAAATCACAAGTATGGAATAAGTGATACGTCTGATGGAATCCGCAACAACTTTGTGTGAGGAATAAATAAAATATATTTAAAAGGCACGGAAATGCATGCGCAAATAATGTGTGGGATGCGTTCGTTTTTCGGAAATACAATTATAACAACAAATGCGATTTATATTGACCGATGGGGACGTGGAAGGACAAAGACAAATGCACAACATTGGCAAGAATATGGATACACAAAAACAGGCAAGAAAACACATGATATTAATAATGATTCAACGTTAAATAGGTCCGAGGTTACGGTACACATACAACAACCATATTAACACAACACCAAAGTAGGATTAGAGAGGTTTATGGATTGGATGGGGTTTTGGAAAGACGTTAACATTGCCTAGTGAAGGGATGGGCTGATTTAGTTGAAGTTGATGACGGCGAAACCGGCATCGGCGAGGGCAGCGGCTTCGTCCTTGTCGAGGGAGGTGAAGACGCCCAGACGCCCACCACCGATGAGACCGTATTCGACCGAGGGCTTGATGGAGGTCTTGTCGGCAAAGTCGTTAAGGACCGTGGAGATGACGAGGGTGCCGGTAGCGAGGAGCGGGACAGGGACCTTGGAGGAGTTGACGGCGCTGATGATGGTGCCGGCGGGCGAGGGGTAGCCGGAGACGCTGGTGTTGCCGACTGCGAGGGTGATTTCGTTGCCGGAGCCTTGGTCGGTCGTGATCTGGAAGCTCATTCATAGAACTTAGACTCAAAAAAGTGACTTCAACATACCTTAATGCCAGCCTTCTTCGCCTGACCTTCAGCGTTAACCAGATTCAGCCCAGTCTGGCCAGCCGCCTGGAGCAAGCCAATGCTCGCGCCGACTTCCATGGCCTTCTGAAGCCCGGTGGCAGCACTGGGGTACTGGATGTGGGCCTCTTTGACGTCAGTCTTCGAGACACCGGCCAGGATTTGGGCCAAGTTCGTCGAAGCACGGACGTACTGCGCCTTCGTGTCATCCAAGACGGCAGCCAAGGCTGCGGCATTCAACGCGCCGAAGAGACCAGTGCCATTGTTCAGCGAGATGATGTTCTCAGCGATCTCGACAGCGACCCTCTGCTGGGCCTGGATGGTCGAAGCTCCAAGATGAGGCGTCGAGACGACTTGAGGGTGGTCGACCAGGGGCCGGTACGTCGGGGGCTCCTCAGTGAAGACATCGACAGCAGCACCTGCGACAACACCGCTATCCAGGGCTTCAACGAGGTCCTGCTCGTTGATGATGCCACCACGAGCGACATTGACGATGCGGACGCCGTGCTTGCATTTGGCGAAGGTCGCCTTGCAGAGCAGGTCCTTCGTCTGCGGGATCAACGGCACATGGACGGTGATGTAGTCAGCCAGGGGCCACAGCTCATCCAACTGCTTCAACTCGATCTGCCGTTTGGCAGCCTCTTCGGCAGTGACGATGGGGTCGAAGCCGATGACCTTCATGCCGAACGCCTGCATACGGCTAGCGACTTCCTGGCCGATGCGACCGAGACCAATGATGGCGAGGGTCTTGCCATAGACCTCCTCACCCATGTAGTCCTTGCGGGCCCATTTGCCCTGCTTCATCGAGGAAGCAGCGTTGGGGACATGGCGAGCCAGCGACAGGATCAGGGTGCAGGTGAGTTCGGCGGCGGAGCGCGAGTTTCCGGCTGAAATGGCACAAATTAAACAAAATCCCAGAAGGCAGAAACCCCAAAGCGTCCCCATCAGTCCCGTTCGCCCTACTTACAATTCTCCGGCAAATCCCAACTCGACTTAATATACTTATTAATAATTTCATTAACATGCGCACCCGGACTGCTATGCTTCGGCTTCTTGAGCGCCTTCGCGATTTCAGAAGGCCCTGACTTCATAGGGGTTGAATTCATGGTGGTCTGTTGCGCGTTGGCTGCGGCGAGACTCGCTCCGAAGTTGGACAATAGTGACTGTAGCCCAATGAAGGGGGTCATATCGGGGTTGTTGGCCATGATGGAAGAGAAACACGGTAGCGAAGCCAGCGATGCCAGGCCCAGGGGTCCACTACTGCATGTACTTGACGGCGATTTCGGGAAGACGTTCTCATTCGGCGAAATCGACGCTTCTCTCTGTTCATCCTGCAACCGTAGCAGCGCATCGAGCCTTGATTTCGACGTCTGTGGCTGTTGATGGTCATCTTCCATGTCGACGTCACTGTTGGTCGTCGTTTCATTCGTCACGGTTGATTGTTGATCGAAGGCGAACCCAGTCGGGAACCCGGAGGCTTCAGCTTTGGCCTCTGTTGCGTCATCGACCGAGCTGGTTGAATGGGCTGCGTCATCGTGGCTGCCACTTGCACTTCCGACCGGGCTTGATTCATTCTTCATCCACATGTACTGGTCGAGAGACAGTGGCTGTTCGGTAATCTCGCAAGTTGCTGTCGCGCCTTCCGAGGGCGACGCGGCAGCATTGGCCTTGTCTTCGGCGGCCTGCTTCATGCGGGCACGCTTGTAGCCGCGTTCGAAGGTAACCTTCAGCCTGTGGTTGGATTCATCGATTGTCAAGGGCGTGCAGAAATGGTCAGAAGCTTCTGGATAATCGGGATCATTGATAAGCAAGTCGTTCTTCACAGCGATACAGGGCACGGCTGGGAGCTTGTCCTTCGGCAGCATGCGTTGAAGTCTGTGTCGGAGCGCTCTGCAGGCCATACAGCGATAGTATACTGTAGTTAAGCCGCTCTGATTCGTGAATCTCGTCTTGTAGGCGAATTCCCGTCGATGACCCGGATATGACCGTGACTCGTAGATCAGAATCTGGCGACCATACCCACTTGGAGCATAGACTGGCCGCATGGAGACGAATTTCGGCAAGGCTGTCGCCGGGATCGGGTAGATGCCATTCGAAGACCCAGGCGGACTGCCTTCAGTCGGACTGGACGGCATGGCAACATTGGACGCATTGATCGCGGCCATGGTGGATGCGGCGGACTTCAGGAGGGCTGAGAAGTCAAACTTCTGGTCCATCGCTGGGAACAGCGCCGAAGCGGCGGCGTCCATCGTGATGGAATTTGACTACCTGGAGGAAAGGGATGGGATAGAATGAGGTATGTATGGCTCGAGCGCAAGACTTCACGCACAGATGGATGGGATAAAGGGTGACTGGCTGGCTGGAGCCGATATCCACAGTCAAATAGATGCACACAGATACACGCAACATGGACGACGCGCAGCATTGCTATTACAGATGCTCAGGAGTGCGAGGAAAAGAAAAGAAAAAAGGCATCGCCGAGGGCATCAGGCCGCAAATCTGGGTCACTCAAACGCGCCCCTGGGGGCATTACATCGCCTCTGGCGGCGGAGGCCGGCAAGGATGGGATAGACGTGCGCGGAATGGAACAACGAGGCCGACACGCATTTAACCCGATGAGATGGTGCACATAAAAAGTTTGCAGTCAAGCGATCTGATCGGACTGGGCCGAAATTCTTACAGACTGCACTAATTCAACTTTGTTGACCTGCGCGAGAGCGAAGCGCGAAGCATAATGAAAGTTAGATGCAGATTTGCATGTGCCTATAAAAGTTGCGAAAGTAGCGCACAATAGGTGGGTCCCGCGCTTCCGCGCACGTATCAATCAACTTTCAACTTGATTGTTGCCAGTCGTGTGCCATTATTCGAACGGTCATTGCAAAGATGCGCCTTCAAAAACCTTCAAAAGGTAAGTATGACACTTTCCCAGCCATACTATCGGAGCCATGAAGGATGGTGACCGAATGCATAAACTTTTTGGCCGGCCGATGGTGGAGACTACCTGGCGATTTGGCGGCCAAGGCCGGCTGTCACGCCCGATGGTACGGGGCCCGCGCTGCCGCCAGAAGGTCAACTTCGACGCTTCATTTCAGGAGAAAGGCCCTCCCGCAGGGGGATCTGACCGAGGGGCGACACCTACGGGCTGATGCACCCACAGGACACGGACAACACAGCCGGTGTCGACAGTCGGTGACCAAAAAAAACGAGGGCAGTGGCCTAGATTCGCGGGATGGGCATGGGGATACATCGGCGCGCGAGTTTTCGGACAAAGACGACATTAGGGCGAGAAAAAAGTGAGGCATGGATGGGATCAGATTAGCGAGCGGGCCAGAGGTCAGGCGTCTTTAGAAGTCTAGACTGGTTTAGAAGTGCCGAGGAAGAAGTTTGGACCGAAAAAGTGCCACTGACCAACCGTAAACAGCCAACCATCCATCCACAGTACTGCCCCGGCTGGCCGTAAAGTCGAAAACATCGGCAAACCAGCCACCCACAAACTATGTATTGTACCCGAGGTCGCCCCCAGCGCATGGAAAAAGAAGATCAGTTTCAAGGTGACAATTGGGACTTCCACTTCTCCCCCCTGCCCTGCGCAACTCCTGGTTGGTGTCCTCGTTTTTCAGGGTCACCATCCCCACCGGCCGATCGGTGGGATGGCTGGCACGAAGAAGCGGGAAAGACAACGGACGCCGTCCTTCTGGCAACCGAAATGTTGCGCCGTCGACACCACAGCGCGCCAAGGCACACTGATTTTTTCGAAAGTTCAACTGTCGTCCCTCCATCCGGGCTGGCAGGCATACCATAGAAGGTGAAATGAAAAACGGAACGCCGAAAAACAATTAAGCCAAGGGTTTGAGTTGATTGCAGACCCAAAATACTACATACAGCAATATGTGCACCGCGCCGAAAAAAAGTGTTTTCAAATAACGCAAAACAAAGAATAGAATAGCGGGAAGTGCCTGGTTGCATTTCGTCCCGCGCTTTAGGGACAGAGGGCTTTGGCCTTTTGGTAAATGGCTAGCTTGGACATGGTGACAATTGTCAGAAAAAAAGAGGGCGTCCGTCGGACATAGAGGGTGACTCAAATCTGCGCGCCTGAAACGCATGTCTGTTGATCGAGACCCCTTTTTTTCGTTTCTTCCGACTTGGCCGAGCCTGTGGCCTTGAACCAATCGACGTCTCATCGCGATGCGGGAGCCAGCCGCCTGCCGGTCCGGCCAAGGTTGCAAAGAAGGCCTACAGGTTGAAGCGCTCCCTTGCCAAGGCCATTCGAAGAGTTTTTTTCAGCGGTCCGTCGGATCTGTCGTCCCGTGTCCGTGGCCGTGGTCCTTTTTTTCTATTCATTCCGTCGGTGGTGCGCGGGACTCGGAAGGCCCCGAAGCCGAAGGCCATCGGGGGTGCCGCCAAACTTTGTCGATGGTCGTGCGTGTCTCCAAATGAAGGAGGTGTGGACATGACCGGCGACTGTACCTCCAAATCAAGGCTGCCGTCAGTGTCGGCTGGGGACACGAAAGTACAGGTCCCAAGGACACGCGCAGGGCAGGCATGACGATAGATGAATCGTAATTGCAAGGCACAATGAATTGTACCGAGAGTTTTTGTGACAGTAACAATCGGCAGGGGGGGGACTGTCATGGCTGGCCATGACCGGCCAAGGGTTTGCGCGAAAAGGGTTCAAGCAAAAAGAATAGACAAAAGTGCCACTATGGCAAACTGGCGTACTGTCCCGGAGGAGCGCCTCTGGATACAAGTGGAGCTCCTCGACATCGCCGAGATCCAGGGATTCATCGGGCCACGCCCCATCGTTGCCCCGCCAGCCAGGCTGGAAGGAAGGACGCCGCGCCATCGAAGCGAACGGTCCTTTTTCTTCTCCTCTTCAGAAGCCGCCAGCAAAAGTGTATCCACGGACTGACGACAGGAGCCATGAGTCCACCGGAATGTCGGTCATCGGGTCGACGACTGCCTGGCGACGGGCTACTAGGGTGCCCTCGAGGTGAAATGGTGATCGAGACAAAAGACGCAAGGATCGTAGCCGCCGCCCGTCCAACGACGTGGGTGGACACACGGTGCGGGCCCTGAGGCGATTTTGCGCGTCAAAGACAAACGGGAATGGCCTAGATTCGGATGGCTATCCAAGTCGCTGTATCTCTCGCGCACTAGGAGTTCGGCCTGCCGCCGCTTACGTGATGGACGTATCTTCTGTCCGTGCAAAAAACTGACTTCCGAATCTCAAAGGGTGTGTCTTGTGCCTCCTGGCGTTCCCGGCTGATCCGGTCCAAATCCAAGAGTCAGCCGAAAACATCACAGACTACCGTCATCTGCTTGACCCAAAACGGCCCTCGCCGCAGGCCCTTCGGCGCTGGCGCGGTGCACCAAAGACCAAGAGGAAAAGGGGGATAAAAGTCAAAGCCCTCCTCCACGGAACAGACCAAATTGAAAAAAACACATACACACATTCCTATATCCATCCATCTATCCCATCCACCCTATATCCCACATCCATCCAGCCGATTTTTCGTATCCAGAAAATGAAAAAAAATCGAGGTCAAAAAAATAGTGCTCGCGGCCGTGCGCGAGCATAGCATCGAAATCCCCCGTCTGAAGAGATAGGATAAGTCGTCGCCTTTGCCTTCTGAGACGTAAAAATTAGTCGACAAGGAATTTGGGTCGAGAAAAAGCAATGGGGAAAACATCCTTATCCTGGCAGTGGGTCAACCAGCCATCAGCTTGTCGCCGCTGGCAACAAATGGGGGTATGAGAGATCAAGGGGGCTCGCTTCCTTCCTTCTTTCGTTGAAGTGTGACTGTTTTTTGTGGGATTCGAGCGTTCGATTCGGAAGGCGAAGCGAAACGGGACTGATTGGGAACCACCAAAACGGGTGGTTCATGATGCCTTTGCATATCCCCTTCCCGGAAAAATGATCGAAAATACGGTAACCTACCGGGAGTGTTCATGACGATGACGCCGTTCTCCGTGGCAGCAGGAACGTCGATGTTGTCGACACCGGTACCGGCACGGCCAACGAGCTTGAGGCTGCCGGCGGCGGCGGAGAGGATCTTGGAGGTGATCTGGAAGTGGAAGACATTAGGATTTTGATGGGGAAAAGTACCAGAACCAAAATTTGTCGAAAAAAGTACCAGAACCAAAATTTGCCCAAAAATGTACCAGAACTACAATTTCGTCCAAAATAAGTATTAGAACCAAATTTGATCAAAAAAGTATTAGAACTCTGATTTGCCGAAAAAAGTACCAGAACCAAAATTTGGCCAAGAAAGTACCAGAACTACAATTTTGAAAACCGAAGTTCTAATACACGCATTGGATCATATCAAAATGCTACTATCACAAAAAGTGTTAAAGAGCTGAATCAAGTTTCAAAACGAATTAAAACTACGAAAAAAGGAGTTTGTGAAAAAGTATTAGAACCCTTTTTTCAAATTTTTGTTCTGGTAGTCTAGTTGGACTTCATGCTATGTTGCCAATATTGGTAATTTTGATCCACTTTGCATTACGGTACTTTCATACCTTCATACTCATCACTTTCAAAACCCATTTTCCCGCCTTTTCCCCACACTTTTTTTCGTTTCGTAACTGTTTTCAAAAATACCCCATGACCTTGAATCCACCACTCGTTTCAAAAGTGCCCTTCCTGTCATTTCGCATTTTTACATCGCCATGTGCGCTCAGACATTCCCCAGGTATCCAAAAACAACAGAATGCCAGATGCCAAGAACGCTAATTAGCGGGACACCTGGAGCCATACGTACCTTGGTCGCACTGCGAACGATCACGGCATCATAGGACTTGAGAATCTCGCAGAGTTGAGCCTCGGATTGCTTGGTCTTCTTGTCGACGCGGATTCCGACGGCCGAGAGCGTATCGACGCATTCTTGCTCGATTTCGTCAGCGATCAGGACGGACTTGATTTGGATCATGATGATTTCGATGGAAGTTTGTTTTTTGGTAGTTGCTCTTTGTTGCCTGAATGCGTTTTTAGTCAGTTTGTGTGAAAGTGAGTCATGGCTCGCGAGTGAGTGAATGAGGATAGGTGCCAGGGGGCGCCTTTCTTGGTCAAGGGCCGTAGGCAGGGTGTCCTTTTTTGCTGCGCATGGATGTCTCTGTAGGTGGTGCAAGTCGCCATGCATCGGTATCCTCGGATCGGCCGCCTCGTAGCAATTGAGGCCATCAAACGACGCCGCTGGCACCGAATGACCAACGACCGTAACGACGGCCCCGGGCTGCCTGTCGCCCCTTTTGTGGATCCGGGGATCGCATTTTCGGGGGCACACGTCACAGCCCTTGCCTGCGCGAAATGGGGTTAAACACGCACTTGGAGCCATCCGAAAAAGTCTACTATATCTGCCTGCGACAGACACTGCCTCTGGGCAAAAGACGCAAGAGGCACTGACCATTTGCAGCAATGTGCAATCGTGATGGCGCTGCAGCCTGCCTCGATGCAAAGGAACGCCGCAGGTCTGCCGAAAACGTAATTTCACGCAGGAAAGGGGGTCGGTGCAATTATTTCAAGACACTTGGGGCAATACATGGTCATTTCGAGGGTTTACCGTTGCACGGAGACTGTAAAAGGGGGATTTGTCCAGGTTTTGGGGCACTTTTCATATCCAAAGGTCTTGAATTGCTCAAAAGTTGGTGCTCAAGTTCGCCAAAACCGATAAAATCGACAGATTGCAACGAGAAAACACCATCAGTTGGACCGACCGCAAAACAGTGATACCAATTGGTAGTGAAAATGTGAAAAAGCGAAAATGTGAAGACACGTCGTTGCACCGACGGAAAGGGCAAGGCGACGGCCCTGTTCTATGATACCCGTGAGCAATGAGCTGGCCAACCCCACTATAAATGACTGATTGAAAGACCAAAATGACGATTCCAACAATAAAAGCGTCAAAACAGCGCATTTGGAAATGCAATGGTATCAAATGAGACCAAGTTCTTGGTTGGCTTTATAAGGGCACCAAAAAAGGGTGGGTTTCGAGGGACATGATAACTCGCCTACGTGCAGAATCGTGATTACGTGCGAATTTGGACATTTTTGATGGGTAGAAAATCTTGCTGGAGAGATTCTTTGGTGAAGATGAGCACAGATTGGGTAAGCATGATGTCAAGAAGGCGGGTTTTTGGTTTACATGGCTAGATTGGACGCAAATCTTGACATTGGGTACAAAACACAGGTAAATGTGGCAGTTTTATGGCAGAAGATACACGAATGTTAGTCATGATGGTCAAAATTAGTCATAAAAAAGATCAACTTGGACGAGTTTATGGCTATGCTAATGAGAAAAAGTAAGCAGTGTCCTAAAAACGCGCAACTTGTACCTAATAAAGCCAGGAAAGTAGATTATGCTAACGATAGTTAAGCAAACGGAGTCATAAACCGCCAAGTTCGTGGCATTCACTTAATGAGGTAGCCATTACCTCATAGATGTTCACCGCGCAATCATGTACGGATAGTCGGAGCCGTAGGCAAGCTAACCACAGCACAGTCCTCACAAACGGCCCTAATGTCGACCTAACAAGTTACCGGTCTAGTCGAGATGGTCAGAGATAACACGCCACATCTGATAAACTGACCATCACACACAGGTACATACCAAAAGCTTACATGTGCGATAGACATATCGTCTACAAAAAAACTGTCTACATCGATATCACCCAAAAAACAACCATCCTTCCAATTGTAGATTGAAAAAGAACCAACCCAACTTTTAACATTCTATAAACCTTTTTGCGTAGCCCACACGGAGGCGTCTGCATTTTCTTATCAACTTGCTCAAACTGACCATTCTAATCTGATTCGTCGATATTACAATAATGCACATGAAAAGATCGTGATCATTTTCTCTTCCAATGTTTCACGGTTCTCGCAAACTGAAAAAATCCACCGCATCGGTTGCCGACAGGGAAGTTTCCGTTTCTGGGGGTCCGTCCGTGAAGTTTGGGTGATGGTCGAAGACAGACAGATAGCTGACATCATAAATTATCGTTTTGCATGGCTATTTCCTGGGTGGATACGACGTCTAGCATGATTGAGGGTATGAGAACAGTGATAAGTTGAGTGCAAGCAAGTCAAAAATGTAAAATGTAGTCAGTCGATGGATGAAATGACTTGAGTACTTTGAAGGATACTGTAACCGCATGCTGGGTACGGTACCTACAGTAATCCAATGAAAGTTCGAGTTGAGTCGCTTAACTTTGCTTTATTATATCTTTTCCGTTCCACGAATCCAAACAGTATCCCAAAATAGTACCCAAAACTTCAAAACAATGAAACGGAACACAGAGAAACGTGTCTGAAACGCGGTCGACGCCTACATAGCCTTTGTTCGGATATCATTCTGATGAAAACCTGACTTTTCTCGTCCGTTATCTTCTTTGGATTTAGAGATCGCTACTACCTAGATAGATAATATTTGGAATCAGTAAGGGTCGTTTGTGGATTTTTGGTCAGTCGTTCATGCGCAATTTTTGGCGCGCGCGCGTTTTGGAGTTGCTTTTCGTTTGAAAACGAACCGTTTCGTCAGTTCACTGTTTTCAACTCCCCGCATTCGAGTTCAATCTCGACCCGCTATCGCTTACCAACGTCTTTTCATTGATTGGTGGTCTTTTCCGTCTGTATTTACGCTGAAATTGGTCGCTTTGTCTCGGGTCATCATCAGTCTAATTATGGGTTGCTCATTAGCTGCACGCAGCGACACAGCTTTCCCGCTTTTCCCCTGCTTTTTGATGTCGCACAAAGCTAACCTGTCTGCCCCCTCTTCCACCACGAAATGCACGCTTTTCTTTCGAACCTTCGAACCCGTCTTTCCAACAAACAACTTGACTTTCTGCACCTGAAATGGCTTCCCCGCGGTCAATTCATCACAATCACGGCCCAGAGCACCTCTTCTTATCACCAATTTATGTCATCGAAACGTGCAAGGCTGTCGGTGGTGTTTGTTGTCGACCACATTCACTGATTTTTCATCGATATTAGTTGGGTCTCTTCTGTTTTTGATCTTCTTCATCCTTCCATCATCATGTTGAGCCGGCTTCAATGTTCTGCTGTTTCGCGCCAGGTAGGCATTTCATCTGCTTTCGATATTATAGACAGCTAAGACGTAGACAATGCACTTTAACCCTGTTAGATCGCACTTTTCTATCACCTTTCATCGTCTACCTATCTGCATCATTAATGGCTCGGGGCGGTAGCAATGGAACTTTTTTCATTTCATATTTTTATCGGAAAAGATAGTTCGTCTGACCGCCTCGAGGTACATCGTACATTTGATAGACAGAGATCGCTGTTCGGACGGGCGTTGTCGGTCCTGTGTTTTCGACGTGTTTATATATATTTTTTACTCCAAATTCAACATTTTGCAGATTTATCGAACCATGGCCTCCACCAAGACAGCTACATTGATCCCAGTCAACCGTGCCGCCGTTGGGGAAGGCAAGAATCTGACCCATGCCGCTGTCAGCGAGATCGACCCCGAGGCGTTTGACATCGCCAAGCAGGAGAAGCAGCGCCAACGTCGCGGTTTGGAGCTGATCGCCAGTGAGAACTTCACCACCAAAGCTGTCCATGATGCCCTCAGCTCTGCCATGACGAACAAGTACTCCGAAGGGTACCCCGGAGCTCGCTACTACGGTGGCAACGAATTCATCGACAAGATGGAAGTCCTCTGCCAGAAGCGCGCTTTGGAAGTTTTCGGCCTGAATCCGGAGGAATGGGGCGTCAATGTCCAAGCCTTGTCCGGAACCCCGGCTAATTTGGCCGTTTACACTGCTATCATTGGCAAGGGTGAACGGATTATGGGTTTGCATCTGCCTGATGGTGGCCATTTGAGTCATGGGTAAGTCTGAATCCGCCTTTTTACGAATCTAAAATGGCACTCTCAGATTCGCCTCCGCCACCAAGAAGGTCTCCGCCACTTCCTACTTCTTCGAAAGCCTCCCCTACAAGGTCGACCCCGTCACCGGTCTCATCGACTACGAACAACTCGAACAAAATGCCCTTCTCTTCCGTCCCAAAGGCATCGTCGCCGGCGTTTCCTGCTACTCTCGCCATCTGGACTATGCCCGATTCCGTAAGATCGCGGACAAGGTCGGCGCGTACCTCATCTCCGACATGGCCCATATCAGTGGCCTCGTTGCTGCCGGCATTGTGCCTTCGCCGTTCGAGTACAGCGATGTTGTGACTACCACGACGCATAAGTCGCTTCGTGGCCCTCGTGGAGCGTTGATTTTCTACAGGAAAGGTGTTCGATCGGTGAATGCCAAGGGTGTGGAGACCCTCTACGACCTTGGATCCAAGATTGATGGTGCTGTCTTCCCGGGACTTCAGGGTGGACCCCATAATCACACTATTTTTGGTAAGTTTTTTGATCTTCTATCTTTTGGTGGCCATTTCATCGGAGTTTCTATCTTCAGCCATCGCTGTCGCCCTCAAACAATGCCTCACCACCGACTTTGTCGACTACTCCAAGCAAGTCGTCAAGAACGCCCAAGCCCTCGCTGCCCGTCTCGTCGAACTCGGCTACTCCCTCGCCACCGGCGGCACTGATAACCATCTCTGCCTCGTCGATCTCCGCCCCAAGAAGCTCGAAGGCTCCCGCATCGAAACCGTCCTCGACCTTGCCCACATTGCCTGCAACAAGAACACCTGTCCCGGCGATGCCTCCGCCTTCCGGCCCGGTGGAATCCGTCTCGGCACCCCTGCCCTGACATCGCGCGGATTCAAGGAAGCCGATTTCGTCCAAGTCGCCGATTTCATCCATGAAGCCATCGAAATCTACAGCAAGCACAAGGCCGCCGCTGGCACCACCATCAAGGAATTCAATGAGTTTATCGCGTCGAATGAGGCCTTTTTGAAGGATATCCGTGCCCTTGGGGACCGTGTCGAGAAGTTTACTGACAAATTTGAGATTCCCGGTAACGATGAGTTTTAGATTGATTTAAATTTGTATTTTGATAATTGCCAATTGCCATATCTTGCTGAACCTGTTTATTTTGCATAAATTAAGCCTGTGAATGTGTTCTTTGTGTTATGACATACCTTTGAAGCTGCCTAATGGAAGTTCAGCGTTGATTTTATCGGGTTACGGTAGTTGCAGTAGATTATTCAGATGTCACCCTGGCGGCTCTCGGCCACGACCATCCTTCGCAACAAGTACCGCGAAGTTTTGATGCTCAAACGGGGGCCGACGGCCAAGTTTATGCCCAATGCGTACGTCTTCCCAGGCGGCATCAATGACAAGGCAGACGCGAGTTTTCCCATCGATCGGAGCAATTACGAGCTCGTCGAGGACGGCGGCGAGTTGAAGTTGGGCAATTTTGAGAATGATATGCCATTGCGGGTTACGGCTTTGAGGGAATTGTTCGAAGAAGCTGGGTTGTTGCTTGTTTTGGATGAGAATATCCGTGAGCATAAAGTTATCACGGCGGTGGATGATCCGTCATTGATTGAATGGAGGGAAAAGGTTTGTTTTTAGGTTACTGTAGGTATACTGTAGCTCTATGGATGGTTTTGTAGGTGAAAGCCGACGCGTCAAAGTTTGCGGAACTCTTTACTGGTGGGACTAAACTTGATTGTAATCTGCTAATCCCATGGTAAGTCAACTTCAAATCACATAACGTACGGTAATGTACCATTTAAGGTCAAATTGGCTCACCCCAGCTTCCTCCCCCCGCCGCTTCGATACCGTCTTCTTTGTCGTCCCGATCGACCCGCCCGAAGCCATCGAACACTGTCAAAGGGAGATGGCAGGCGGTATGTGGGGCCTGCCGAGCACGTTCATCAAGCATTCTGTCATGACCAATCCCATCTCACTACCACCGCCACAGTACTACGAGCTGGCGCGACTTCGGCTTCAACATACGACGGAACGGGAGCCCCTGGAAAGAATGTTAAACACCTTCAAAATCTGCCCCCAAGTAGTGCATTACGCAAAGATGCCGGGTAAAAACATCACATTGCTGCCGGGTGACTTCGCGTTTGACTGGGAAAAGCGCTTCGTCGGCACCCCGCTTCGAGAGTTGACGGAGAGGGAAGCTGAGCCGACGCCCGATGATCCCGTGCATCGGATGATCTTCAACACGAAACCGAATTATACTGATATTGAAATGGACATCAGAAACCCGGAAAAGATTGACCATACAGTGCATTTGTTCCATTTCAAGGAGTCCTACGAGGATGAAAGGATTAGATTGTTGAATCAGTTGATGGATTGGCCTAGCAAGAAGTCTAAAGATTGAGATTAATGTTGGTTAATTGTCGTTTTGAGGATTAATTGTATTAACTGGAGTGTAATAAAGAGGTTTAGATAGGGACCGGCAGGTCAAAAAAAATATT
>KB455487.1:278938-303582 GCA_000341325.1 Panagrellus redivivus | reverse complement strand
CCCAGGGTGGGCCGCGCAGTCAAAACGAATGTTTTCACGTAGTGTAACGTAGTGAAAACGCCTTTTCACACGTTTAATCAATGAAAAAAGTCAACAGCTGAACGGGCAGATCAATCAGTTTTCTTATTTTCGACAGTTATTAGTTTTCAACGAGTGAAGATGCAGTTTCCGATCCAAAAAATGTGACTAATATACATGTTCAACAAAAAGTTACAAGTGTCATGGCCATTTTATCATTTTCCGGTGCAGCCTTCGACATTCGACGATTTTAATGTCGAACCATCAGTTTTTGAACGCTTGATTCCCTGGTACTGGTCCATCTTGCACAACAAACCAGGAACTAATGGCTTTGTAAACACTGATTTACAACACCTTTTCATGCCGTTTATGGGCAGTTCCGCCTGATTGGATCGGCTTTGGCCTTTGGAGGTCTAGACGGCCATCTTTGCCGACGACTGATGCCTGTCTTTAGTCATCTGGGTCGAAGGTTCTTTGTTTTTACCCCACTTATCAGATGCTTGCTCGAACGAAACATCACTCCGACCATAAAGCAAGGTATGATTACCCACTTTGCACAACATTGATTGCGATGGCTGCGCAAGTCTGGTTCATGGTTAACGACTTGGGGGTCTGTCGTATGTAGGCAGGGGCAGGGCAAGGCCTAGAGGGGCTGATAGTCAGCTTTGGAGGGTTCATTCGGGCTGTGATTTATGAGATTGGTGTTCTTCGCAGGTTTTGATAGGCAACCAGTGCCAATTCGAAATCGCAAAATGATTCGAGGGTTTACTTTTGTTGCGATTACGACGGATGATCTAATCCTATTTGGGTTTGTTAAACTTTGATTCGGAAATGCGATTTTGACGCGCGCGAAGTGCTTTGTGTTTGACTTTTGTGTAATCGGGGTGGTTGTTTTTTATTCTTTGATGGCGGAGTTTTGAATGAACTTTTTTTGAATTCTGCCTTTTAGGGTTATAAACGCGGTTCGGGCTGACATTTAACACTATATTTCCGATTTGGCTGTTTGAAACTTCCATTTTTGAAGTTTTGTCGATTTCTGATGCCGAGTTTGACCCCCTGCGATGAATAACATAACCCCCAGCACTTCAACAGTGCGATTCTCGATCAGTGAGACCCCTCAGGAAGAAGTCGACAACCTCCATGGCCGACATAAGATATCCGCGCCCTCCGGCCCTCAGGGCATGGTCGGCGTGGAAGTGCCACCAGAATACGAAGAGGAAGAAATTCCACGGCAGACTGAAACTTTGACTAGATTTAGAAGTTTGCCGGTTATTGTCGAGGATCAGGTGGAATCTGAATACGAATCTATGCGGAGAAATGTGAGTTTTGCATACCGATTACTGTGACTATTGCCATTTTTCGCCACCAACCCTCTGTTATTGGCCAAATTACCAGTTTTACGCCTTATTTTTCACATTAAAGTTTTGTTTTCTGGTGACTTTATCACCTTAGACAATGATCCTATGACCATTGACGCACATCCAATACTTTAATACCCCCATAAAACCCCTCCAATCCCCCACTGATCACCTTGAACCCACTCATTACTCGTTTTTATCACCCACACTACGAAGTTTTTACCTTTCCAGTCAAAACGCGTGAGCATCTTCTCGGATCGCAACTCCTTCGAAGTTCTGCCATCTGATTTAGACTATTTAACCCTCGATAAACCTCCGAATATCGACTACTATCGATTGACAATTCAAAATGCAAGACCATCGATGCCAGAACTTATGCATGGCATCGCAAGTCGACGGAATGCAAGTGAAACTTCGAGACACCCGTCGACAGATTCCCGGGATCCGAAATCAGGGAAAGACTTAGAAGCACATGTTGAAGAGTATTTACCAGATAAGAGCAAAATACCGGAGGCGAAAAAGTATCTCAGCTGGTTTAGCGGCGTCTATGTGGCCGCTTTTACGAATATTGTTGGCACTTTACTGTATCAACGGATGGGCTATGTCGCCGGACAGGCTGGCATTAGTGAGTTTTTTGCTTTTTTCAAGGGTCTCAATGGGACAGCGAGTCCTTGAATCATTGAATTCAACGAAATCGAGTGTTCTTATAAAAACATTTACTTAAAAGGTTGACGGTGGCCCCCCTTGAAAACGAGTTTTTGATCAATGCACCGTGTAATTTGACATGACAGTTCGAAGAACAAATAGACAAAAGTTTGTTGCATGTGTTTAGACAAAGACAGACATGCGTAAAATTGGATGTCATTGGTTTTGCAAAAAATCACTATCACAATGACTTGAAATTTACAAAAGTTACAACATGAAAGTGCATTTTCAGTCCAAGGAATCATAATTGTGCTATTTTCATCCCTGGTCATCGGCATCACAGCCTTATCACTAACAGGCATCTGCAGCAATGGCGTCCAAAAGCGAGGTGGCCTTTATTACGTCGTGTCTCGAGCCCTGGGGCCACAGCTAGGTGGCAGTATTGGGGTCATATTTTCGATAGCGAATGTCGGCATGGCCGCGCAGTACATTATCGGTATAGCTGAGTTCTTGTCGGATTTGCTGCGAGAAGCTGGCTTTGATTATATTACTTTTGATAGGGTTCACGATAATCGTGTTTTTTCTATTGGTGAGCTTTTTTACAGTTTTCAACTCTATTTTTGCATCATTTTAGTTATTTTTGATGTTCAAATGCGCCAAACTTTATTTTTAAATAATTTTAATTTTAGCAATCTGCACAATTTTAATGCTGATCGCCTTCGCCGGCCCTGGCCTAGCTTCAAATCTAACCATGTTCTTCTTTTCGACTTATTTCGTGTCCTACTTCAATTGGATCATTGGTACTTTCATGCCAATCTCGACAAAACAAGCAATCCGCGGCCTAACTGGCTATTCCTGGAAGACGACAGAAGCCAATCTCTGGTCAGCTTATCGTGGCAATGAAGACGTAACAACTGTCTTTGCCGTGTTCTTCCCCGGATTCACCGGGATGTTAGCCTGTATGATGGGGGTTGATAACCTCAAAAACCCAGGACAAGACGTCTGGAAAGGGCTTTCAACGTGTATATTGACGACCACCATTATGTACATTATCGGTGTCATCGTGGCCGGAGCTACTGTCATTCGCGATGCCAACGGCATGGATTTTCCGACCATCGATCCAAATACGTCTTCTTGGGCGGAGCCTGACTGCGTGCAGGATTTTAGCTGTAAATATGGGTTGATGAATTATTATCAGGTGGGTTGCTGCCTGACAAGGGCTAATTTAGTGCAAAATTGTAAGAATATTAAATGTTTTAAACTTATTTTGAGACGAAAAAGGTATGTAAATTCCGCAGCCTTTCAGTAAAAGAATAGCATTTCCAAAGTAAAACAAAACGAATTTCTAAAAAGTACAAAAACAATCCCCACCTGTAACCATCGACAGTTGGGTCTTTCCTGGCAGGCTCTTTGAATTGGGCAGTTTCTTGAAAGGAACGACGTTAATAGAAATACTTTTTTTTTACGTGGGCTCGGACTGCGCAGCGGATGGACCGGCTCAGGAGCACCAAGAGAGAGACCGAAAGAGTCCGAAAAGTGAGCCGCCGGCGCAGTTGTCGTCTTGCTTGCCTTTATACAACCGGACAAACAGTGTGTCAGTTGTTGTGTGCGAGAGCCAGGGGCGACAGAGAAGCGAGAGAAATGGTGTCTCGCAGGGGGAAATGGCTATTTATTGCAATTTTTGGGGTTTTGAAGGTAACTTTGAGCGTTCCAGATCGCTGACTTGCAATCGGCATGGAGACCACTGCTTATTTTGGGCATGTTAGGTATGGAATTTTGTTATAATAACCATTTACAGTAATTAAAGTAACTTTTTAAAGGAATGACAATCTCATCCACCATGACAAACCTTGATCAAGGCCCTCTAACTTTCCAAGCCGCCTGTAAAGACGCTCTTTTCCCGTATATGAAGTACTTTGCCAAGGAATATGGCCCAAACAAAGAGCCACGACGAGCTTATGTGTTCTTTGCGATTCTTACGATGGGACTGTGTCTCGTTGGTGATCTCAATGCTGTCAACGAGATTGTGACTAATCTATTCATGGTTACGTATGCTTTGGTAAGCATTACCACAACAAAATTTTGAAAAGTCATTAAATTTCAGGTAAATTACGCCTGTTTCGACGCCTCTCTTGTCAAAACCCCCGGCTGGCGTCCAGCATTCAAATACTACAACATGTACGTATCCCTTGCCGGTGCCATTCTCTGCATCGTCATCATGTTTGTCATCTCCCTCGCTCACAGCATTTTCATCTGCGTCATCTTCGCTTTAACCCTGGCCTACTTCCA
This sequence comes from Panagrellus redivivus, assembly GCA_000341325.1. Taxonomy (NCBI): domain Eukaryota; kingdom Metazoa; phylum Nematoda; class Chromadorea; order Rhabditida; family Panagrolaimidae; genus Panagrellus; species Panagrellus redivivus. The sequence goes on along the minus strand of KB455487.1, from coordinate 299,272 downwards.
TTACCATCATCCAGATGTCAATTGGGGCGACACTGGCCAGGCCCATACATACCGTAATGCACTGCACAGTCTTCAGAAATTGACAAATACTGAAATTCACGTTAAAAATTACCGGCCGCAAATATTGTTAATGATAGGCAATCCTGCGAGTAGGGTGCCATTGCTCGATTTCGCTAATAACATCACGAAAGGCGACAGTTTACTGATCGCGGCTCACGTTCTTCACGTAAGTTGCTCCATCGAAAAAATTAAAAAAATAAAAAAAATTCAAAATTCCATTGCAGCACCCAGCCAATGAGCACTTTTTGGCCATGAAAAGCCGTATGACGACGTGTCTCGAGCATTGGTTGAAAATGAATAAGCTCAAAGCATTCTATAGTAGCGTGGCTTCTGAAAGTTTACGCAGTGGAGCACTCAGTTTCCTACAAACAGCTGGGATCGGCAGGATTAGGCCAAATTTGCTCCTAATAGGCTTCAAACGAGATTGGAAAACTGTGCCGAGGGACAAAGTTTCCGAAATCGAAGAATACGTTGGAATTTTGCGCGACGCATTTGAAAGCAATTATGGCGTCGGGGTTTTGAGGAATTCTGATGATGGTTTCGACCACAGTGAAGAGTTGCTTGACTTAAAGGAGGGCGATTTAGATGTGCTGAAGCGGTCTGACGTGTCGCATGATCCCGATGAATCGAAGTTGTTCAGAGCGCTGATGCAGGTTCGGAGGGATGGCGGTGATAAGTCGCTTGGGCCGTTGAAACGTAAGTTTGGAAGTTTGAAATGGCTGGAGAAATTAAAACAAAGGTTTAGAACACAAATTTTATTCGGATAGATGGATGTTCACAGAAGCGCCGCCAAAGATCAAGAATCCGAACAATTCATCAATTCGACGAAAAGCTAGCAGTCCTTTAACACGAAGCTTTAATTCCCGAACCAGCTCGACCGCCAAAATTGTTCCGAAAGCTTCACTGGCACCGACAAAGAGTAATGAGCCGGATAGGGCGGAGCTTTCGTTGGCCGATGATAATATGAATGAAGATAGGTTAGTTTTGAGATTCAGTTGAAAGTTTTTGTTTGAAAATAGAAAACAGATTTTTCAACAAGAACAAACTTGTTGTAACTTTTTTCCATAAAAGAAAACTTTTACACTTCCGTAACATTATTTTTAATATTTCGTTAGTCATTTAAGGCGAACTACCGTAACCCCGACCCTTTCAGAGAGCTAAAACTCCTCAACATCCAACACAACCTCGCCTTTGAGTTAAATCGCTTCCATCGTCCGCTCCGTCAAGCCAGGATCGACGTCTGGTGGCTCTACGATGACGGTGGCCTCACGCTTCTGATTCCCCATCTCCTTCGCCTCCCAAAATCCTACCTCGAAGGCGCTGATCTCCGAATCTTTACTCTGGCCAGTTCTCAAGGCATGGTGGAAGCCGCCGACGAGGCCAACATGATTGCCATGTTGCAAAAGTTCCGGATTGCCTTTAAGAATGTTCAAGTTATCAGAGATATGTCGACAAAGCCGATGAATGCCACGTGCGTATTCCATGTTTTTTGATTTTTTTGAAAACTATGTTTCAGGATAACCAATTTTGAAAAGATGATAGCCCCCTGGAAGGCCAAACACGGCGAATCCGCCCACGGCTTGATCACGGAGAACGATTTGCATGCGCAGCGTCAGCGGACGATGCGCCAGCTCCGAACCCATGAGCTGCTCAGGCTGCATTCAAAAAGCAGTCAGCTCATCGTAATGTGAGTTTTAATTTCGATACACCCACACAGTTAACAAATAAGCCTTTGCCACACCATTTTAGAACCCTACCAATCCCGCGCGAAGGAATGAACGCCTGTTTATACATGGCATGGATCGACTTTATGACAGCCTCTCTTCCGCCCACACTGTTGATTCGTGGAAATCAAACCAGTGTGCTCAGCTTTTATGCATAAAGTCGTGATAATTTGTTTTGCATTATAAAGATTTGCGCTGTTCATTGTTTGGATACTGTAGAGTACGGTAGTCGTTGCTTGTTGGCAAAGCTTCAACGTTTTTAGCAAAACGTATAGCATTCCCAACATCCAGAAACCTTCCATGAAGTCAGTTTGGTTCTCTGAAGAGATATCAACTTCCCGATGCGGCCGCCTAGCAACAAACGGCATGCAACAAACGAGCTACCGTAATCCACAAGTGGGGTGCAAGTGTGCGGACAACCTTTTTCTTTCTTTTTTTGTGAGTCTTCGCGAAAAAGGACTCCCCAAAAACTCGCGTGTGTAGATTGACCTGTGTCAATAAGCATCGACAACGATAGAGACCCCCCAACTGCATGGGGTGTGGTATGTGATTGGCGTGAAAGCAATAGGAGGATCACCACGGGATGCTATGTCGTTTCTAATGAGCGAACAAGTAAGTGGATACCATTATCGATATGGTTATTGTATCGTTTCACGGTAACTTAAAATGTAAAATTGAACTTTCCCACCCCTCTACAGTGTTCTGTCAATTTCAAAAGGTAGTTTGGGTCAACCCGAAAATTGGCCCTCGAAGCTCCGGCCTCAATTTGCGTACGTGACAATCGCGAACGACACAGAGTACACGTATGTAGAATGGAGATGGTTACAGAAGGGCGGAAAAGAGCAAATTCGACAAAGTTTGACCAAATCGGATGGTCACAACATTTCGGAGGCAACCAAAAGGTGCACTTGTATTCGCGCAGGCATAACTATGTTCCGCCGAGTTGAGCATACAGAAGATATGTCCCGATTTGCACGTAGATAGAAATTTGAACTTTTGAAAATCTAGGCTCGCCTGAAGAACTGAAGACTGAAGAAAATGGTAGTTATTTGCAGATCATAGCGCACGGAACAAATAAAGGCTTCTTTCCAAAAGAGGGCCCCGTGTGCAAGGTTAGCATGTCACCCAGTAACCGTCGAAATGTGCGCGTGTCTTCAGCTCGGTTTCGGGTCGCATCGTCGGCTAATGTTGTTGTTTCTCGATCAAACTAGAGACAGCTTTCGACCAATTCGCAGCGACCTGGCGACGGCTGCGCTCAAAGCAAGCAGTCACTTGCTTTCTGACTTCGTCTTCTTTTTCTGCTCTCGGAATGATGCAAAGTCAACACCGATGGCTGCTTCTTCCGTGGCACTCGATACCTGCATTATTATTGTGTGAAATTTGGTCTATCTCCGTGTTTAAGTGTTGCTCTCGCGCTCGTAGCTTGAATTTTTCCATTTGAGTTGATCGATCAAATTGGATGAACTATGCTAGCTGTCTAAACTACACACAGACTTTTCCTCAGCTAAACTCCCAAATTCTTCAAGCCAAATGGTTTCCCTTCCCGATTTTTGCAAACGATCAAGTGTTTTTACACTTTCGATACTTTTGAAACTATTTTAAAACCCATCAAACAGTTTATTGTTTGCTCTCAACTCTAGTCGGGGTTGTGTGTCACTGAGCTTACAGTTTCGATGATACGACCGTACTTTGGATGGTTTGTGATTTTTCTTGGACGGATTTGCACGGATGAAAAAAACAAAACGAACCCCGGCAACGTGAAGGACACTGGACTTTCTCTCTCTACTTTGGACAACTGTTCAAACTACCTTTCATTGTGCGATGTCTTTTTGAAATTGCGCGATGGTAGAGCGTTTTTGACGAACTAAAGCAAATATGGTCTTTCGGGAATGGTTTTTTTGTGGCCTAAATTGATACAGTTTTTTGCACTCTGTTTTGATTTTTGGGTTTGGTTTAGGTTTTGACGCTTCTTCAATTGAAACACTTTTGTATAATCATAACATTTTTGATCCGGTGTTTCAATTGGTTTCAAATTTGTGTAAAATGTTGAAAACTTAACTTCACCAGAAATTAATTTTGTGAGTTGAATCCAATTGAAAATAGCCTCAGGTCAAGTCAATGTAGTTTGCTCGAGCCCTCCTCCACCGTCCATCCGAGTACCGTGTCAATATGTTTATAGTCATTGTTTATTCCATCTACACCTTACAATGTAATCTGGTACGCTTTTTTCGCTGCAGGGGGTCCTTTTCGTACCGTATTACACGGGGCTACCACCACCACCATCGGCTACAAACCACCTCTTGCGCCCATGACTCCGCCCATTTCTTGGATGGTCGATCCGGAGTGCACTACTATGTGAAGGGAAAAGAAACAAATATGTAATTTGCATCGTACTGACAGCCGGTTGTCATTTTTCTGCGACTTATTTCTCGGTGACTGCTCACTTCGACTACCTCATTGGTGCCGGGGGACTGTAAGACGTCTTCCTTATTTGGAAGTGTTTTTCCGGTGATTAAATCCTGCAAAAGAGAAGGTGTCATCTACTTGTTCATTTCCGGCACCACCTACCTCATTTTGATCAGTCATTTCGGGTGTTATTGTCGCCAAGCCTTTAGTTGTAGGCGGTCCGGAACTCCCACGGCCTTATTCCGCCTACTTGTTGATTCGAGGAAGAGGTCTACACCTGGAAGTATTGCGTCCTTTGTCCTGTTCAAAACTAGCTAACCAGTGATAACAGTCCCTTGGGCTTAGTACCTGATTGCAACCCAGGTAGAACAAAACCCAGCAAGCTTCGAGTGGCCCATTTGAACTGTTTGCAGAACAAACTGCGTCGATATTCCAATCTCGATCCATCCCGATCAACCCATATCTATGCATACTGTACTCATGGATATCAAGATCCAGTGTGCCGTGTGCCAAGACAAGGTGGTTAGTCTTTTATCACTATCCCTCCAATGACCACCCCTTCAGTCGGTCCAAATGTTGCCAAAAGCTGTTTTCCTTCGGCACAAATAACGTTTCAACTTTCAGGCAACCGGGCGTCATTACGGTGTATTTTCGTGAGTTTCATCTTAAGTTTCTTTTTTCTGCATGCATGCATCGAATTTCTGCCCTTTCGGCCTTCATTCCGTTGCCATCACGTAAACAACGTGTTGATGGTTCCTTTTTTTCTTCTTCTCCACCGCGCTGAAAGACACTCCGAAGTCGGTGCCTCACTTCACTCTCCTCAACACAAGCGCATTGTAAAACCTTGCCATTAAATCAAGACAAGATCAGCGTTGTCGGTCTTTCCGTCAGCCTTTTTCCTGAAATAACTTCAAAAACTTGTTGCGTCGTCTATAGCGAAATCGAGTGATAAGCGAATGTACTGTACGTTTTGCCAGCCCGGTGTTGTCCGTCAAGAGCAAAAATTTTGAACAGGGCAGAAAGAGCAAGGGAAAACGTGCAAACAGAATGATAAGACGAGGGAAAAGCGCAGATTTTGATGCAATGAGCCGACTTTCTGTAACCGCAAAGCTTAGAAACAGCGCAAAAGAGCAAAATTATTCACAAAAATGGCATCTTAATCGATTGTTTTCAGTTGCTTTGGCTGCAAATCATTCTGGCGTCGATCGATATGGCACAATCGACGGTACAAATGCAAATTTGGTGGCAATTGTCCCATGCGCCGCATTTGTAGAAACATTTGCCGTGCTTGCCGCCTGCAACGATGCTACAATGTTGGCATGCTTCCGTGTGGTGAGTTTTTCCTTGAAAAGTGACCCTAAACAATGGCCTACATTTGTTCGCGCCTTGAAAAAGTGCCAATAGTTGTTATACTGTGTGTTTCATTGCCGTGACAATGAAATGCTTGTTGGCCTTTTGGCGAGAGCGAAAGTCGTGCCAAAATAAGCTTTTGTTTGTATTTCACCCTTGCCCTTGCCAGAAAAGCATGCTCATTTTTCAGCGGTGAAAGCGGAACGTCGAAGTTTGAATAAAAAATTGAGCAAACTAAACATAACAAGCACAAACAGCGTGAAAGAACGCTCACCGAGCATTGTTTCTGCCAAAACGGAAACATCATCCACCGATGTGAGCCCGGATGTGTTGACACCCGTTTATCCGAAGCAGTTTTTGGCGGAAAGTCCGGTGTGGTATTCGTTGATTAATGAGGGATTGTTAAGGTTGGTTGGAAATGGGGTTGAACACGGAAATCGGGAAAATTAGTCTCAAAAAATAATATAACGAGCACTGACGGTAATAAAATTATCAAAAGTGAACCCCTTTCCACATTTTGCACCACCCGAAAGGCAAACCTTCAACAGTCAGATTTTGATAAAGTTCCCGGAACATTAACATTTTTCAATAATACAGTCAGATCACTTATATAGTCGGTGATTCACCGTCATATCTGCAGTTTCCAAGCACGAAAACATTATTCTCTGTCATATTTTCCAAAAAATGACAGTTTTTTTGCTCTGATAACGCATAAAAAACATCCAGTCATTATCACGACGCATGTAAACATTGCCAAAATCACTCAATACACGATTTCCAATTCTTCAGAGTCATCAATAATGTCCAATTTCAGTGAGTCAGAAAACATCTCAACCCTCTTCGAAGACGTTTGCAACCGCGTCGATACCCAACCTACAGTAATTACCCACTCTCGACAAAATACCAGTGTTATCAGCACATCTGAGGATGCGGTGCCACCATCGCTATACAAAGTGGTCCCCTTTTCGGATGCTTTTTATCATCCTGAGTTGGTCGGACGTCGATCAAAAGTAAGTTTTCCGTTAAATGACACCCTACCGTATGCGCTTATAAACTTGATTATGTTAATTTAAAGTACATAGAATATGTAAAACGTGCAACTGTGATTCGTGCGTGACAAGCTCGAAGCTCTTCACATGAACTTGTTACATTTTGTGTGATCTTTTGTCAAGATGGCAGTGTTCCAAAATGTCTTTTTTGCATTGTGTCCTAAATGCAAGTTTGTCTATTCTCAAATTTCACCACTTTTTTCATCACAGTGACAATAGTCGAACCGAACAGGAAAAAAAGTGGTCTCAAGAATGGCTGCCAAGTATTTGAGGGACCAATGGGAACATGGGAATAGTTTTTTTAATCACCATTGCCTGGAGGAATTTTGGGGGTACTGTAGTTCTAAATAGTATTCTTTTTCAGCTCGAGTTATCCGGCCTTCGTACAGCATCAGTTCAAGATGCTGACGACTGTTTGATGCGATGCTTTCTGCTGTACGCGGATTGGCTCAACCAATTGCCCGAGTTTATGCAACTTTCGCGCGAGGACCAGGTACATTACGCTTTAACAACGTTTGAAGTTTAACAAAAACGGTTATACTAATAAATTTACTTTCAGTTGACATTGGCCCGTCAACGGTTCTACGTATTTTACTGGTGGATCACCGCAATCTGGACAATCCGCGCAAAATGTAACGGTATTTGCTACAGTAATGGGTCTTTTTTGAAAAATAAACACTCAACTACTGATTCAAAGTAACTCGTCATATCTGATTTTGCATCATTACAGTTTTTAAGTTTAGAAACGCCGCCTATCTCCACTTTAATCGCTTCATCCAACCATTAACGCAACTACAATGTTCAAAGTTTGAGCTGTGCGCGGTCTTTTTGATGGCACTTTTGAATCAAAGTAAGTCCAACAACCTCAAATGTCATTTTAAACATGAATTTTTAGCAAATGTATTAAACGTATCCCCGGAAACGGATAAACTATGCACCTCCACGTGTGATAAATTACGCAAAGCGGTCTTCGTTCACGCCTACTCTAACAGTATTAAAAATATCTCGTCACCGCTATTCGGTGGCGATCAGGAAGTTTTTCAAGATCTCTTTTTCAAGGCTATGGCAAGAAGTTGCAAGTTGTCGCAAATTGCGGGGGTCTTATTGGTTAGTTTTTACAAGTTTTGGTACATTGGTATTACGGTATTTCTCGTTTTAGGAACTAGTCGAATACGCCTTCGGAAATTCAGGTCTTTGCGAAATCTATGTAGTCAACTGGGAATGCTTTAACCAATAATGTTGTTTGATAGTTTAGTTTTCATGTTAAAAAGCGTCCTGTCTTTCGTAATTAAATAGTATTTAACCGAGTGTGTTCAAAAAAGTTTGTCTTGATACTCAACCTCCATGTTAGTTACATCAGGTTTAGCCATTTGTACGGTATTAAAAGTAAATGAGCATGTGAAAGTTGTGATTTTCTGGTGAATAAAGATGGAAAAGATGAGTACGGTAATCGAGGGGAGAGCGGAGGAATGCAATGGAGATGAAAGGGAAACGCGAAACAAAAAAGTGATGAAAAGGCATTTGATGATTGAGTCATAAAGATAACTGGTGGAATTGGTTTGTTAGAAGTTTCGATGACATTGAAAACATTAAAATTCAACCGCATACAAACATGTGGAAACAGTCAATTGAACACAAAAAACCTAAAAATGATAATTAAAAAAACAAAAATTTTGATATTGGAACATAAACTTTAAAAAAAAAGTTGAGATAATCCAAGATGCTACGAACAACAAAAAAGTCAAAGTGTCATAAGCATGAGTCACACCGTTGAATTAATAGATATTATTAGTCGTAACATAAAGAAAAACCCCAAGAAATCCGACAAACACCCAAAAGCAACTGTTCCATCCAACTAAAAAGTCGCCGATTGCCGAAAACTGTAAACTCTAAAGCTCAGCGATGCGGTAATTCACCTCCCACGATGTTGACATTCCTTCAATTGCTAACGCTGAAGCATCACCCACACTATAACAGTCAAGATGGTCGATGATGCATGGGACTTGGCCCGACTTCGTCTCTAGTTTGCTCAAACAGTGCACTCGCGGGTGTTTTCGAGGCCATCTCCAACTATATACAGCTGAGTGGCCATTGCGGCACAATGGCCTGTCCACTCCGGTCATTACAGTGCAAACATCGGCTTCAAGTCGCGTCAAACTACAGACACTTCCAATCCCACCACCAATTTCAATCCCGGAACTTGGAAAATTTTGATTTTACAAATTAGTCTAGTTTTTTTGACCATTTGAACTTTAAAGTACCTGTTTTCTATCGAACCGTTGTCATCATTTGTTTGACGAAACAATAATCGCGATTTTATGTATCCTTGCACTCTTCCTCCTCCTCCGCTACTTCGCCAGCATTAGCGCAGTGCTGCTTTGAACATAGTGTACGTGACTTTTTCAAAACAAACTCATTGAATGCGCGATTTCCTTTGTTATAGGATGTAACAACCTATGCGCCCGAATGCGGACATCAAATCGCATTGTTTTCAAAGGTGTCGACGTAGTTCTTTGTATGTCCTTCGGACTTATTTTTATCCTCCCCGCTTTACCGTACACATGTCCTTCTTGCAGGGTTGAGTGTGCCGGCCACTCGGTATAAAGTAAACAATTGAAATTGAAATCAAAGCAAAAAAAGGTATCAAGTTCAAAAAAAGTGGTTGCAGAATGTGGGTCATTTGTGTAATTGTGTTTTGTGTATTGGGTTGACCTATAGCACAATGACCAAAACATGGTTTGTGAACGTCATTACAGTATGTGTGGCGTTTTTTGCGCGAAATCGTGAACTTCACGTGCATAATAACGACACCTTTTAGCAAAAATGTAGAAAATTGAATTTAAATGCAAATTCGAAACGACATTTTGGCAATTTTTACAAGCGTCAATTGAAAAGTGGTAAATGTAAAATGAGAGATAAACATATATTCGAAGATTTTTCTCGGTAACAACACACGTTTTCTTTTTTAGGCTATTACTAGCTGTTTGTTTTACGCATTGTAAGTACACATCACATTGTAGAAAAAAACTATTGTCTTCGCTGTACCGTAATTTCCCAAACAAATGGTAGACTACAGAAAAACCTCGACTTCAAACCATCAAAGTACGTTCGATCAAGTTTCAAATGTAGTTTTATTCACAAAAAAAGAAAAAACAAACAGAGTAATTCAATAGCGTTGAATAGATCTTCTGTTCAGCTCACTATACAAAATGATAAGTAGTACGGTCGACCTTAAACTGGCTAGCTCTGTTTATAATGATAAAACAGTTTGTATCGCTTTAGTGTCGGTGCCGTGATAAATTTATTTATACATTGTTAGGCAAAGTCAACATTATGGTCTTTCAACTTGTTTTGGTTGTACATCATTTTGACGCCGCTCACTTTATTTTAATCGGCGATACCTTTGCAAGTTTGGGGGGTAATTGTATGGGTTGACGTGATAATCAAAATATATGTCGTACCTGTACGCTGCAAAAATGCAATAAAGTTGGAATGGAACCGAATAGTTTCTCTTTTTTGTTGAATCTAATCAACGAGAGTTAATCGATTCCGCCGTTGAAGCCAGAAGCACGCAGTATCAGTTGCACAACATTAAAGTTTTCAATAACAATATGCTACAGTAAACATGTTGTTTAAATGCACTAAAAAAACTCCAACAAAACACATTTTAGAGAATCATTGTCAATAACACAACTATTCGAAAAAGTTTACACCTAAACGGACAGTCTTCATCTTAATGGTGTCACTATAGTTACTGATAAGCAGCAACCTTTGAACGCAGCTTGCCCTGTAAAACACAAAATTCCTGTAAAGTACAGCGCAGTATCTTTTTGCACAGGTTTTTATCAACCGATTTTGATTGGGTCTCGTACAAAAACCATTTTAATCCACAGTTACCGTAATACTTTAAATCACTTTAGTATGACGTAAACCCGGTACGTTGTGCCACAGTGATGGACGCTGATAACTGCTAGAAATGTTGTTTCATTCTGTATTCCGATTGGCTGAGTCAGCTTTCCTTCTTTCAACAACTTTCCGATGACGGTCGAGTGAGTTACCGTATCACAGATTATCTTAAGATTATGCGATTCAAACAAGCAGTCAACAACTTTTCAGATAGCTTTAGCGAAAAGTCGATTCCATCATTTTTACTGGTGGATGACAGCGACATGGACCTGTCAATCAGGCTAGTAGAACAGAATATGTTACAATAATGGATCGTATTTGCATGATAATGTGACTGATCGCCTGATATATGAGCGGATGAAGAGGACTATCAAGTTGATAAATACGTTGTGTTGTACACGGGTTCAATCAATTGCCGTTTTTCTGATGACTTTTTTGAACAGTAAGTCGGTATAGCTGCGACAACTGGATATTACACGACTACAACATTCGAAGATTTATAGCAACATACTTGTGTTTATTAACAAAAGATGCATACGATATTTGTCTTCAAAACAATGATCAAATTTTGAAGTTAACGAAGTCTTGGCATGAATGAGTGAGCTACAGCCTGCCAAATCGTTATTAGAAAACAATGCAGTGCAATTGTGAGATGTTCCCAGTTTACACAACTGTCTGGAAGCTTACTGGTAATTAAAAACGACCAGCTACGTTTGGTTATACACAAATTTCAGTAACTGGTGACACGTTCCAATGAAGGTAACAATGGCTTGCAAGAATTATACGTTATTGAATGTAATTAATGAAACGAGATAGTAGAACTCTTCTAAACAAAAAAATTGTTAGGGTAAAAGAAATGTAAGCACCGTGAGCTCATTTTGAACGTATCCTTTAAACAAACTTCCTCATTCAACGGATGCAATAGAACTAAATAGTATTTAAAATTTGACAAAATAAAAAAAAAGTATAAGGCAATTTGCAATAAGAGTTTTTACAAAATGCTTCGCAAATCAAAAAAAAACAAAAAAAAAAATTACAAAAAGAGTACTGTAAACAGTGAAAAATACCGAGTTTTTCAAAAATTCACAATACTGAGACCTCGGATTTTTTAACCGTGTGCAACATTAATGTGGTGGTGGCTCAGAAAAAAAAAGTGACTAAAGGATTCTCTTGTATACATGATTGAGCGACAGTGTAAGGAGGTGGTCGACTTTGTCTCTAGTTTGCTCGTGCTATACAACTGGAAGAGGAGGACCACTTTTAGCAAGTTTATTCATGATCGTTGATGATAGAGTTGATTGTTGTCAGGCAGAAGTTTTTGGAAAATATGTGCTGACAAACCCTGCGTTGAAAATACTGAAATTATTGTACTCAATGAATCTTATCGACGTTGCGTATAAAGACTAACGCATATTTTTGCTATAGAATGTCGTAAAGTTTGATTCTCCACCAATTTTGCCATATTTACAACTTTGAACGCACTTTGTCGTCTGAAAAGTTAAAACAAGCGTACTTTACCATGGATGTAAATGTGACATGTCCCAGTTCTTATTACACTCCCAGTAGCTCATATGACAGCCTTAAAAGTGATAATCTCTGGCCATCCACGCTTTTTGATGCCGATTCGAAATAGCCATGTCAAGTTGCTTTATTTTTAGTTTGCCCCCGTTTTCGAACTCGTTTGTTATTCATTTTATGCTACAATCAGTCCTCCAACCAAACCCAAATTGGCTCCTGTCCAGTCATCTTTGCTCCGAACCCTCGAGACTCAAGGTGACGAATCTGGCCCCCTTTGGTCAAGCATTGCACATGTAAAAAGTTCAAAAACCTCATCCATATGCTTGCTCCCGTCTGCAGTACCCTCACTAAGTATGAAAATTCATTGTGAAGGCTTAAAAAAGGCGTGCAAAGTTGTATCTCACCCCCTCCTGGCCGCGGAAGAAGCCCGGCCAAGGAGAACACTTGAACATGCAGGGCCATGTCAAGCCCGGACGCCCCTCACTTGCTTCAAGTCTAAACTTTTTTCAATGTTGCTCCTACTTGTGCCCGTATTTGAAGGGTTTTTCCAGCAACTCCTCGGAGGTTGTGTTTATTGGGAGAGCAAAAAAACGTGAATCGAGCAAACTTAAAAAAAGTAGGCAGATAATGCCCCTCGACGCAAGCGGAGTCGCGTGGGAATGGCAAAGGCCACGGCGGATTGGCAGGGATAAGCAACGACGATGACGGTCGGCTTCTGGGAAGTCGGGAGCCAGGAGCGGGATTGGCGACAAGTTAGAAATCGTTGAATTGGAAGACAGAGATGAAGAATGGAGGCAGTCAGATGGTCATTGCTTTTGGCTTCGATTTGACTTTGTATCATGTTTTTGTTTCTAAACTTTGCTACAGTTGTTCTGATTACTGTAATCAGTACTGTAGTTTCAAAGTCAAAAACTCGTGCAAAAAATCGCATTTTTGGGCATAAAAAGTATAGAAAACTAAAATTCAGTCATCTAAAAAACCAAAAACAGATCATTGACGCGTATCCACAGCCCTTATCAAACCCCTCAACCGTAACAAGGCCCACTAATACTCACCAATGCTCATTTCCGCCGTATCCCCTGAGGCGCAATAGCTTTTGCCACAACAACACCATTTTGTGTTGGTTGTAAACTGATGTTTTTCATCCATTTTGTTAGTTCGCGCAATGTTCTGTCAACCCAGCTTTGTCAGAATGTTTCAACGGCACCGAAGTTACTGCTCTTTGACCAGTTAGACGTCACATTGGATAATTTGATTGTCTTTTGCTTTTTTTGAACAACTATAGTCAGCATGCTTGTTTTGCTTACCTGAGCAAAATATGTTTACTTTTCAGTTTATCGGATTCTGAAGCCACGTTTGGATACCCATGTGGTCGCATCTCGATGCACATGTTCTCAAAGACGCTAAACATGGCGTTAGGGGTGGCACTTAGCAAGGAAGTGCAGCTTTTTTAGTCAAAGTTGCAATAGGTGTGATGCCATTTGTTTTTTTGACTCTCTTGTTTTTCGCATTTGCGTCAATTTGCGAACTTAGCAGCGTAAAATGGGCAAGTGTCACGAAAATTGATAGTGAATTTCAAGTTTATCCACCTCAATGGCTGTAATTCTGTCAAATGCACATTTCTGCATTTCCAGAAGCGTGCCAAAACTGTTCCTTCCGGTCTTGAATCATGTCCCGGCACCTCCATTTGCATTGTTGCAGCCTTTTTTCTGTATCAAACTTCCATAGGATCCCCAGATTACACTCATACCGCCTCAGGGCACCCCAGCTTTGGACACTGATGTGATGCTTGCGAGTTGTAAGCAAAAAAAAGCCAAGCTCCACGCGCTTAGGCAAATTCCACCATGGGCCAATTAAAAACGGGTGGCAAAAATCTCCGTGTTTGTGTGCGCATATCTAAATGTCCGACGATGGCTGGCCGAGCCGCTTACCATTGTGGCACAAGTTTTACACGGGAAAGGCGTGTCAACAGCATCGTCGTCCGAAGCAGAAGTAGCCTTCCTTCCGAATGACGTCCACTTTTGACAAGGGAGACGCGCCAATCTCTGGAGTCGCCCCGTCTTCCCAGGGACTTGTGAAGCGCCCACCGAAACCCGAGCCCTCCTCCCGGCCACAGAAACCCGTGCATAATTAAAGCCGACGTAAGGAGAGCACCCATAAACCACAGCACAGTGCCATCCATGTTTGGCATGCCCCTTGAAAAACGCATGAATCGCCTTATGCCTTTTTTCCATCATCAAAGACACAAATCGTGTTGTCTGTTGCTTATGAATTCGGACGCGATGGCCCGGAAAACATTTTATTTGAGTCTAAATTTAAAATGTGTTTAACCCAAACTCAACCAAATACGTGCCATTTTGCAATCTTAAAACCGGCTAAAAAGGTTTGCCAACCCTATCCAATATGCAGATCACATCACTTCCGGATAGAATTTCCAACCTATTCCATTACACATTTTGTAAAACCTGAAAAAAACTTAAACCCACATTTTTAATAAAGCCCACATTGATTAATAATGCGTTAAGCCCGCCTTGAAATGAACACCCTTACCCAAATAAAGCCAAAAAAACTCACCAATTCGTAATCCAACAAAGTTTTGATCTTCTTTTCCCGACAAATAAGTCTTATATAGTGCTAATTTCTAATAACATGTGCCAAAAACTCGGAATGGAAAACACAAACAAATACGACGCATCAGAAGCGGGCGGTGAAGCGACGCATGACAAGCTCATGGGCTGTCCGTTGTTCTTCCTCAGCTTTTCGTGGAGCCTTTTTATATAAACCTTTCATGCTTTCTCGCAAAAAGGCATAATTAAATTTTGGACACGACTCTCTTTGCTTCTTTGAAGATGGGTGGTGAGACAGGAAAGTGTTGCGCGGGTGTTTTTATTATAGTTTTTCAAATATGGATTTGTTATTTTTTTGAACTTTGTTTTGATAGACTTCCTTAAGATCGATAAGTAATGTTTCGAAAGTTTATTTATGCAAGTTTAAAGTGTGGTTTTGCGTTTAATGTAGAAAACCTTGCGTAAACTCGATCAAATCTGACAAATTTTCAATTCTCAAGCCCCATCCGTTACCCCCGGATTTTGCTTTTTGCTACTCTTGAAATCAAGCAGCCTAGTGATAGCGTCTCCTAACGTACCGCTTTTCCTATATTCATTATTTGTCTTTTGTCCAACAAGCAAGACCTCTAGCTGCCAGTGCGCAGCCCACCCACACGCGCGTGTCTTCTTCCTTCTAGTCACTTAACATTAGCCTCGCGAAACGAAACATTGTTGTCAAACAAATCCATCCACCTAATCTCATCACTATAGAGATATTCAGCTCATTTTTGCAGAGAAAGCCTTTTGAAAGACGCCTTTGGCAATGCCCAAAGCTGCTCGTCCTCGACGGGCACACCTTCGATCAGCATTTTTGTGCCGAAACCGAGCTTGATCGCGTCTTCTAATCAATTATGGCGACCCTTGTTGCCGTTTCCATATTATTGCTCCTCATCACGGCAGCCCTGTCCCGAAGTAATGGGCTCCGGGTGAATGAATCGTTTGCTCAAGTCTATCCAGATGCTCAGGACCAAGTTATCTTACAAGAATTGCTCAGAACCTATGATCAGCGTGTCAGGCCGCCGCCAACTCATCCAGAAAGTGCGTTACTTTTGAACTAACCGTTATTTCACAATAACTTTTACTCAAACAGAATCATGTTTTTTATGGCTTTTTAAGTTTCTAAAATTGGTATTGCAGATGGCACTGGCCCAGTTTTAGTCAAAGTTAACATCCTTGTTCGTATGATTAGTAAAATCGACGTCGTCAACATGGTAAAGATCCATTTTTTGAAACCCTATCACTAATTTTATAAACTTCCAGGAATACAGTATGCAAATAACCTTCCGCGAACAATGGAAAGACGATCGATTAGCGTTCCGAAATCTGTCTTTCCCGACCTACCCCAAATTTCTGACAGTGCCTCATGTTAAGAATAATGTCTGGACACCGGATTCGTTCTTTCCTGTACGCCGTTTTCAACTTTTTATTTAAAATTGACAAAATATCTTTGTTTTAGACTGAAAAAAGTGCTCATCGTCACATGATAGACACTGAAAACATGTTTCTCCGGATCTATGCCGACGGCACTGTTCTTTATTCAGTTCGGTTATCATTGACCTTGTCTTGTCCGATGCACCTGCAACTGTATCCGCTGGACATTCAAAGATGTGATTTCGATTTGATCAGCTATGCGCACACGACGAAAGACATTGTGTATGAATGGGATACGGCAGGGGATCCGGTCCAGTTAAAAGCTGGCGTCGGAAGTGATTTGCCCAACTTTCACTTGGAGAAAATTGATACGGGTCATGAGTGCACGAGTCACACTAATACAGGTATGGCTTTTTGGTGGGTTTTGATAGGCTTTTTGATGAGTTTGATGGTTTCAGGCTCATACGGGTGCCTTCGAATGCGATTGAAATTGTCGAGATTGTTTAGTTACTATGTTATTCAGTTGTATATTCCGACTTCTATGGTGAGTTTGGACATCTCTTTTAGTGTCATAATCAATCCAAAATGTCTGAAACGTCAATTCCAACCGAAACTTCAAACCCATTCCAGATCGTCGTCGTCTCCTGGGTGTCCTTCTGGATCGACCAGCGCTCCACAGCCGGCCGCGTCGCCCTCGGCACCCTGACCATGACGACAATGACCACAGTTCAATCCAGTATCAACGGCAAACTACCTCCAGTCAGCTACATCAAGCTCGTCGACATTTGGCTCCACACTTGTCAAGCCTTCGTGTTCGGTGCCCTCCTCGAATATGCCATCGTCGCCTACATTGATAGCAATTACAAACCGTCCACAGCGACAACACGCAAACAGTTGAGAAAGTCCCAAAAGAGGGAACAGATGCTCGAAGAAACAGAATTCTATCAGCCGCCATGCACTTGTGGCATCGGTGGAGAGCTCCCATTGTGGAAGTCATTCCAGGCACGGAACTGGGCTCCAGATCCAGATGTCATGCCGCTCCGGCCACAGAAGTCGCTGAGGCAACGGCTACGTGGATATTTTGTCAAACCCGACTATTTACCCGCTAAAATTGATTACTACGCTCGACTATGCACACCGCTCATGTTCGTTGTTTTTAATTTTGTATATTGGTCTTCATGCGCTTATTTGACTTCGAAAAAGTGGCACGAAGATTAAACATTCAATCATATTATTTTATTAGATCAACGGGAATTGCTGTTAATATTTTTGAATTTGGATTGAAAACAATAAAGTTGAGTTTGTACGAACGAAAGTCGCAATTAAACAAAATTTTGAACAAGAACTTTTTTGGCCGATTACTTAACTAGATTTTTTGCTTCTACTTTTGTACAGTTCTGACTTTTTTGATGTTTCTTAGAAGCAATGTGATTATTGAAATTTTTAAAGTTTTTAAAAAGTGAGCAGTAAATCAAGCTAAAAACAGTCGTGAAGTCATATTTGCATCGAAATCGCTTTCTTCACTTATGGTGTTTTGTTTAGCCACAGCTCGTTGTTCCATCTTACCTTTGTGTTATACTCAATATTGATTTCTACCTTACTGTGAGGTGTGTCCAACAACGCTGTCGTACATGTCCTGCACGAACGCGCGCAATTGTTAGCCTCGGGTTAGTAGTCTGTTGGTAGCTTTCACAAGCCCATATTTATTGTCCTATTCGATCGCCGTAATCTTTCAAAAATGCCATACCCCATTGCCAAGCTCGCCTACGGGCTCCGCTGTCGCCTCGACGAACTTGCCACTCCATCTGAAAGGTATTGTCTTCAAGAAGCCGCTGGAAACTTGTCCATTTGTCCGCCAAAACTTCAAAAAGTTCGTGAAAACAGTGTACGTTTCTCGTACAAAAACGGCAAACTTCTCGTGTTTAATTATTATAACCCCTTTAGACCTGTTTTTACAGACCAGGCCGACGATTTAGTATACTGTACGCTTGTTAAACTGGAAAACATTCGATCGGAAGATTTAACAAGTGATGTGCTTGGTCACCTTGTTCTTCGCCCTCAAGATCTCAGATTAGAAGGTTATTCTGAATTTTCAACTAATTTAATGCAAACTCTACAGTCAAAAATTTCGTTCAGCGGTGTTAATGCTTTAGAAATGTCAGTATATTCTTCCAATCCGTTGGACCTTTTCATCGTTCTTAACAATTTTCCCCGACTCGAACGATTCTACTTCAATGGTGTTGTTTCAAAAACATGGATAACCGACATCTTAAGATCACAGAAACATAAGTTAAGTTTCCTCAAAGTGCATCTTTGCTCGGAATCGATCAAAGATTGGACAGTTGACGAACTTATTAGCTTCATG
Organism: Panagrellus redivivus; assembly: GCA_000341325.1. Taxonomy (NCBI): domain Eukaryota; kingdom Metazoa; phylum Nematoda; class Chromadorea; order Rhabditida; family Panagrolaimidae; genus Panagrellus; species Panagrellus redivivus. The sequence goes on along the minus strand of KB455487.1, from coordinate 280,917 downwards.
AAAGTAAGTCCCTTTTCTTGCACGTATGTAGAAAATAAAAATTGTTCGGTTTAGGCACAACATGAGTTATTTAGTGTCTGCTTCAAACTTGATTTTCCACCAGGACACGGAAACTTGGTCAACGAACTGTTGCAGCGTTTAGGTCAAAAGTTTTATCCTAAACGCGATTTAATGTATCCATCAGACCATTTTGTTGCAGTTATTTGGCTAAGAAAGGTTGAATATTATGTTTTGCCGAAGGAAGGGATGTTTCCCGTTTTAAAATCGCATTTGCGTATACAACAGAAGTGATATTTTCCTTGATTTAATTAAGTTTTTACAGTTGTTTCAAATAAAGTATTGTCATTGTTTTTTTTGCAAGTCGCAACACCAGTTAAACTTTTCCTCCGTTTTAGCGTTATTAAAAATGCAATGTAAAATTTGCGTTTTTACTAACGCTAAATACTCAAAAATAGTGAGGGCTACCGCGTGGACCCTCGTCAGTTGGGCGGTAAGCTTCCTCAACGATATGCGCCAATAACAAACACTTCCTATAACAGCTCGCAGTGGGTGTGTGTTCACCAATCTGTTAGCTAAACCCAATCCATCTCCAAACGCGCGCGTGGTTAGCCATATTCAAGTTTGTGTTCTGTTGGTTCCTTTCACAAGCTTTTGTTTATCGTATTATTGCTTTTTGTACTATTCGATCGCCTAATTCTTCATAAAAATGCCATACCCCATAGCCAAGTTGGCCTACGGTCTTCGTTGCCGTCTCAGTGACCTTGCTACTCCATCTGAACGGTATCGCCTTCAAGAAGCCGCAGGCAACAAAGACATTTGTCCGCCAAAACTTCAACCCATCCGTCAACAAGTATTCCTCCGAATATCCTACAAAAACGGCAAACCTTTTGTGTTCGACAATCATTTTCATGACACACCTGTTTTCACAGATCAGGCAGATGAGTTAGTTTACTGTACATCAGTCGTACTCGACAACATTCGAATCAATGATTTAAAGGATGATGTGATGAGTCATCTTGTTCTACGCCCTCAAAAACGTACAATTCAATTAAACAGACGTTGTAAACTTTCAAATAGATTTTTTAAAACTTTACAGTTTAAAATCCCCCTCACAGATGTAACATCCTTCACTCTGTCGACACAGAGTAAAAAGTCCTTTAATGTTTTCAATGTGTTTAAACACCTTCCCTTGCTTGAGAGGGCCTCATTCTTTGGTTCCGCTCCTCAGACATGGATGACCGACATTTTAAATTCACAAAGACAAAAGTTAAGATTTCTCAGTATCATTATTTCTTCTGAATCACTCGGTGATTGGACGGTTGATGAGCTTGTTAGTTTTGTAAAGGTAATTCGGTTTTTTTGCATTTATATGATCACAGCGGCCAGGCGAGCGGACATCGAAATGTGCGCGCGCTTTCGCCTGGTTCGACCGACAGCCGAAACGCATGCACTTTTTTTCGAAATTGTTTATATTCGGCAAATTTTGTAAAGCTGGGATTTCTTAACTTTTTGATTTCTTTTGTAAAACTAGAGGTGTTGTATGACATTTCTATGCCAAGTAAACAAAAATCGATAATACATCAATACATGAAATCGACGCTCGTCGGAGAGACCCTATGGCATCTTTGTGGCACGATTTCGCGCTTCCAATTTCATGAATACTTGCGATTCTTACATTTTTGGAATCTACTCGTCAAAATGAAGCAATCGATCCTATAGAAATCAAAAATTCCATTGCCAAATTTTTTTCAACTTTTTTATATATAATAAAACAACAAATGTTTCTATTTTGGATCGTTTTACCATCCGATCTTTCTAACCACATTAAACAAATGCTCCGATAACAAAAAAGTAGAGAATGAAACCGAAAAACTATTTTTTTGTCATCATTTGCAAAAAATACGAAAAAAAAATTGGCAATGGAATTTTGGATTTCTATAGGATCGATTGCTTCATTTTGACGAGTAGATTCCAAAAAC
>KB455487.1:248804-268525 GCA_000341325.1 Panagrellus redivivus | reverse complement strand
CAACATTGAGGGGTGTTCATCTTCAACATCAGAGGGGTGTTCATCTTCAATATTGAGGGGGGTTCATCTACAACAATAAAATGTTGTAGATAAACCCCCCGCAATTTACTCATTTGCAGCAATATTTCAACGTTGAAGGTAAGCACCCCACGGTGTTGAAGATCAGCCCCCCATACTAAATATGTCGTGGGGGGCTCTACTCCCGTCTGCGAATGGGGGGCTCTACTATAGGGGGAAGGGGGGCCCAACTTCAGCAGGCCCCCATTTTTTTCAAATTTGGAAAAAGACGCTTGTATCCAAATGCTCGACTTTCGTGCCGGGACCATTTAATTATGGCGACACGTTTTTTTCATTCAATTTTAAAAATTATCGATAATAATACGATTATAGAAGAAACTTATTTGTGAAAAGTTAACAAATACTTTAAACATCTTGTTCTGAAAACTTGAAATAGAATACTTAATTTATCACTGAAAAAGTTTGAAGTTCATTGAATAAAAAGTGTCACATGTGTGCACCCCTTGATGGTTCTCTTTTTTTGAAACTTTCGCCCAATTTTGCCGAGTGTGTTCCCACCTTTTTCACGTTTCCAGCCGTTTTTATCAGTTCAATTTCAGCCGCACTCCTAATGATCGCCACCTTTACCGAGTCCCTCGCCCAGGCGCCGGTGGATCAGCTGGAGAAGGCCATGAAAGGCAGTGAGTTTTACCTTTTTTTGAATCCACTTTTTGCAAATTGAAAATTGAATTGTCTAATTTCAGTTCTCCCGAGCCAGCGCAAGATTCTCGACCCCATGACGACCCGGGCCGATCCCAAGAACAGCTTCACATTCACCGTCAATGGCGCGGACAAGATGGTCGACGGCTTTGCCATCCACAGCCCGCCATTTGGCGCCGGAGGCATCACTTGGCGGCTGCTGCTTAAAGTGACGGCTGCCGACGGCGATGGCAAGGTTGGAGCTTGTCTGGGGTTCTTTACGAGCTGCTGTTCGCATCCGTATCATCGGTGAGTTGCATTTGAAGGTGTTTTTTGATAAATTTGATGTTTTTAGAGATTGGAAGGTCACAGCCAAGGCGACCCTCTTCACCCTGACTTCCTCGAAGACCGTCTTCCAGCGCCGATGCACCGACCACGAATACAATGCCAAGAGCAACGACTGGGGCTATGCGCAATTCGCCGATATGAACGACGTCAAAGCTAACTGCGTCGTCGACAATGCCTTCAGTGTGCGCATGGACGTCGAAGTCACGAAACTTGAGAATTTCTTGTGGGTTTTATATATATTTTTTGCTTCATGTGACAAAATTTTATCTTCCTTTCAGCCCATTCGACAAATTCATGAGCAACCTAGTCTCCCGTGCTGCCAACCCGATGAAACGACTGCGCGAAGGATTCCTCGACGAAGCCATGACCCTGAATGCCGATGTCCGTCGTGATGCCATCGGTCGACATCATTCCATTGCTACGAAGCTTCTAAGGGACGACAAGTATCTCAGCGACCTCAAATTGAAGCAATCCATCGAACGCATCGAGCGCGGCGAGAACTACACGCCCACGAACGACCGTATGACAGTCAAGACGGCTTTGATGGGTGTTCCGATACCGAAGCACCTTTCCCGGAAGATCAACATGCTCCCAAAGAATGTCAGAGCCGATCTGACGGCGAAGATAGTCCAGAGTTCTGAAGGTGGTGGAAATGTTTCATTGGCGTGTTCGCAGAAGGGCGTTGCCATCTGCACGGATTACTGTTGCTCCTGTAATGGCCCTTGTCAGGGCTCGCGTGGGCGGAGGAATATGTCTTCAACGACTTCCATGGTGGTAAGTTTTCTTCCTTTTTTGCAAGTTTTAAGTCAGATTCTTCCAGGAATCCACAACCGAAACAGCCACAACCTCCGATTCCGGCTACTCCTACGAAGACGACTGCTCCAACATGTCAAACCCTCAAGTCACCTTCACCAGCGATTCCATGGGAATGCGCCCCGAACAGCAAATCCACTGCTTTGAATACGGCGAAATCTTGCATGGCATTCCAGAATCACCACCATCCGAAGTTGGTGAGCCCTATATCGTATCTCCATCTCCATCTGCGACAAACCCTATCAAGATGTTTTCGAAACATGTCTCAGAAGCAATGCCAAAGCTGCCCGAAACCCTTGAAGAGATGATCGGGAAACGGAAAGATGGCAAAGACGGCTGCCAGGCCGTTTTTGAGTCCATTTTGCGGAAGTACTTCATGAACATCCTTCAAGATCAGTCTGATGTGGTTGGTTTCACGCTTCAATTGTCGAAATTTCATTGTTAATTAGCTTTTTCAGCCATTCGAAGTCTACATCAATGCCGTCGGCAGTGAATCCGCCAAAAACTATGAACGAATCATCAGCGCTGTCGTCAATTTCTTCAAAACCACAACGAAAGAAGTTTGCCGAAACACCGAAATCAAGCCACCGCAGCAGTTCGTCTTCAATCCTGACATCCATAGCCAGCTAGATGCCATCAAGTACATGGACGACTGTGCCGATGTTTTTGCTAACGTTTTGAAGGTTTCAACGTAAGTTTGAATCCATTTTTCAACTTCAGTTTTTCCAAATTTTGAAACTTTCAGAAAAACTGTCGAATCCAAGCGCCCTCAAATCTTCAACGACGTCCTCAACGCCCAGAAAGACATCATTATCGCCCTGCAGGACCGAACCATGGGCATGAAGCTCATTCGTGGCGAGAGCATCAAGCTTCTGGCCGAATTGAAGAAGCAATTGGATGACGTTGAAACCTTTGAGGAAGCGACCGTCCTTCTGCAGGAGAAGCGTGATAGCCTTAAGAAGCGACTTAATAAGATCGAGCACGCTTTCGTCTTCCGCGATTATGAACGTCAGATCACGTATGCCCTGGAAGACGTCATCGAGCTGCACAAAGGGATAGTCGATGCCGTGGCTTCGGAGGGCGTTGTCCTCAAGAAGAAGATGTCCGAGCTGAAAGCCACTTTGAAGCTGACTGTCAACCAATATCAAGGCTGTTTGAAGGAGATCAATGCCAAAGTGGCCGATGTTTTGCGGGAAACTTCCGCGATTGAAAAAGAAACTGCCAAGATTAAGAAGGATACACTGAAGGTTTGTTTTTGTCAAGACCGTTTTGGTGACACTAAACTTCCTCATTTCAGACTATCGACCACGATGAACGCCTCCTCGATCAACAGAAACTCCAAATCCTTGCATTGGAAAAGTTCAAGATCGAACAGGAAGTTGGCATCCTGGAGGACGACATTGACGACTATCTGGAGCACTGTGACGATGGCCTGCGTGAACGTGGTCGCCGGTTTGATAAGTCGCGTGATAGAAGTATCAAGGCTGCCCTCAAAGGTGAAATGGACATGATTCGGGGGAATGAGGAGGATGCCAAGGCGGTTCGGCCGAAACTTGCTCAGTTTTTGAAGCAGTGTCTTACCATGCTTGACGACGGTACCTCATATGATAAATTGCCCGAATTGCCGATGTTTGAGCTTCCGGAAGTTCCGCCATGTTTGATTGGTTTCTAATTGATATTGTTATTCATTTTTATTGTTATATTTTTATTCTGTTACTTTTTGAAGTTGTTTTTATCACCTTGCTGTTTGATTTTTTGCTTTTATCTGATTTTTATGTGCGTGAAGTTTTGTTGTTTTCGATGGACGGTTTGATGAATACATGCGTTGAATTGCGTATGCTTATTTTATTCAAATTAATCTTATTAATGTTATCGAAGTGTTGTTTTTTCAGAAGTACAGTACGGTATAGAATGTAGCAGTTGAATCACTCATTTTCAAACTCACTTTCGTCATCGATAATTTCGACATTTTCTGGAAGAGGATACTTCTCGCTCCATTCGAGAAATTCCATACGAGTGAGTTTTTCGGGGGCTTGTCTGATGTTCCCATTTGGTTTACAGAGGCGACTACGGTAGTAAACTAAGTGGACGTTTTCACGTTCGCGAGCTTCCTTCTTGATATGCTTACACAACTTGTAATGCTCGTGTTCCTTTTCCGTATGAACCGGTTGAATGCCGATTCGTCCAAATTCTGGATGGTCCTTCAGTTTGTACGTGTTGCTAAAGACGTGGTTACGATCTCTGTCATTGGCAAGAACGACAGTTAATCGCCGTGCAGGTGCTCGGGGATCACTCGGTGGTGCTAAGGGAGTTCGGTAGATCGAGGCAGGGGTGACTTCAATATTCATGATGTCGAACAGTCTGACCATCTTCTTACGATCGTCTTCCATTCGGGCAGAAGGGGTCGAGCATCTTGATTCTGGCATGCCGAGAATGACGAGGCTGCGTCCTCGTTCAAAGTCTTTAGGTTGGACAAATTTCTTTCGTTCTTCGACTAGTGCGTTCACATGTGACATGACGCCGTTTAAAGTTTGCATAAGTGTTTGCATGGTTTCTAAAGTGCCGCTTGAAACATCTGATGAAGAAGACGAACCAGTTGTATTTCTACGTTGTGATGCATTAGAAGATGTGCGCTGTTGGCGTTTTGGAGGTGGCACATATGGTTGAGGCTTTGGTGGCGGTGGTATAATCATGGCGAATCCTTCATTATACGCGTTGTTTTCCTTGCATACATCGATTACACTAAAACATACTTTTTTACTTTCTTAAATGTATAATAAACGGGCATACAATTTCCAATCATTCAGTTGCTCCAAGTAATCTCCATTTCCAACAAACACAATTAAGTCAGTGGCTCTGGACATAACCAAGTTCAGAAAACCAGGCTCAGTTAGATGATCCGGATAGTCGCCACCGCATTGTGCCGAAAACAAGATAATTCTCCGTTCACTTCCTCCAAACGTAAAAGCCGTTCCAATTTTGATCCGAGTTTTGTTCAACATTTGTTTCAATAAGTTTTGTTGAGTGCGGCCAGCAGCAATGATTCCAATTTCGTTTTCCGGGACAGTTTTCTTTAGCATTTCAACATATTTCACAATGGCATAAACTTCATAATGATTGGCATCACCATCGGCCACTTTTACGTTGCAAAATGTGATTGGATATTTGAAACCTTCATAGAGGCGTTTGTCGAAGTCACCCTCCTTGCGTGTTGAAATCATCGAATTGCTGTAGGACAGTGTTTGAAGGGTGTTGACGATAGCAGGGTGGGATCGGTGGTTTTCTGTGAGCGTTATCATTAGTTCGCTGAAATGACAGTTATAATAAGCTATTTATAAGTTGCAACGTACGGATGTTGTTGGAAAGCAGCAGTATTCACAAGTCGTTTCATCATCGGCTGTTTGAAAAAGATTTTATTGCTGTAGATGTTGGAGACGATACTGTGAGGGCCAGGAAGACGTAGATCACCTGCCAGGATAAGTCGTGTTTCTTTTGAGAGGCCAAACGTAGATAAACAAGTCCAAATGTCGACTTCGGGTACTTCGTGGGCCTAAATTAGCCTATTGTGTTTTAATGTGATGTGCCAGGAACTTACATTTTCAACGATAATGTGGCTAAACGTAATCTTATTGTGCAGTTTGAACAGATATCCGACTGTAGCAATCACCACAGATAATTGATGAACATCGTCCGGAACGTCACATGCCGATACCGCTTTAACTTCATCACTTTGATCCGCTGGTTCGTACGAGCTTTTAATCAAATGGAGCATCAGATTCTTATCCTTGAAACCGTGATCAATTAAGTCCTGAGTAAACGCATCCGCAGCATAGTTAGATGTCGTAGTGACCAAAACGCGTCCGCCAGATTGAACAAGTTGCAAAACAGTTTTCATTAGCGCTACAGTTTTTCCAGTTCCAGTTGGGCCATTCAATACAAAAGTCGTATTGGAATGACGTGTCATTAGTTCAACCGCCAATTCTTGTTCCTTGCTTAACATTGGGAAGCTCAAAGCCGATGATAGTTGCATTCGTCCAAATTTGTTGTCATAAGATGTGGTGTCCTCATCAATCAGTGGTGTCTAAACAGTCTTAGTAACGTTAGTTTTGCCAAACAAGACATACCTCATATGCCAGTTTTCTAATAACGTCTCTGTTTGCCGCAATTCGATCAAGAGCTTTCAATTGATTAATGAATAAGGAATAATTAACTTCTTGATAAAGATCCAAGGGCTACAACTCCGAAATTAGAAAATAATAATACCGGTAAAACTCACTCCCTCCTTGTGTTTCATAAATAGCAATAAGTCGTAGTCCACAATTACCACCGTCAAAGTATTTCCATTAAGTTGCTCAACGTATGCTTTGAAATATTTGCCAAGTTCAAAGTCGAAAAGAACATATTGCCGCCGCTTAAATGCATTAATATCGCTAATTTCTTGAACATAAAAGACAGCCTTCGTTTTGTTATTTTCGTTCGAATACTCTTTAAGGGTTGCATGTCGGCCAATTGGAGTAATCGCTGCCTTCTGAAATCATGAACTAAATACTACCAATGCCTAAAATAGCGAGTTCCCACCTCAAAGTGACGAATTTCGGTTAGAGCAAAATCAGAAATCTGTTTCTTGGCGCTTTCAAAGGTCGTAGGTATCTTGTCAAAGTCGGCGGGATCAACGTTGCAATCATGAATATCAGCAAGGGAACGGGGTTGAGAATGATATTTGTAAGGGCAAAACTCCCTGAAAAATTTGATGCGTTCAAAGCAAGCATTATAAATGAGTTGAATTACCCTTTTAATTTTGAAGAAGTCATTGTCGCAGCTTCGAGCGTGTTTCACACGGATAAGGTTTTTGTCAGTTAGATTTTTTGACTGAAAAGGTACACTGTATCGCGTTTATACACGTGTAGTTTAAAAAAACGAGTACCACGGTTGCTCGTGATGTTTTATACAGCTTCTTCGTTTAATCCGACCCCTTATCACTATACCAAACGAACGGTCGGACTTTTGACGTAAACAACAAGAAGGCTGGCGTATCAGCTGATACCTCGTGATCTTGAACGGTCAAGCTTACCTCGTACGCTAGCTTATCAGTTGAAAGCTTCATAGCAAGCAGATTTTTGCAGTTTTTGTTTATGGCATTTTTGCAAAGGTGAAAAATAGATTACTATCACATTTATTTAGTCAAAAAACTTGAGGATATATTGAATAACGTATGGTTATTTTATTCCAGTTTCTTTTATGACTAAAAACGCACAGAACAGTTTACTCATTGTAAGGCTCAGAACCAGTCGGAGTGGATTCAACGACTCCAGGAAGTGGGTACTTCTCGCACAATTCGAGAAACTCCTCGCGGCACAGTTTTACGGGATAGTTTTCCGATCGCGTACAAAGGCGGTTACAGTAGAACACCATGTCGTCGTTTCCATGTTCACGAACTTGTTTTATGATGTGTTTGCATTGTCTGAAATGCTCTAGCTCTTCTTTGGTCCGGGCTGGGTCGATAATGATCCTTCCGAATTCCGCATGGTCTCTTAGTTTATGCATGTTACCAAAAACGATGTACCGATCTCTGTCATTGGCAAAAATGACAGTCAATCGCCGTGCTGGCGCTCGAGGATCACTCGGTGGAATCGAAGGAATGCGATAGATGGAGACAGGAGTCACTTCAATGTTCATGGCGTCGAAGACTTGCGCCAGTTTCTTGCGATCATCTTCTATTCGCGCAGAAGGAGTTACGGATCTGGACTCTGGCATACCGAAAATCATAAGACTACGACGGTGTTCGAAGTCTTTGGGTTGGACCATTTTGGACTGTTCTTGAGCCAGCGCAGCGACACTCGACGTAACCACTTGGAATTTCTGGGACATTACGTGGACTGTTTGGGACATCTCTTTGAATTGTTGCCCCATTGCTTCCATGGTTCGCAAAACTTGGGCCGAAACGTCTGGTGAATTACTCGAATCAGTTTGGTATCTGCGTTGTGATGCATTTGAAGGAGTGCGCTGTTGGCGTTTCGCAGGAGGTAGGTATGGTTCGGGCTTCGGTAGCGGTGGGGGATGTGCTGCTGGTGTAATTACAACCGATTCTTCTCTGAATGCGTTGTTTATCTTGCAAATGTTGATCAGACTGAAAGGTGAGATTTAGACAAAACAAGGTTTCTAACTGTGGCCTACGTTTTCCATTCATCCAGTTTCTCTAAATAAGCCGCATTTCCAACAAGCACAATCAAATCAGTTGCTCTCGATAAAACCAAATTGAGATACCCAGGCTCAATTAGGTGATCTAAGGTTTCACCGCAACATTGTGCCGCAAATAAGATGACTCTCCGTTCAAATCCACAAAACAAGTACGCTGTTCCAAGCTTGATTCCAGTATTCGTCAGCATCTGTTCATGTAAATTTTGCTGCGGACGGCCAGCAGCAATGATACCGATTTCAATTTTGGGAACAGTTTTCGTTAATATTTCAACATATTTTGCAATTATTTCAGCTTCAGCGGGATTACTGTCGCTTTCTTCAGTCTTACTCACATTGCAAAACGTCAAAGGATAATTGAAGCCTTTCGGAAAATCGAGGCCACTCATATGACGTGCTGGAATCATGGAACTACGGTAGGAGGACAGTGTTCGGAATGCATTGACAATATCAGGGTGTGATCGATGATTTGCCGTTAGTGTGACCATCAGGGCGCTAAAATTATTACGGTAGTTATAAAAAAAGGTTGTAACTGGCTTACGGATGTTGTCGAAAAGCATTACTATTATATAATCGTTTTAACATCGAGCGCTTGAAGAAAGTGTTACTGCTGTAAATATTTGAGACCAGATTATGAGGTCCGGGAAGTTCCGGATCTCCTGCCAGAATGAGTCGTGTTTCTTTTTGAAGGCCAAACATGGATAGGCAAGTCCAAATATCGACTTCGGGTACTTCATGGGCCTAAATTACTTGTCTTCCATTGTACGAAATCTAAAATGTAATAATGAACTTACATTCTCAACGATAATATGGCTAAACATGATTCTATCCGCCAGTTGAAGTTTAAACCCGTATCCGACAGTAAGAATAACGACAGTCATTTGATGAACATTATTAGGAATCTCACAAGCCACAACCGCTTTAGCTTCTTCGCTTAGATTTTCCCCATCATACGATCCTTTGACTAATCGAACTAACAAGTTCTTATCTTTAAATCCGTGATCGATCAAGCCCTGTGTAAACGCATCCGCAGCAGAGTTTTTCGTTGTTGCGACCATAATGCGGCCACCAGATTGAACAAGTTGCAAAACAGTTTTCAACAAAGTTACAGTTTTTCCAGTTCCAGTTGGGCCAGTCAGGACAAAAGTCGTATTCGAATGGCGTGTCATTTGTTGAACCGCAAATTCTTGCTCTTTGTCTAACATTGGGAAGTTCAAAGCCGCCGATAATTGCATCCGTCCGTATTTGTTTTCGAACGCCGTGTTGTCGTTGTCAATCATGGGTGTCTTAAGAACCTTTCATTAGTATCTCAAATTTGCTAAACGAGCCTTACGTCGTACGCCAGTTTTTGAATCACATCGTTGCTGGCAGCAATTCGATCAAGAGATTTTAATTGATTTGCAAACAACAAGTAATTGACCATTGTATAAAGATTCAGGGGCTGTAATTCCATGGTTAGAAAGCAAAAAACTGACCAAATTACCTTATTCATAAGTTTCATAAAAAGATCATTATCCACAATTGTCACAGTTAGTTTGTTATTCTTAAAATCAAACCGATCAATGTGCGACGTAAAAAACTTTCCAGGTTGGCTTTCAAATAGAACAAGTTTCTTTCTCTTAAGGAAATCGGTGTTGCCGATTTCTTGGACATTGAAAGTTGCCCATGTTTTGTTGTTTTCGTCGTACCAATACTCTTGAAGGACTACGTTTCGACCGAGTGGATGTATGGCCAAATTCTGAAAAAGGCACGTTATAACGTACAGCAAGCTAATGAAATTTTACCTCAAAATGATGTATCTCCGTTCGAGCAAAATCAGAAATAAGTTTCTTTGCCGATTCAAAAGTTTCGGGAACATTGTTAAATTCATTTGGATCAACATCATAAGCGTGGATGTCAGACGGGGATCGGGGTTGGATGTACCATTTTTGATAAGGGTAAAACTCCCTAAATAAAATAAAGTTTAAATTTAAAAAAACTGAGATATTAAAGATATATTACCCTTTTTCTTTTGCAACGTAAGCCATTGACGCAACTTTGAACAATAGGTTTATTAATTAATTGTATTTATTGACTAAAAAGTTATAAATTTAATTTAATTATCGCAATTATTCGTGGAAAGACGTAAATCACGGTTGCTCGTGATGTTTTATACAGCTTCTTCCTTTAATCCGATAGATTATCACTTTATCAGACAAACTGTCGGACTTTGAACGTCAAGAGAACGAAAACTGGCGTATCAGCTGATACCGTGTTATGTTGAACTGTCAAACTTATCAATTGAAAGCTTTAAAATTAAGCCGATTTTTAACAGTTTGGCAAGCAAAAATAAGTCTCAGTTTATTCATAGAAAAACCTGATAAAAACAAACAATATTTATACAAAAATCTCTGCATCATTACTACTTTGAGCTGATATCTGATGCATGTCATGAAGTTGGAGCGAGGCCGAACTGTTGCTCATGCCTGAGCCACGTCGGCTGTTGTGATTTGACGGGAACACCACCCCACCGATCACTTCGGAAGATGATCGACGGATACAGTCGTCTGAGGACCGTCTAAAAGATTGATTTAAAAGAAAATTTTTTGAAAATGAGGGAGTTAACAAAGTTAGTTTGTGGTTAAATAAGGTGTTTGTTAAGTACAGTCAATGATGTTATCACTCACTCAATGTCTGAAACAAATTCAATGTCGAACGAAGAAAAAGTTTTGTGTTCATTCGAACGTGCCCAAATTAGACGAAGGATGAGTTTGAACTGAAGAGAAAGATAGATTTATGATGTTAGTTTTCAACTTTGAAAAAGTTAATGTGATTGTGTCAGGTAAAATTAGAGATAGAAGTTGTGTTTTTAAGAAGTGAAACTCAAAATACATACCGGAATGTTGTATTGCCGCCATTTGAAATGGAAACATTGTTTGGCGAGATCACAGAGACCTCGTCAATGATGATTTCTGGCTTGTTCACTGAGAATCGGCGTCCAATGATCCTGAAAATATCCATTTTGCAACTTTTTTATAACCACCCTCACATGTTTTCATAGTTTCTATTTTTGAAATGCCGTAATTTAACCTTTTAAGCCCAACTCCAATTGAAACCGTTTCATCTCTCTGACATAAGCCCCTCGAAACATAAGCACCCTCAAGCATGTTCTTTGACAATGTTAACCCCTGCAAAAATTTAAAAAAGGAATCCCTCATTTGAGGTTCATTTCATCCGCTGTGAATTGCATTCCGGCGTCGCGTGAATCAAAAGCATCGCGACGTGAATCGAATTACCTCGAAACAGACACGCCGAAAATAACTTTACTTACCCGGCACTACTGGCTTTCCGCAAAGTCGTCTTTTTAACTTTGTGAAACGGCCCACAACCACACCCATACGTGGCACGACGACGAGCAACCTCCTTCGGTGGCAGCATCCATGATTTGTTCTGGCGTTTGAGACCGACGATTTTTCGGAAAGTTGATCGGAATTTCTGAAATCAAAAGTTGAGTGTTGCACAAAAAAGGGCGTGGCTTACTTGATTGATCGCCGAATAGATGAAAAAGTTCAAACTTGAATTCAAATAGCCTAAAGCTGTAAACCAGTGGAATATGCCTTCAAGTTCTGGTGGCCAAGTGTTGTAGAACAGCTTGTAGACTTTGATCATGTTCAATGTGAAGAATGGCAGCCAACAAACAAGGAAGACAACCATGACAGTTGCGACGAGTTTGGTGGCACGTGTTTCACGGCGGATCGCCATGCCTTGACGAGATTTCAGTTTGGCTAGGAGGTCAAGGGCCCAGTCTTTCAGGCCGGCCAGCTTCTTTCGTGCTATGTAGACGGATTCTCGACGGGCAAAACTATACATGTGGGAGAGTGACGATCTGGATGGTCTTTCCCAATCTGAGATTATTTCAGATAGACGGCGCATGTTTTTCCGTTCTCGATTTGGTTTGAGAAGTCGCTCTCGGTGTACACTACTTTGAGGTTGATAGGAGTGCCGTCGTAGGGGTGCCACATTGACAGATCCGATGGTGACACTTTTCCGTTTTCTTGTCGGATTGAAGGTCTGAAGTGCATCGGAGAACCGTCTCCCAGCCGGAATAGGACCCAAGTTTCTCGGAACTTCCAAAACAGTCGACGAACTCGGTGTTTCCGACAATCCTCGCCATGTAACAGCCTCTAAAACCACACTTGGAGGCCTTTCTAGTTCGTCATCCATCGTCGTCAATTCCTGACTGCCACTACTCGACGGCTGAACAGCTTCCAAGATGGTCTGTAACTGTTCCCGTTCACTATCATTCAAACTGCTCGCATGTTCCGCCGCCGTTTCCTCAATCTTTCTTAACAGCGGTTTCTCCCAGCTGATCATATTCCTGTTCCGTGGAGCTACGCCAATAACAGTTTCAATCGCAGATGTAGTAATATTGCCCACATCAGCGCCAAAACCAAGAAATTGACCACCAGCCATCTCTTGCAACTGAATTGCCCTCAGGCGTTTACGCAATGTATAAAAAATATATCCGTAGGTAAGTGACATGATGAAACAAGGCAAGTAGAAGGCGAATATCGAGCTGCATAACATATAAATCGGCGAATATATCCCACAATGGTGGTCTGTCAGTACATATAACTCTGTCTTCTGATTGAAACCTGTGCCCAGTGGCAATGAAAGCCCTATACTAAATGACCATGCAAATGCGATGGCAATATAAACGCGTCTGCGATGTTTGATGGTTTTGTACTCGGCTGGCTTTGTTGCCGCCACCAGGCTACAAAGGGTTCATTGTTTGATTGTTCTTTGCATTGGAACTTACCGATCAATACTAATAAGCACCAAATGAACAATGGAACTCGTAGAAGCAGCTACATCCGAAACGCAATAGATGTAGCAAACGTATACCGGCATGTGCCAATGCAAGTTATTTACAGATAAGTAGATCGAAAATGGCATAACCGCGACGCCGATAAAGAGATCTGCGATGGCAAGTGAAAAAAGAAGGTAGTTTGTCGGTGTTTGCAGGGATTTGTACTTGTACACGGCTACACAGACAAGGAAATTCCCGAAGAAACATACTAACGGTACTATGCCAAAGACAAGATACCACCATTGTCTGACGAAATCTTTGTCAATGTCAGTTGCCGCCGTGCCATTTCCAATCGGCGCGGTGTCGTTTAGGAAGTTCATAGTCGACGGCGGCAGAAATGGGAAGTTTTGTTAGCGTCTGATCATTGAAGAATCGGATGCGTAAATTGAAAAGTGGGCGCGAGTGGCTGTAAAACGATATACATATTAGTTATGTTTCTATAAAGATGTGCAAAATGATCGATAATATATTGATTTACGCGGAAACAATCAATACAATATCGATTTTCACGCACAGTCGACGCGATCACCCACGCCCAAGAGGTTTCTGGTTCGAATCCACCCCATCTCAAATTCTTTTTTTCTACGCCTACATTGTTCATTTCATGAATGAAACCAGTACGCGACTAAAGTACATGTAGTATACATCTACATATTCTAGTAGTAGCATAAAAACGCTTCAATTTTGATAAAAGGACCATGTTTCGGGGTATACTATCCGCTTCCCTCGTATTACCTAATGTCCAAAGGGTGCCAATTTAGAGTGTATTGTATAATAGCGATTTTCCAACACGCTAAGTTTTGCTCTATGCTGGTTCATTTGGGTTTTGCTTTGAAGTGAGGCTCTTACGTACTATGCCGCAATGTATGTAGCACATGGTGTCCGCGATTAATGACGCACGAGGACTCGAATTCAGAGCATGATGCCACGCAAAGGTGTTGCCACCGAGACGGCGGCCTCTTTGCATGGGCAGGCGTCACGGAATTCTATCAGGTGGAATGTAGTGTATTTTTTAACAATGCCCAATAAAAGACAAAAAGAGAAGAGAACGTTGCGATTACGATACAAACTTGGAAATGGCTGACTTATAATTATAGAGGTCAAACAAACAACAAAAAACTCAAAGTGACACCATTTGCCAAAAAAGTGAAGTATAAAAATATAATGTTGCGGTTCCACGTATCTCTGACGCGGAAGGAAGTTGTTGATTTGAGCTAATTAAAAACCTACACACCCAATTGACCGAGTCAAAAAGGTGTCAAGGAATAGACAGTTGCCTTTCGCAAAAAATAAGTCAACTCACAAGGGATGGAAAAACAACACTTTACCATTCCACATTTTGCAGCTGCTTCTGTGTTTTTTATTATTGGTTTCAATTTAACAGATAGATAGTTTTGTGTAAACAAAATAATGAACTGCACAAATTTAAGATTGTTTCATATAAACAAATTCGGTAAACACGTTTAATGAGAGTATCAACTAATTGCATTCTCAAAAGTTTGTCTGTGGCAGGGAGACAAACAAATGGGTAATTTTCTGGGTTCTGAGTGAATTTACGTGTCAAAGGCACGGATAGGATGAGGTTGTTATTTCTGTTTACGCCGGAAAAGGTGATTTCTGTTGCATTGGAGGACTTTGTGGATAACAAAATCATTGAAAAGCAACGGAAAGCGAGGGAGTCAAGTTGCTTCCGGAAATGGGATAGTGAAAATCAATGTTGAAGAATATGGGGGTTTAATTGACTTTATTAAGGAGTATAAAGATTTGTAAATGGTTGGGACTGTTGATGAGGTTAAGGCTGACTAAAGGTTGTTATGGAAGGAAATTTTGGAGTCATGACATTTATGAAATTGTGCAAAAAGTGGAAATGTAGTCGTCTCGATGGTTAATGGGTAGGTATACGTAATGGGATTGTGATTAGTAATCTTAAGAAAGTTTAAAATGAAAAAGATTGGAAAATACAAAAGTTCAAAGTGAAACTTTCACAACGACGACACAGCTTTGAAGTTTGAAGCAGGAACTTTTTCGCAACTCTCGCGCGAGATGACTATGTCATCAAGCAAGCCCTCCCTGCACTTTTGAATCCCGGCATTTACACACGGTATTGGTTGAATAAATGAGCGAGGTGTCCACGAACTTTCCCTATGTGCCAGTTATGTTCTGTCCGCAAGCGTGTGCCGCCATTTCAGATGGCCGAGATACATAAGGCGCGCGAAGAAGGAAAAGTGCGAAAAGGGGGAGTCCCAACGGTAGTCGTCGTTAGTTTCTCTGTTCCCAGAGTCCATCGGTAATTAAGACATGGTGTGGCGCTGTGAAGCCTGTTCATGTCCACCCTCTGCATACTTTTTTGAGGGCTATGAAAAAACTGAAAAATTCTCTCGCGGAGGCATCACCGACGGCACAGATTCTTGGTGCGTCGCCGCTGCCGTCGGAGAAGGCACTCCCTCTTCCCGCTCTTTTTTAATGGAATGAAGAAGGGGGAAAGCGGGCAAACTTCCGACTCAGATATGCTCCTTATGGACAAAATGTAACTTTATGAATGGGGATAGAAATCCAAGATCCAAATTCCAAAGGTCCCAGTCCTGGTTAGAATCCGAGTTTCTATTGATACAAAAAAGATACAATTTGAAGAAAATTGTATTCAGTCTGTTCAAAAACGGCAAAATTAGTCATAGCAATGTATTTTTGCAACAATTTAGAAAAAGAAAAAAAAATATCGCTCCCGGGTGGGCTCGAACCACCAACCTCCTGATTAACAGTCAGACGCGCTAGCCGATTGCGCCACGGAAGCACGTGTGTGAGCAAGCAAAAGATGGCTTATCCACACCTTCGGAATGAGACCAAAACCCAAGCCTTAAAATTTTCTACTCAAAACTTTTTTAATAATCGCAACAAATTATGTATTTAAAAGTAAAAGTGCATTGAAGTAATGAAGAAAAAGGCGTGATTGCATGTCAGAATTCTTGGTGCCGTCGACATTGGCAAAGGTTTCAGTAGTGCCGTACTTGCGTGCACGCGAGAGAAAGCCAAGGAGAAAAAACGGAACATCACGCTGAATATTACTTTAGTTGAGCGGTTTTTCGCGCCGTCAAGTGTTGGGGGTCCAAGCTTTCATCGGAGAACATGTTCTTTTCGGCCAGAAAAGGTTTTTTTCGGGCATGAACATAAAAGCGGAGAAGACTGCAATCGGCTCACACACAAAAGAAAACAAATTTACGATGTTAGTTTGTTCGGGTTTGAAAAAAAGTGGAAAAAACAAAAAGATGGTTGTGAGTTGGAATGAATCTTGACTTGAGAGCTAGGGGGTCGGTAACGGAATTTCCGGGAGACCTTGTAATGAAAAGGGGCCTATCCATGCCCCTTTTTGAGATGGTTATTCAGATTTTTGGTATTTGCCTTCCCTTGCCTGGCTGGCGCCACCCAAACAGTCTCCGTCTTCGGCACCAATTCAATCCAGATGCCATTTTTCACCCGAACCTCAGCTAACAATGGTTAAGCAACATAGACCGGGGCAATCTATTATTTTGCAGACAAAAAAATGCATAAAATACACTCCAATATCCAGGCCATCCAATATTTGAAAGGCGAGAATGCAATCCGATGCCTAGATTTGCGCATTTTGAAGCTTCAACTTCCGTGCGCCTTCCGTGCAGCTTCCCATGAATGGCAGGCATGGTCGCCTGTCTCCAGAGGCCAATATTCGACCTATTAAAGGCCCGGCAGAGGTGTGGGAGTGCACTTATTGCAGAAATTTTAGAGTAATAACTTTACAACGAGACTTGAAATTGAAAAGTGCAAAAATATCCAACCACTACCTAAAATTGTTGCAATCAAACATCATTTCTACTATTAGTTTTTCAATCTACCCTACAACTTTGAATCTACAACATAAGAAGTGCAGTCTCAGTTTTTTCCAACTTCAAAAAGTAAAACTGTCATAATGATGTGATAATGTTTGCAACAAATGAAGCATACGTAAATTGACGGTGACAAATGACAGACAATGGATTTTTTACGGGGAAATTCATAGAAAGGAAGCAATGGCAGGTAAACAGACGACAAAAAATGGCATTGTTTCAATTATACCTTTTGACTTTAGCAAAAACAAGGAAAGGATGACGTTTTTGGCAAAAGTTGGGGAAAGCATCGAAAGTATGTGATATTAGAAGTGTGTTTTTACACTGATGTTTCAGTGTTCTGTTTCCTGAAATGTAGGTCATAGACAGGAGTGGCAAAAAGGTTGTATTTCATCTGCAGATGGAGTGAATGTTGAATGGGGCTGGTGTTTGTGGTTTTAGAATTGAAAAAAAAGGTTAAACCAAAAACTTTTGAACCGACAACCTTTAAAAAATATTTTGCTGATTCTTTCTTTGTACAAATGAGAGACTTAAAAAAGCTACACAAATTCAAAACCCACCAAAGCGCCCATCCAAAATGACCACTGCCTCCAGGCATTTGTTCCATGCCATGACAGACTTGACCGTTGTCATAAATTATAATTGAAAAACAGTGGCGTCAGACTGCATCCACCAGAACCCTAGGCTAACCTACTCCGTTAATTTATTCCATCTTTGCCCAAAAACAACTACAAACCCTTCAAGCCTTGTACTAACTAAAGTTTTTGGCACCCGCCGTCCTATATCTTGAAAAGGGCACACTACATGCAACTTGTTTCATGTTTACAAATCTCTGAACCAATGCAAAGCAGAGCAAACCACACCACCGCCTCGGGCGGTAATCATTTTTGACGCTTGATGAAACTTGGAAACCATTTTCTGCCAGGCTTCCCAGGATGGCTGAGGATGGAACTTTTTTCAAACAGAAGTTCGACTAACTGCAAATAATCGTGTTCGACAAAGACAACCGAAACTGATTTAATTTTATCCTACATCGGACATCCCTTGCTTTGATGGCCGATTTTATTAACGTAGAAAGAGAAAGCAACAAAATAATGATGTTGCGTTCTTTTTTGTGCTGTGTACTTGCACTTTGCAGCGTAATTCATGTAATTTGTACTTTTGGCTGCGGTTTTGACTTTGATGGTGGGTTTGAAGGTGAAAACAAAAACACGGCATCTACGTAATGGCTACTTTTGATGTGTGACATGATGACTTGTGAGTTAGCTGGTGTGAGGCTGGGTCAACTGACTTGGATGACTTTATCGAATTGTGAAAACTACAAAATGGAAAAATTTGACTATAACAATTTTATGAAAACTACAAAAATGACGCTTTGAAAGGTAGGAATTCAAAGTTGAGGGACTATGTAGTCAAAATATTGCACCGAAAATTGTGACAACTCTCTGCATATCCGTGACGAATGCCTTCACAGAGCCACCAACCATTTTGACGGATCTGGGCTTCGTTGATGTAGGCTTCCTGGACGCAGTAGGCATACGTTTGAACAATGTTACAGAAATCAGCAGGGTTTTTGGTGACATTAGTGATGTAGACAGCGGCGCAAGTTTGATAAGCTGGGGTGGAAAAGACGGCCCAGATGTCGTGGAAGGATTGAACGCCGACTGAAAGTGGTTTTTATCAATGGAAATTTACAAATTTTGTGACTGACTTTCAAAACCACCATTGCAGAAGAAGTCCAACTCATTCCACATGCTAGCGTAGACGTAGGCTTGCGTGATGTTTGTATCGGGATCGAGTTGAGACATCAGAAACAACGGATTGGTGCAATCACTATAGGTCGCGCCGAGACTGTTGAAGAAGTTTTTACGATTATTGCAGATGGCAACATAGTCATCGATGCTTGTAGCGAGGAGGGTTAGAACAGCATTGTCGAGGGTGAGGGCATCTTTCCAGATGAGACTTGCTGTGAGATTCAGGGCTTGGTTGAAGTTGTACTGAAGCATTTCAAGTTTCACAAAAAGAAGATAAAATACAATACCTGTTGAGCATTCATGTGCACCAAATCGCAGTTATAACTATCCCCACTTGAAGCGTCATTTCCGGTCAGCGGCAGGACTTCATCTTCGATCAACTGGATCAACGGATCACGCCAATGGCCAGCGATAGCTTCAGCAATAACAAATAAGGTTACGATTAGGACAAATTTCGACGACATAGCCACTACCTAATTGAAAGCTGCAACTGACTAATCCTGTTAGCAATGTACAAAATTGCCTGATGTAAGCGATAAGAGTTATGCTTTGGTCGTTTTACAGGAGTGGCATCATAATCAGGATTGACTAATCGCATTATCACAGGTTAAAAAAACTAATCACGTCAACTTTCTTGGCTGGGTTTTCTTCATCTAACGTTTTCGAGCAATTAGGCATAGTTCTATCAATGTTTGTCGATTGGCAAGTGCTTTTTTTTTATTTTAAGTTGTGTTTTCGGTTTTTGAGTTTTGTATTTTAAAACGTTATTGTAACTTTTGTTGATGAGGTGCAATTGTTAGCATTTTAGCCAAAATCACGTCAATTTCGTTCTCAAAGTTTGTGTTTCTTTAATATTTTTGTATGCATGAAGTCGACCACATTTTAACATTCTTGACCAATTATGCATTCCGATCATAGTTTACTTCACCTTTAACGCCCGTTTAACCTTATTGAATATTCGATCTGATTCAAATTTATTCATAAGTACATTTAGATTGTATTAACTTAAAAATCACTAATTTATAGATTTATCATAGCGTAACATTCTCAATGATGTCAAAAATTTAAGAAGTCAAAATCTGGCAGCGGAAGTTCGGGCATCCTTGGGCATAGCCGTGACGCGTGATTTCGCACAAGAACCAGCTGTTCTGTGGAATGTGGGCCTCGGAAATGTACGCTTCTTGGACGCAGACGGCATAGGTTTGAGCC
>KB455487.1:197407-212401 GCA_000341325.1 Panagrellus redivivus | reverse complement strand
GCCGTTTTGGCATTTTAGGAGAACTTTTGCTAAAATCTGTTAGCATCATTCGATTCGGAAGGTAATGAAACGTCATAATCACTTAAAAAATTTCAAAATTTTGAAAAAAATTTTCGATACAGTATACCGGGGAACACTCGGTACGCATTCAAAATTTTCGTGACCTGCCGGTCCCTATCTATGCTCTCAGAACCGAAGAAGGTCTCACTAACCGTCTTCTTTCGCACTTTTTTACTGTACAGAGCTAATTAGGTTGCACTAGAGTTTTCGTAGATGACGAAAAAACCGTGGGGGAACATACAAATTGTGGTGCATGGTTGTGCTTTGAGGTGAGAATGTTTACAAAATGCACGACAAGCTTCATGCCGATTCTGGCAGTGTCAAATTTGTCATTTTTGAGAAAACATGCTTTACTGGTCACGTAAAAAGGTAGCACGATTCTGAGGCACTGCTAATATCAGCGTCGTTTGGCTTTGATGGTGTTAGAATTCGGAAATACGGGTCTTGTAGGTGTGTTTGATGCGATCGTGTTGTCGTTAAAGCGGATAAGTGAGCATTTATTTTGTTCCACCGTACGGCATTGACCAAAAACAGTACTTTTACAACATAGAAAAACGATTAATAAGATACAATTGATAATGGGTAGCATGAAAAGTACTAAAATTAGTAAATAAACACAATATAAGTATGGGAAAACCACAAAATGGAGGAAAGTGTTAGGTACTGAGAATGTACATATAACAGACGCACGTATGCTACCAGAAGCATTGTTGTGCGACTGTTGCAACTTTTTTACTTCTCGTAAGTGCAAAAATTGTCGAATTTTGAGGTGTTTTGATTGGAATGGATAGAGCGCTACAGCAAATGACTTTTTTGGTGAAAAAGCAATTTCCATTTCCGGACTTGACGGCTTCAAAGTTCCAGGTTCCGCTGTTTTTTTCACCTTGAAAAGCGGTCCAAACGCGATTTTTAGCGCAAAAATCTGCTAAACCCTGCACAGATCGATTGAGTTATGGCAGTGTACAGCGCTACAGGGTGTTTGGTTGTGAGAGTTCACTATGATCGGTTGCCTCAAATGACCCCCACCTTTGTTCCGAAGTGGCTTCAGTTTCTCGTTTTCCCCGGTTTTTTCACCTTGAAAAACAGCCTGATCGCGATTTTGACTTTAAATATCTGCCAAATTCTCCACACATCAGTTGGCTTGTGACAGAGGATGACGGATCATACTGCTTGATCACGGTAACACCGTATTTTTTTGGCCGTTGTTTGATCAAACTTCGGTAATTTTGACACTTTCGTGATCGGCCGCTTGATTGCATAACCTTTTGGCCATATTGCGCGTGCTCTGGTGTCATGTTCGATGTGAAGAAGCATTTCGTACATGACCAAAGTACCACTTGAAGCTTTGTTTTAGCAAGTTTACGATTTGAAACCCCAATTTCTACGAATTAAGTCAAAAATGATCAGAGAATCAACGATTTCAGGTGCTCTGAAGCCCTTCACGGACTTGCGCATGGCTGTTGGCAGTCATGTAGGGGGTTAGGGATTGCTAAAAGAACAGCGCCCCGAGGCGTCTCTCGCCACGACCAACTTACAGACCGTCGCGGTCCGCCGCGTTCACTTTGATCGCTACATTTTACTTTACATTGTAGGAATTCTCAAATGAATTTTTGTCCAAAACTGTTTAAACGATCATTACGCCTTGTCCAAAAAGTATATTTTAATTATGTTCAAAAGATAAACAACGTATAACAAATTTAAGATATTTACTTCTTCAAGCGTTCGCTCAACTTGTATAGTCTTTGTATGGATAGGCAGAGTTTCCTTGACATTTTTTGAAACCGACAAGTTTAGGGACGCCAGATTCCACACAAACTCGATGCCACCATGGCGGCACATAATCGTCTAGGATCCAATCAAGTTTTGCATTTGCCAATACGCCGTCGTAGTAAATGTCTCCTGGCTTTTCTTTCAAATATGCAAACCACCATCCAAACGTGGTTCCAGTGGCTGTCAGCAAAACGGAATCACAGTTGTGTATCAAGAAACAAAGACTTTCGTATTTGTTGAATTTTAAGTCGGAAGAGTCGATGAAGGTTGTTCCATTTCGTGACTATAATGGGCAATTGGATGCGTTGTTAAAAGTCAAGTAAAACTACCTCATTGTACAACCCTTTGGTAAACGCAGCATCATCACTGCTATAGATAACATTTACATGTGAGCTCGTTTTTTGTTGCAGGATATCCAGCACAAACTCAGTCGCCGGATTCGAAAAGTACTTGCTTGAATGCCGATAATGGGGTATCGAGACAAAATCTCCCCGACGGGTGTTGACACAGAAGTTGTGTTGAGTCAGGTTCCAGTTTGCTTTTTCCGCTACTTCACGAGTGTGCTGCACAACATTCGGAGCGCATTGGAATACGTTTTTTAAAAATGGTTTGTATTCGTCGAAAAACTTATATCCTTGAACATAAGAGGATGAAAGCCTTAGATATTGGACCGTTTCGTTTGTTAAACTGAAATATTGAATTTAAATTACGTATTTTCAAGAAAGTTGGCATACTGTTTCGGATCTTCATACTGCCGAGAACCATTTGCAAAAGCTCTTGTTGTTTCATTGATCGTTGATCCTGGCTAAATGCTAAACATTAAAAAATACAATTTGAACGCAAAACTTACAATAAATTTGATAATCTCACTAGGAATGATGTTCGGAAAATATTTCGCATAGTATTCATACGATTCTGTTAGAGTTGGCAGTTCTGAATTAAAATATGGGGTTCTGTTTATTTGCTTGGCAATGCCGTATAGTGATGCTATTCTCCAGAACTAAAAATAAAGCTCATTATTTGCAATCGAAAAAAAAAACTTACCTGATTGCCAAGACCTGCAAAATGCCAGAAATTGAGCGTAACAAACTTTTCATCAGGCAAGACGTTAGTATAGTTATTTAAGGTCACATTTGCACTGGGATCATCATCATCTGACGGGACAATACTTTCAGTTTGATTGGAATCCAACTGCGTATACTGATAACTGTTTACATAATAAAGACCACCAATACAAAGATTGATCACGACTCCAGCAATAGTCAAATACTTTATTTTATGCATTTTGTCAAAATTAATTCAGGATAATAAGAAGTCAGCGCCAAAATTTAGAATGCAAGTTGTGCTTGGTGTTATAATACTATCCCGACTACAATCTTGATTGCATCTTAATCTGTGTTTCTTATTCTTAAGCGCGGCATTTTTCCGGTTTCCCTTAATCATAATCCTGATGTGCTACATTGTGGTACGCACACATTGATAGAAATCTGTACTTGTGAACATTGTGTTTTATTTACAAAGCAAGTTTTACATGAGATGTTATCTATGAAACATCTTGAAGTGCATTCATTATACTTCCTTGAGGATAGGATGTAATGAAAACATAGTGGATCCGTGCAAAAGAGAAGATTATGACTATGGTTAAACAAAATGTTTATTGGAATTATGGTGTTTTTGTGGTGTTATTATTGATTTCGACGGTGACTACTTTTTGGTATTTTTCGACGGAAAGCGATATGGGGATGGAAATGACATCAAGCAGTACTTCCATTTCGACTCAGAAGCCTCCGGCCGGTAAAGCGGTGCCTGAAAATGTGTTCTTTGTTAAGTCTGTTTATTATTATAATACATCGACGATGTAAGTTTTCAAGAAATAGGTAAATTTAAAGTAATTTTGTGCATTTTAGCTATCCCAACAACACCGCGATAATTCTATTTTTTGGAAATCTGCCTGGACCCCCTAATAATTGGCACTGCATTACTAAAAACATCAATAACACTATCAACGTTGCTGAAGCAGAAATAAAGCCGCTAAATGACATTACACCTGCAAGCAGATGGAAAGTCCAAACAGCGAAGTGTGAAGTGGTCGAAAACGCTTTGCAAATGAACTTCATAGCATTGGCAGACCCGTTTTCCAACATTGCATTAACCACAGAAGAGCCAATTCGCGAACCTCGAGGCCTCGTTGCCTGCTTTGAACCAATGTTTTACGAAACGCGATGGCAAGGTCTAATTATTGCCTCTGAATTGTACGCTAAATGGGGCGTTGAACTACAAGTTCACTATGTGCATTCTTCCGTTGGCGATATTTTGAACTTACTAGAGCCATTCGTCATCGAAAAACTAATGGAAATTCAACCTTTGAATTTTCCGTTTATTGATAAAATCACGGCAGCAGCAAGAGGTTTTGACATCGCAGAAACGATAAAAACATTGGCATTACAAGACTGTTTTCTCCGATATCGTGAAAGTGCGACATTTATCATCACTGGGGATGTTGAAGAGATGTTTATACCGATGAATAAGGGCAGCTTGTTCGATGAGTTTCAGTTTTTGAGTACATTAGCTCCGACTGCTCCTGCAATTGCGGCAGTGACGGCGTTTGGAAGGGTTTATACAGGTAATAGAGATAACACGGCTAACTTTGACGTTTATAAAATTGGTTTCAGCGGATATGGTAGAAGACTTTTCACTAGAATCAACTCTTTATTCCATCACTTTTGAAAACAGAAACGTTCCCGGTAACTTGGTCTACAATCCAAAGTTTGCCGAAACGCCGTGGATTGATTTCCAATCGATATTCAATGCGTCAATCGATTCAAATATCACAAACATACATTTACACTATGTTTATGACAATGTAAGCCTTGATTTTGAATGCTTCTATCACTTATTATATTTCAGACCACATTTGACGGAAACAAATCAATCAATGCGCCTCGACTTATCGATTATATTGATCTGGTAGTGCTGTTTAAGCCAAATCGGACTATTATTGACCTCCCTTCGGTGAAAGCTGCCTTGAATGAACTCCCCAGCTATGCTGAGAGTTATCAAATGATGGATATGAAAAGCTTTCCACCTAGGCTTGAAGATTGTAACAACCCCGATTGTGAAGCACCTAAACAAAACTTCAGCTGTAACATAGGCATAGAACATTATTCGCAAACTGGAGGAAGTTTGGCTGTTTTCATTCCGATAAAGGGAATCGAACATAAGTATGTTAAGCTTCAAAGTGACGGGTGTGTCGACAACAATAATGAAACTTTTTAACTTTTCTTTTTTGACTTTCGTTAATAAAATTAATTTTCCAAAGCTTATGTACAATTTTATTGAAAAGCAATAATCCAAAGTTGGAAAGTGATAAGTTAAAAACATTCAAAACCATTTATTCGGTATTAGGAGGAAGGGCTTTGTGCCGACGAAGATGAAGGACTGTGTGAGTTATTGTCAGGTCGACTGGAGAAGGTTTCCCGTATAAACTTCGGCATGAAAGTCAGGGCCCCAGGAGTCTTGTTATTTGATCGAATTTTTTGAAGAAACACCCCATTTTCGACGTCAGACATGATTGGCACCTCGTTTGGTTTCAAATTGAATGCAATTTTTCTGTTTGATGACCTTTTTCGTCGGAATGATTTTTCAAAGAAACTTTTTTCTTTCTTTTCGGCGTGTTTTTCGGGATGCTTTTCAGGATGTTTTTCGTTGGCGTCCTTTGAATCATGGACGTTGGAACTGTTTTCCTGGGCTGTATCGTGGCCGGTCGATTGGTCGGCACTGTCGTCTCCTGGAATTATCGGGTTTAGTAATCTTGTTGTTTAAAAAGTAAAATGTGCAAAACGGGTTTTCGACTTAAAGTTTGATATCAGATTTAGCCCTTCCGACGCGACCCGAGATAACCCAAACCGGCCCACCAACCTTTTTGTTTCACTTCCACGTGTCGGTAGATACTTTTCGGCTTATCTCGATTAGCGGATGCTCGTATTCGTGAAATCTCCCGTTGCGCGATACCGATACAATCACCTGGCATCGGTGGATCCGTCGTCGCCGTCATGGACAGGAAATTCGCCACGACTCGATTGTTCTGGATGGCGATTACGCTTTCCGGACGCTCCACAACAGTGTTACAGCACCCGAATTTCATGAGCGATTCTATCATCCTCCGTTGAAGCGTTGCCGTATCGGTAACCCGCTCACAATTCACGTCCAGAATAGAATCCCCATAAAGATAGGCCGTCGCAGCAAGGCCATTGTCATCGACTCGGTTCACCGTAACTTTGTTCCGAAAAGATCGGATGCCAAGGCCTAGGGGAACCTTGTCAATGCGTTTCAAATTTACGACGAAATATGCGTAACCTTGGAGACGCTTTAGTTGAATGCCGGCTGCCCTGGGGTAGTTTATGGGTTCACGGTTTGCTGGACGGCCAACAAGGATGTTAAACTAGAAGATTGTTTGAAATTGGATGGAAAAAGTTGCAAATACCTTTGGTTTGTGCTGTTTTATCAAATCGAAAGCGTGCGAAATCGAAGTCGGCGCGGTTCCGGCAATGTTGAGAATCTGGTCACCGATGATGAGTGAATACAGTACGCAAGAGGTGTTCTTTATTGAGGAAATTGTCATGTTAGTGGAGAGAGTTATTTCGAGGGAATCGCTTTCGGGCTGAAAAGAATACTGTAGACTTTAATTTTTCCATTTTTCTTTATTTTGTTTCCAAGAGAATGTGTTTTTTCTAAAACTTCAATCGACTCACTGGAACGACAATCGGCACCGCAATTTCTTGAATTTCCTGCAGGGACGCAAGCTTCTCAATAGTGTTATACATTAATTGTTGCGACTTCTGAAGCTGACTCTCCGGCGTCCCTGCATTCCCGTCCGTCGGTGACCCCTTTTGTCGGCCATCGCTCATGGCGTGGGCGACTGGCGAGTCCTACAGCTGCGTCGGATCAGTCGCTCTACTTCAGATTTGCAAAGTAGCATGCGCCAGTCGTGGTCAAACGACACGGCACCTAAGAATCCGGTATCAGAACCTCAAAACATGGCCCTCTTTTCTGGTTTATGCAAATTTAAGACCAATCGGTGGCCTGATTGCCGCCATGGAGGTGATGCATTCAGTGAATTCGACGGTGGGGACGGCGAATTCCAATTCGGGGGCGGGTCCAACAAAGACAACGATAACCATCATGGCCGATGACACGATCTGGTCCCGTACAATGTCAATGACGCCAGTATCAAGCGAAGCCAAGACAGCGGCATCGGTGTCGGTGTCGTCGTCGAGTCAGAGCAGGACACCGTCAAAGTCCCCGATTCCGGAGCTGATTCGGGCTGAGGAGATGAATGAGGTCCTGAAGCGGACCACAAGATCTATCATTAGGTAGGCTTTATCACTTGTCATCTTAAAATGTAATAATGGAATCTTCAGAACCCTCAATTTCGCCTCCACAACCCAACAACAATTTACCGAAGTCAATCTCAATGTGGCCAGCAGCATCAATGATCGCTACAATGAAATATCCGAGCTCGGTGCCCGCATTGATAGTGCCATCACCGCAATTCCGAAAACAGTGGAACTGCCTCCAAACATCATTGAACGCCTTTTGGCACGAATCAAAGGCCTTTTTGAGATGATCGAAATCAGGCAGGCATCGTTACGAAAATTAGTCACGGAAACGAATTCCTATATGGCATCGGCAAATGTGGGCGAAATGTGTGAAACTGTAAGTTTACTATTGTTTGTCATCTTTGAAGTATGCAATTTGAAGGTTGAAGAAACTCATCGCCGTCTGTTACTCATCCAGAAGCACATTACAGCCGGTCGCGATCTTTCATTGCCATGTCCAAAGGAGCCCACTGATGAGGCTGTGACGTCTTCTTAGTGTGATCTGAGTTTACTTTTTTTAATTTTTAAATGAATAACTTGTTAATGTTAAGATTGGTCTTTATAAAAGCAAACTTTTTACATCTCAAGTTGATGTAAATACTAGCTGAGCTTAAATTTTTGTAACATTTCGTGTTCAATGAGTTCACTATTACTTTTTCAATCAATTCCTCCCTTAATGCAAAGCACAAAAACGTTCTTAGTTCCTCACATAGCATAAAAACGCTCTTGGATTATACTCATATCATATGGTTCGTCCCACCTAACACCATAAGTGAACGTAAGCCCGTGGTCTTGTCTTGTGCTTATCGTTTGACCTTTTTACGTCGTAGTCTGTTTGGACCGGTGCATTCGTTCTTAGCTCACACCATGACGAATTGTTACTTTTTTATTTCCACATTATTGCTATTGTTTTTAACTGTGGCATCTCGAAACGTATCCCTTAGACCGACACCGTTCCCGCATCCCCATCAGAACCATTACAAATGTGTAGAACTGAACTTTACCACTGAATTTGTCGAAAATGAATCACATCATCGGGTTTACGTTGTTTCCGGATTGTTGAGCTTGTCACCAGGGATAAGAGATGGCACGACACTGGTATCATTGTCGAAAGTTCAAACGCGGACCAGAGGCAAAATGTATTTTGATAGCGGATGGATAACTTATCTGGATGCCCGAACTGGTGATATTCATGAATGTATTTTGCCGTCGTTGAACAAAAACAACACGACGAATTGTACTTTTGTGACAACGGATGGCGCGGCACATATGATATTGGCGCTGACTTTTAACAATGATACGACGGATGAAGCGACTGTTCTGGAAGGGGTTGCATTCGATAGGGGAACGGCTTTTCGAACTATTATGGGAAGGCTGTTTGATCCGAAATGGCCTTGTGGGCGTTCACAAACAGCTGGTAGTTTCAAAAGTTCCATTGAATTCGGTAAAAATGGCGTTTCAGACAGTGAATTGATCGATTACGTTGGCAAGTCTACTGTATGCTGTTCCAAATTTGAGTTATTGAGCATTTCGGATAACCGTATCACTGGTAAACTTTATTTAATGCACTTTATAGCCAAATTTCAAAATGCTATAAGATGATTTTCAGAAACCTGTGCTGAATTCACAAGTCTGAGCACGTTCTCACCTTTCCCAGGTAACATCAGCGCCGTATTATCAACCGAGTACAAACTCTATCCTAATCAATGTATCGATATTAGAGCGGTATCTTTCACGGCGCCAAAGAGTTTGGACTATTATTTGCAACCGAATGAGAATGCTGTTACTTGCTCGTTCGTTTTTCACATACTTTTATTTTTTGTCATAAAAGTTATGCATGTTTAGATCAACAGCCACATCCTGCAGCCAACAACTCCGTGCATATGCCGATTTCCAGTTCCAATTTTCCGTCTACGTAACAGATTTCAAGGATATCATGGTCAACGGTATTGCAGGACAGCTTGTCATGCGAAATGGGCAAGTGTATCACGACGGAGATAAGCCATTTACTTCGACTGACAAGTGTTGGAAGCAGGTTATGAAAGGTTAGTTGATATCAGCATTGAAAATAATGCTTAAGCTATATTTTGTAGACCCGACTGGAAACACTTATTTCACTTCTAATTTCTGTTGTAAAAAGTTCATAACTACTAGCCGTCTTACTTGCACACAGTACCAAATTACCATTTCCGCAGCCGGTAAAAACAGATTATCGCTCTATGCTCGGATGTCGCTCCAGGAGAATCTAATCGTGATCAATGTACACAAATATTATATTCACGGAGGTCTCCCGGCTGTCATTCAAGCAGCAACATCAGGGTACAGTATTAAGCTGTGTACTTTTAAATCGGACGAGGAAGGTGCTCTCTGCACCTTGAAATTGGAAACTGGCAGTACTTATGATCTTAGTTTCATCTTTGGAACTGCTGCACATCAGACAAGTGTGCAAGTTTTCACGTTGGCGGAAACTACTCCGTTGAATTGGACTGTTAAAGATGCGGAGAAGAGTTGTAGTCATCGACCTAATGGTGAGAATCCAACCTACGATTTCGGTTAAAATGCATGACCCGCACTTTCAGGAACGACCAACTCCCACCACCACGGCCACATCCAAACTGAACGTCTCAATCTCAATCCAGGCAACGTCAGTGACATTGTAAGTCATTCAACATGCTGTCTATCATCGCATCACTTTACTTAAAAACCATTTTTAAATACTGCATAGTTATGTTGAATGAGATAATTTCAATTTGAAGAGATTCAAAAAACTAAATGACTTTGAGTCGAATGATATTTAAAACACCAAAAACGAAGATGAATGACATTTTTACCGTAATGCATACGGTAGCTCGACTGGAAAGGGGCGGGGTTTACAAAGACTTGAAAACACAAACACTTGGAATGAAAGAAGAGAAGCGTCTGACGCAGAATGTTGAAGATTGGAATGCTGTAGAGAAATGATATCGAAAGTTATTGTTGAATGCCTTGTGTTAGTTAAGAAAGATAGTCGAAGTAGAAACGATTTGAAAGTTAGTTTGGAATTGGTTGGACGGATCGATGTGACTAATGGCGGGTCTGCTGTCCTGTACGGTCTTCGGATTTGACACGCTTCCGCTCAGGATCACCAGATGAAGAAGGCTTTTGCGACTCGAGGTTGGTGCTTGCGGCACGAAGGACGGAGGATGGACCGGGGGATGGGCTGCTGAAAAGACGGATACTTATTTTGTTATTAAGAATTTCAGGCCAGTTAGCTTACTGCGGAGTGATACGACCAGGACTGACGCTTCGATCATCGCGGCTTTCGTAGAGCCGTTTTCGATCGACTCGAGATAGACCGGTGCTGAGACCTGGGAAGTTGTTATCACGGACGACGCGACGAGCTAGAGGAAACAGACTGTCACGACGGGTCAGAAGCACTGGTTGAAGCAGACATAGCTGAGCAGCGGCTTCATTGACTAGAAGTTCGTGGTAGCTTAGAGGCTTGTCAGCTTTCCTTTTGGCATCATAGCGGCCATAGATTGCAGAATATTTCCGGAAATCAGCGTCCCTGTTGGGAGTATCCATCGGCAGGGTCATCGTGTCGATTAGATCCTTCGGAAGCTTCTTCTTGTTTTGCACATATCGCGGTTGAAGCTGTGCTATTGTTGGATCCGAATCGTAGATCTCTTTCGCAGCGCGTACTATCACCGGGATGTCAGATTCCGGAAGCACGCCACCCTCGAAGGGTGTACTGTCATGCATACCGTACTCCGACTCAGAAGCCGTCGGACTTGGGACACTGTGTGCACTTGCGCAACCCGATGAACCAGCAATCATAGTTGGATCGGATGACATCGACGAAAAGGCCGGCACTGATGAAGATGACGGCATTGTTGACATTGGGACGGACACATTCAATGGAAAACCGCCCGCGACCATCCTCATGAGTATGGCATTATCTGTATTGGTGAGAATGTTAGCTGTCGCACTTGGCACTGGTGTCGTAGCCACAGATGGAATAGACCTCATCCCAGGAGATGCTGATGATGTTTGAAGTGCTGGTGTGCTTGATGATGCAAATGCTGACATAAAGAATGGACTTGTCGTTGGGGTCACAGTCGATGCTGACGCTGATGTCGACGTCGTTGTGATGGCCGTTTGTTGAAGTACTCTGGGCATTGTTGCTGCCAGGGCTTCTGTCGGGAGTGGAGGAAGAGGGTCAGTGACACTGAATCCAGGGACGAGGAAAGCAAGGGCAGCATGCAAGGGTGTTGTATTGGAGGAAACAGGAAAATCCGCGGAGATGGGTGGTGGGCCGATGTTGATGACAGCAAGTTGGAGGAAGCGGACGCGGTCCTTGGAAAACTCCTGAAAACAAAGGTGTTTAAAATTAGTCAATTTTAATACCATTAGAAAGAGGATGTTAAACTGAACAGAAAACCCAAAAAGGTCAATGTTCGACAATGCGGCTGTCGAAAGTTATGTGCAAAACAAAAAAACAATCAATACGCGTATTGACTTTTGGCGAAACGTTCCAACCGCCAGAGCGCACTGGTCCCAATGCCTCACTGTGCGCAACCAATAAAAAGCAAAAACAACTTACCGCCAAAGTATGTTGAAACCGTCTTACATGAAGCGGCTTGACATGCATCCCGATGAGTCGCATGATCTCAAGAAACTCCGTTTCATCGCATTGCATTAGCTGATCGATATCGTCGCCACCGACCGAGATGAATCGGGTGTAATAAAACGTGAGCTTTGCATGAAATAGGACAGCTTGCAGCTGCCATTCGGCAAGTGTCGTCGGCTTTGGCATGCCACTGATGCTAAAATTTCGCAATATTAGATACAGTAACCCAAAAAGGGACCCTAAAAATTTTAATTTAACCAACTTTGGATTCGAAATATGCATGATAGTCATGGCATATTCTTATAAATTTTCGGTCAACTTCAACAAATCTAAGCTCATCGTGGCTGAAGGAATAAGCCCGAATGTACTTCTACCAACTATTACTTTTGGTTAGTTGTAAAGTTTGTCCCCTGTTATTTTTTCATCACCATTTTTTGAGTCAATTCCCCTGGAACAACCTACGCAAAAAGAGGTGTAACCCGCGCATTAAAAGTCGGGTTCCGATAAAGTACAAACGACGGACGTAACACGCGTTATGTGTATACTAGCTATTAAATCTCTTTTTTTACAATTGTGAAAAAAATGTAATAGAACGTTGAAAATGAGGATAAAAAATAACCATTGGTTCACGATGACAGTCCATTGCTCGGCATCGACGCCGGCAGGTACGGCAGATGAAGAAGTCGCGACTGTGGAGGCGGGCGGGGTCGAAGTGGAGGACATGGACGGGTGTTGGAGGAATTTTCGTGCTGGGCACCAGAGAGGGACACTTCAGGGGGTCCCACGACGGCCGAGTCGAGCAGGGCGGCCGAAGTGGGGTGTCCACTCTCGCAGGGAAAGGGAGGGAGGGGGTGGTTAGGGGTCCCGCTAGGCGGGTGATTCAAGGGGAGGGGAGAGGGGTTGCCTGGGGCGAAGGTGGACGATGGATGGATGCCGGGAAGTGGACTAGACGAGGGGGTTTGTCAAGTTTTGACCCTGGAAAGATAGAAGTTGTGGATGGATTTCATCATGGTGGAAGGCATCCATCACGCGATGAAGTGAAACGGTGAACGTTATAGATAATCGTCGAAGGGAGGGTGGGTGAAACAATAAAAAACCGGCACGGATTGAAAGCCATACTATTAGAAAAAAAAACGAAATGTGATTAATTGCGGCATAACACGCACACGCTTCACACGAGACTGACAAATGCCGAACCCATCAACCCCTCCCGGTTTTCCTTCACTTTCAGACGAAACACCCCAGATACATCTTGCATCGGACCCACCAACGTGTGTGGGCAATAAACAACCCGACATCGCTTTCTGACGCCCTTCTTCTACTGCAAAGCACCGTCGTCACGAAAACGAGCATCACATCTCCGTCGCCGCCTCTAGTCAAATTGAAGACGTAGAAATATGTATATGCTCGACGTCGCCGTCGACGTAGAAAGCAAAAAGTAGCCCCTGGGGCAGGTTTTCTGCCCTATGCCGACGTCCGACGTCGGTCGATCGGGCCCACAGGGCCGCCGCCGAGAACTCGTTCCATGTCACTACTACCATCATATCGATATTGAAAATGGGAAGCAAAAAACGGCACACAAAAAATCAGCCTGTGTCTGTGTCTGTCTCTGTCGCGGTGAATCGGAAGGGGCTGCAGTTGCAGGTGGACCGGGCCAGGGATGGTACCAGGCAATCATGATTAGTCTCCGGAAACATCGTGCCAGGAGAGTCAAGTGATAAGTTTTTTGGGGGTATTCGGAACTCGGCTCGGAGCACATTAAAGTGACGGACAGTTAGTGTACTTCGGGAGGGTATGGGTACCGTAGGGTGGTGGTAAAAAGGTGTTTCGGGAAGTGTGTGATGAGTTTTTTCGATTCATTAGAGTGAAGGGGGAATGATATCAGGGGGTGGATGCACTTTGCGCAGTGGGAGAGGGTTACTGTGGGAAAAAAGGCGATGTTGGTCAAAGTTTTGATTGAAAAAGTTTGAAAACGTCTATTTGAGAGAGTTTCAAAACACATTTGACCAAAAACGGTGCCCTGATGCTAAGTTAGTCAAGACTGATCATTCTTGATTGTGTTTCATCAAACAATGTCCTGAAGCGGTGTCAAAACCATCGAAAAGCAAAGCCGGCGATACTCGAAGCCCCAGCCCGAGAGGCGGAAGGTCGTTGGGGTTTCACTGTTGCTTGCACTCCGCCCCTCCCGGCCGGCCAGTCCTATCCCCCGTCTAACATCACATCCAGCAAAAAATGGCTGCCCTCGTGAAGGCCGCCGGGCCGGCGGCGCCGGGTGGTCAGCCGGGCACCGCAAGACACTATGTATAAAAAGTGGCCTCCCCTCTGGGCGGCTCACTGTTGTAGTGCACGCGGTGGAGCTGATGGCTGGTGGCTCGCTGGCTGCAAAGCCAGGAGGGGGGTGCGATGGAAAAAAAGCCTGGCTTTCCCGGTCCATCCGAGAGTGGAGGGTTGGGGGTCGTCGTCGCCATCATCGTCAGCGAAAAAGGTCGTTTCTTCGAGCTACGAGATGACAAAAAATGGCTGGTCCGTCGGCAGGCACCGAACGACACGGAGTTAGTCTTGGGGTGGACGCTTCGACGGAAGGC
Organism: Panagrellus redivivus; assembly: GCA_000341325.1. Lineage (NCBI taxonomy): Eukaryota > Metazoa > Nematoda > Chromadorea > Rhabditida > Panagrolaimidae > Panagrellus > Panagrellus redivivus. The sequence continues at coordinate 197,999 of KB455487.1, read as the reverse complement.
ATAGTTTGAAAAAAAAGGAGTTTTATTTGGGACTTTTTATGTTTGGTTGTTTCTCGAGAGCTTAAAATAGGACGATGAGCTTGGAGACTTCACTTTTTAGTCAGGAGTCGTGATGTTAGTATCAAAATCATAGTCGTGTTAAACTACCGTAACCCAAGTCTACCAACACCCAATAACACGTTCGACCACCCCACCGTCGCCTTGATCGATCCTTCCCCAACCTGGCCCCTGACTTAAACAATAACCAACAAAATGTGTACCTTGCCCTTCCTCCCCTTCACAGCCCATCGTCAGTGTCAGCGTCGACCGACTGGCCCACAAAAAACAGCTGAGTGAAATCTGAATGGTGAAAAACTTCCGAAACAACGCACACTACTTCTTGCTCCCTTCTCCTCCTGCAGATACGCACCACCACCATCGTCCCGGCTCGAAGCCAAGCCATGCAACCCTTCACCGGCCCTGTTAGTTGCAGAAGGTCCGAGCCATAGCTGTTTTTTAGATGGCCCAATGTGCATCATGCAACACAGGCCGCCGCCGGCTGTGAGACAAGACAACAGCCCGCCCGACGCCCGATAAACTCCAACAAACAAAG
>KB455487.1:185084-196155 GCA_000341325.1 Panagrellus redivivus | reverse complement strand
CGGTTCCGGACATCCCGCTTGGACTATAGACGTAACTTTTTACGCTGGATCGAATGGTAATAATGTTGTTCTGCTGCGCGAGGCTGCTATCGCTCAAAACTTTGAAAAACCGTCTAAAATTGTCGTTTTGGCATTTTAGAGCGACTTTTTCTGAAATCTGATAGCATTTTTGGATTCGGAAGGGAGCGAAACGTCCGAATCACTTATAAAATTACAGAATTTCAAAAAAAACTTTCGGTACAGTATACCGGGGAACACTCGGTACGCATTCAAAATTTTCGTGACCTGCCGGTCCCTAGGTTTAGATTGGATTTAGGGTACTGTAGTTTTGGTTTGGAGGCTGTTTTGCACAGGAAATTCGATGCAAATACGGTAGAAAGTCAAATAGGAAAAGTTTTTTGGTCTTCTATACCCTTCCCATTCACCCAAGAATGCGGGCCACCGGGTTCATCCCCATGGATACTGATCCCCAACCCAACCTTGTTGGCATTAGCAACACTGTTGGCACTGATACCCCGCTCGCCGATGATGTCTTCCTCACAGCGCCCCAGCAGTCTGATATTCAGCCATCTGACGATGAAGGCGATGTTTCGACGGCGAATCTGCCGTCCACAGTCGGCCTGGGCTCTGCTGGCGAGGACCCGACCTTCTACGCTGACCTGCTCAAATCCCCATATTACCATGGTGTCATCCTGTCTAGCACGCTTGGTACATTGACCAGAACCAAGGGTCACTACTTTTTGGCATGTATTCTCGACGCTGAGAAGTACTATGCTTCTATCAAGGAGCGAATGTATTTGGTTGTCGTGCGAGGGCCGGAGAACTACTTTTTACGTCGAGTTCTGCTCCAAACATTGGATAAAGGCCTCCCACAGACGAGAGTCGGCAGATTCCTCGGCTATAATGACGTCTTCAATACAGTGCAAGACTGTATTGACTTTGCCTTGGCGAATGAGGACAAAATTACCGGAGAAGAGGACGTGATGAAGGTGCCGTTGAAGCGGTACTCTTGGGAGCTGTTTTTGAGAGGGAAAAACTTCAAAGAAATTCCTGGCGCTGCCGATTATGTTCGTTTTGACTATTTTTTACCCCAAACAATTGCCTAATTACAGTACTCCTTCAAATCCCACCCCTCCTGCGGCCTCCCGACCAAAGTCGCTCTACATCGCATGTATCTGAAACCAGCTAGCTGCCGAAAAACATTCAACGAGTTATTCATCCTAAGCAATACAACCCATACAAATATCATCAGATTTTACGGTTTTTCTGGATTCCGTCACTATGGCATTGTTACTGAATATTTTGAAACAACTTTGGAACAGTTTTACCAAAAAGCGGACGAGCATCGATACAATCTCGGAAAGATTCGGGTTCTCGTCGAACTCGCTGAAGCGCTGCGTTATTTGAAGGAAAATAGCATTGTTCATCGTCGGGTTGAATGCAAATACGTCTTTTTGGACAAGAATGACTGTGTAAAGCTCGGGAATTTCACTTTTAGCGGGATGGCCGATGAAGTTTGTTTTTCCATACCGTAATCTACGACTACAGTATACCATATTGTCCTTTTAGAACGCAAAACCACCAACTCCAAAGCTCTGTCTGTTACCGTTCCGCAAACCCGTCGATTTTGTCCACCGAGAAAGTGAAATCACCGAATTGCCGACTTCCCTCGTTCGGAATGAGCTCCAGGATTGTCGTTACTTGGCTCCTGAATCTATTGAAAAGGAAGTATTTTCCTGCCAATCGTGAGCACCGCTTCCAATTTCCAACATTTTCATGAAACTTTCAATTTCAGTGACGTTTGGCAATTTGCCCTTGTAATGTTCGAAGTTCTGTCACGCCTAAAGTTCATGCATTACTACAAAGGCCCCGATTACACTGTATTCAACTTAATTTCATCGGCTGAAAGCTGGCTTAAACTGCCTAAATCTACCCCGGCGAAACTTCGTGATATATTTTCTAAATGTTTATCGAAACAGGGAAGTGATCGTCCATCAATTGAGCGGATCTATGCCGTCCTACACAAGGTGTCACTCACCGAACGTTTCGATTCTGATACAAATGCTTGAAAATGCAAAAAAATATTTGCTTTGATCCCTTTTTTATAAGTTTTGGCCAAATAAATGGATTTAATTTTATTCTTTGTTCAAATGCTTTTAGTGTTTACGATTTTATAACTAGAAGATTATTTGTTGCTGCGTATACACATGCAAAACTACTTTATAGTTTCGAATTCTACTTTTTAATACAAAAAATGTATAAAATTCAAAGAAAAACGAACTATTTATGTGAAGTCGTTCCTTTTTCGATAACCGAAACTACAGTGGTTGAAAATCCAGAAGTGCCGGCTTTACAGAAGTTTCTTCTGAACACTTTTCGATACTCCGAGCTGAAAGCATTCCTTTTATCTGGTATTACACTATTTAAAAAAAACTAACTTGAATACGTAGTAAACCCAAAAATCACTTGCTACAGCAAGATTAATGATGATGCCACCCCACAAAGTCGATAAAGTTGAATCCCAAGTCGTACCACTTGCAATAATTTCAAAGATGTAGTTAGCCAACCAACCAGTTAGTGAAATGCCAACAATAATCGTAATAGGTTTCATGATTCGCATGTACCCCGGCAAGTTTTTGCGTTGCTTAAAGGTCATAATCCAAATCGACAAGTATTGAATGATTGTAACGACGTAGAGGCCACCTGTCGTGTACAAATAGGCAAAAAGATAGTCCATTGTGATGACGCTACCGGGCATGCAGAAAACTTGGTCGTACCAGTTTAGCGTTGTTGAAAGGAATAAAAGCATGAATGTCAATGCATAAGTGGCCGTCAATAGGTATACTGTAGCGATGTAAACCGTAATATTGAGCCGTCGATATATAAATGGCAAATGGAAACCAAGAAATCGGTCAACTCCGATGGCTAGAGTCATGATAGATGTGCCAATGACAGCACAAAAAGGCAGAAATTCCAAGATGAAGCAAGGTGTTTGACCCATCGTTTCGATACCAGTGTAAAAAAAAAAATATCGCTGACGTTCTTTAACAGTAAGTAACAGGGCAGCAATATTTATGTTAAAATGTCATCATTAAGTTATTGTTTTGAACACGGCAAGAATACCTTTACGTAGAATCGCTTGCTTTGTACTGCAGTAATAGGAACTGAAACCATTGTAAATATCACGCACAAACTTTACGAACAACAAACTTAAAAATGTGGTAAACCCAAAAGTTCGAGACAACCGGCTAGTCCTTACCAGAGCGTTGACGTAAACTTCTATTTAGGGAAAGATGGACAAATGGTATCCAATAAAACGATAAAATCCGATTGCCAGTGTCACTACGGATGTGCTGATGACAACAGGGAAGATAAAAAAAAAACCCCAAGATGAAACAGATTCGATGAATGATGGTGTTCATGCCAGTGTAGACTAAAAATGCAGAGACAAAGTGACCTGATTAATGGAGGATGTCACAAAAACTTTGCAATTGGTGCAAAAGCCGGAACAATGTATTACAAGATGTCTCTGATGTGGTCAGAGTTTACACGGTTAGCAGCAAGTAGTGCATCTGTATTAATTCTTAATTTATAAAACTAAAGTTTATTCGTAAAACTAATTTCCTGGACGTGTTATATGGTTCCTATTTATGGCACAATGACGTATCAACTAGAATAATCTGAACCCTGACTACAGCTAAAGGAAGTGTACAACAAAATGCATCATTTTGTCTGTGTAAAATGCCACCTTTGAAAGCTTTATTTCACTTTCAAAAGGTTTTCACGGTGGTAGTCGAAACTTCGGTAACGTCACGTCTGCATAGTTGTTTTCGGAACGCTTTACGGTATTCAGAACTAAAAACACATCAATTTTAATTCGTTTGTAACAAAGTTCTGCGCTCACCTAAATAGGTAATACACCCAAAAATCAAAAGCCACTGCAAGATTTACTGTAATGCCGCCCCATAAAGTGGATAAGGTTGAATTCCATTCCACATGGCCGGCGACAACTTCGAAAATGTAATTTGTCAGCCAGCCAGTCAGCGAAATAGTAACAATAATCGTAATGGGCTTCATAATTTTCATATATCCATGCGAAGTTTTGCGTTTTTTGAAGGCCATGATCCAGATTGACACGTATTGGATGATTGTCAGAACATAGAAACAAGCTGTTGTGTACAGGTAAAAATAGACATAATCCAAAGTGATCACACTGCCAGGTATACACAAAACTTTTTCATTCCAGTTTGTCGTCGTTAAAAAGAACAAAATCATGAAAGTTAATGCATAGCATGCCGTCAAAAAGTATACAGTACCAATATACATTGTGAAATTGAGTCGACGGTAGACAAATGGCACGTGGAAACCGAGAAATCGGTCAATTCCAATGGCTAAAGTCATTATGGATGTACCGATGACAGCGCAAAATGGTAAAAATTCCAGCATGAAACAAGTACTATAAATCATTGTGCCAATGCCGCTATAAATGGAATAGGCCGTCACAAAGTGCCCGAACTGGTGGAAAATATCAAAAATAGCCCTACCCAGTATGAACCAGTGGCATGTTGATGTTTTTCTACAAAAAAATACGTAAGATTTGTTCGAAATTCACTCTTGATGATACCAACCGTAATGAAAACGCGGCAAATGCAACATTTATATTCGAGAAAATGCCAAAACTCGATATCACGGCTACGATACTAATAGGTATAACAGCTCCGGATGGTATTACAGACATTGGAAATCGGTTTTTTAATTCACCAGATGAACCTGTAAAATTGTAAAATTATGTTTAAATTATAGTTGAAAACAAGGTTTAAATATTGGAAACAGAATACACCGAATAAAATGTTATAAATCTCAAAGTTATATTTTTTTTCTTAACCACGCTGTTTGTGAGTTGACAAGTCATAATTTTGGACCCACTTGTCACCTTTTATATGAATTATCAGTTAATTTTTACGTCTCGCAAACCAATTGTAATAAAAAAAAGGTAATGGTGTTGACGGAAGGTCAACGTTAATTGTTATTTGTGGAAGTAAAAACACGATACTTTAGTCCAATCAAAAACCATTTGTAACTTTGTCAAAACAAGGTAACACATAAGGAAATTTTAAAGTTTAAAGTGACTTGCTACGAAGAAAACCAGTCTTTCAGAGATTTGATGAGAAAACACAATATAAATGTCTCGTACTTTTAAGCTTTCAAATTGTATCGAAGTTAAATCGGTTTTTGTGTAAATTAGTCTGAACTCATTTGCACATAAGACTTTTGAGACTTGCGAATATACAATTCCACGGTTAAGTGTTCCTAAATTCTGACTATGTAGTGTTGAAGATACTTGAAACGAAAAAAGTCAAAATGCTATCTCAATGGTTAAAAGAACTGTGCTTTTTGGAAGAGGAAGCACAGTTCGCGCAGTTTAAAAGTAAAGTTGACTGTACTTTTACCGTAAACAATACGTCGTCCGTGGGTTCCTGTGCAAGTAAGATACTTAATTTTAATGTTGTTGTTTTTTATAGTGCTATGAACGAATGACGTTGTCATTGTTGGGTTGCCATTCACCAAGTACTACATGCAAATTTATTTATTTATTATTAACGACATCATTTAAAGTACGGTAAAATAAGGCAAATCAGGGTGAATATAATAGGTAGGTTGACAAAAGAGTGTAGAGAACATGGATGAATGCATATAGAACGAAAATACATCAGAAAAAAAACGGCAAAAATTATTAGCAAATAAGATTATCGAAATTAAGCCTCACAACCAACCCTCTGTTGTAGAAAACTTGAATTAGGACAAAAATAAAAATTATTACGAGCTTATCGGAAATTAGTTAAAAACGGTATTTGGTGGCATGCAAGAGATTATGCATAACAAGTATGCACTTCAAAACAGCGGGACATGTTTAGCAAGGCAGCTACTGATGGAGAGCAAGACTACAACGACAACAATAGAACGGCCCGTGCCGAAAACTCTGTGAGGCACACAAACCGGCCCGACGCAAACGTCATCGGAAATGGTTTCATTGCTGACGATCGTCGGCAGAATCAAAACCGGTTTGATTTCAGTGTACGGCAAGGTAGTTTTCTGAAATTCCACCGTTTTTATCCCTTCTTTTGACAGGATTGATCAAAACATACGTTAACCGAGCGAATGCGATCAATCTGGAGAAGCGTGGTATTCAGGATTCCTTTCTCGTCGAAACCGACGTCCGCAATCGTAAGGTTGTTGTTTTCAGATGTCGTATGCTTGTCAGCCTTGATGGCCATGTACAGCGTCAGATAGTAGTCGAAATCGCAGGTGAGGCGGATAATGCTGATATCGTCAATCTCGCTAATCGTCTTTTTCCGGGAGTTAGGATTGAAGCGGTTTTGATTGAACACATGCAACAACTTGCCTTCCATTTCCTCCGGCGACATGAGCACTGTTTCTTCCGTGCCGTTGCAATATTTACGAGTGGCGGTCACGTTGAGGTCGACACGGATGTAGTGGACGTGTCGAAATGCATCTTCCGTACAGTACTGTAAAAAGTGTGTTTTTACATAAAGAATTTTGTAAAATAAAGTTCTTACATAGCCAGGATTCATAACAATGTATTCAGGTGAGATAGTGTTGACACAAATGCAAGGTTTATCACTGTGGGTGTTGCAGATGACGGTGATATTGGCCGGCACAGGGCATGGAATCTCGGATTTGGTCGTAAGACGTTCTTTGGGATCTGTTAGTTGAGTTTTTTTGAAACTTTGAGTAAAAAGGGGCAAAAAACTCACTCTTTTCGTAGGTCAAAAGGTCCGCGCGGGTGAATGGCAAATACTTGGTGAAGACTGGTTTAGCATTTCTGACCATTTGTGTCAAGTTGTAGTACGAAATGCTATCCGAGGCATCAAGCAGCGAAATCAATACAGCAAGCGCAATCACCAAAGCAATTGCACCGTGTTTCATGGTGACCTTACGGTAACCCTACCAACCCAAAACTTGTCATAAATGCCATAGTATGTCACGCAATTACAAAAAATATACACTGCTCTCGATGGCCCTTCGTTTGCTTTTCTTCAAGGCAGATTCTGACATAAAGAACCTGGCAGAATCTGCCTTGCCACAAAAAGCGACCTAAAAGTCCCGTTAAGGCAAAGATGTGGTAACCGGCACGAAAAGCAATGAAGCTTATGTCAATGAAGCGTTTACCTTCTTCCAAACACCTCCGTGTCGACACTTCGGTGTTTGGATTGGGTATTGGAAAAAAGTCGTAAATCGCGATTGAAGAGAAAAAGTTTCATATTTTAATTGAGGAAAAACCAATTGGGGATGTTTTCAGTGTTTTGGGGGTAAATTTCTATTGCCCGATCGTACGATCTCCAACTAAACCTCGAAGGATCTTGCAACACTTTGTAGCGCACTTTGAAGGGCCATCGCGCCAATGGACTACTGTATGACAGATTAGGGTTGGTTGGGGTAGTTCGGATAGGAACTTCAGAGTTGTCAGAAGCCAACCTCACGGTAGCTCGGATGAGATGGTAAGTGACAGTGACAGAAATGCATCCTCGATTGGGCCTCAAAGGAGGCGGGCCCAGGTGTATAATTGGTAAATTCGATCAGTGTTGATTGGTTGATTGGACAAACAATTAGCGCCATTCGTTCCACTCTCGCGTCCGTATTATTGGATAATAATAATATGAAATTAAGCCATCATCTTTCACAAAGAGTCAAAACAGCCGACTTATGTCGAAATGCACTTTTATTCCCACTTCAAGATTTCACAACATGAACACAACGATCATTTTTTTAGGATTGGATAAAAAAACGGATTTATGCATTTCAGTCAGTTTAAAACGGTCTCGGATTACTTGCCCCGGAAATATTATAGAATCTGTGATGATTTCAAAGCTACTCCTGATGCGATGATTGACAGTACTTTCAAGCAGAGCATCCTAGGATCTGTCGAAAATATGCAAAAACTTAAAACCAAACCAACAAATCTGACTCGATGGCAAAAATTAGCTCTTGATCTTCGACTTTCGCCATACAGTATGCCAATTTTGATTAATTTTGTTGTTATGATGTTCCCAGAGAACCGCAAGGAACGGCGTAAGAATTTAATCAAATTATAAAAGCACACAACAACCACGCCGTACTGTGAGTCTATTGTACTTTACACTTTCTGCCTTTCAATGTAAAAAACCGTAAAAACACTGTCGGCGACAAAATACAAACTACACACACATATTAACGCATTTAACAGACGTTTACTTTTAAATTTTTTTTATAATTCTTCTCAGGAACATTGATCTTATTTTTGCAACAACTAAAACAATGTTTTATTCGTAACTTTGGTCTTCCTCGAAAAAAAGAAGTTTTGCTGCGTGAACAGGTTGCAATATTCGGAACTGAAAATCAATGATAAATCAAATAGGTCAAAAGTAACGATAATAACTTACTTGTAAATGTTGTATATCCAATATTCACTCGCAACTGCAGCATTTATACCAATACCTCCCCAAAGAGGAAATATTTTTGGATCCCAGTTCGATGAAGTCGCGATGACCGAAAGTGCAAAGTTCGAGACCCAACCAAAGAGCTGAACTCCAAGAATGATTGTAATGGGCTTCATTATGTGCATACAACCAGCTAGTAGGCTACGATTCATGTAAGCTGTAATCCAGATGGACAGATACAGTGCTATGCTGACCAGATAGAGGGCCATATTCGTATACAAATACGCAAATGCGTAATCGATTGTGATTATACTGCCCGGGGCACAGAATACTTGCTTTCCCATGTCGGTTGTGGTTGTATAAAACAGTACAATTAAGACAACGGCATAGAAAATGGCGAAACAGTAAATGACAGTCAGGTAGATTTTAACATTGAGCCGATTGTGAAACTCGCGAAAATGAAACACCAAGAACCTGTCAATGCCAATAGCGAGGGTGATAATAGGCGTCCCAAGGATAGCAAAAAACGGTATTAACTCCATTGCAAAACAGTAATTGTGGAAAATGGTTTCCTGGCCACGGAACATAAGGGTGGCAGTGACAAAGTGCCCTGATTGGTGGCAAACGTCGAATATGGCGCGGCTGATGATGAGGTAGTGACAAGTTGAGCTTCGACTGGAACAAAAACGTTAATTTTTACAACTAAAAAAGTCGTTTTACCGTAGACTCCATGCCGCAAAGGCCACTCGTACGTTTCCAACAACTCCAATGACAGATAAAATAAAAACAATGCAGACCGGCGTCACCGTTAAATAATTTAACCGAATTATGCCTTCCATTAATACCCCAACTAACCTATAACACGACAAATTACTAATGAATGTGTGAAATGTGAAACAAACTTTACCCAGAAACAAATTAACCGTTTCAAACACAACAAATATGCCAGATCTAATGGAACCCATACCAAAACCAAATAACAATGACATAATAATTCTCATTTTTCCATTACTCTCAAGGGCCCTGGGGGTTTTGTAGTGCATAAGAAAGCATTTAGCGTTTACACAGATCCTTTTTTATTCGCCATAACTGTCGTTTTTAGACTACAAAACCACTCATTTGCTTTAGGAACTTTTTTCGATACTTCGAGCTGAAACAGCAACAACTTTTTGTTCCTTACCGCGCAAAGCGTTAAAACAGGGATGCGAAATCCCCCGGGTGAAATCAAATTCGGGTGATATCCCCGGGGATATCCCCGGGGACATGCGGGTGATATCCCCCGGTACCAAATTTCAAGATTTTTAGGCTCTGTAAATTAAGGTATCTTATTATTATTTCAAATAACATGTTTTGCACTACTTTTTGTTAAAGGTTACAAATTCGTTAAAATCAAGTTTTTCGTGATGTTTTGAAAACGTTGATCAAAAATTTTGCGATTTTTCAAGAAGTCCATTGCGAAATCCCCCGGGGGAAATCAAAAAATGGGTGATATCCCCGGGGATATCCCCCGGGTGAAATCCCCGGGGATATCCCCTTCGCATCCCTGCGTTAAAACAATAAAACACTCACTTAAAAGTAAAATAGACCCAAAATTCGGATGCCACAGCCAAGTTAATTCCAATTCCGCCCCAGAATTCTGCCACCGTCGGATTCCACGTCATTTTAGTCGCAACAATTTCGAAACCGACGTTTGCCAGCCATCCAAAAAGTGAAACAATTACATTAATCGTGATTGGTTTCATTATTCTCATATAGCCAGGGATTTGTTTTCGTTTATTAAAGGTTGTAATCCAAATGGCTAGATATTGGATGATTGTGATTATGTAAATGGCGACTGTGGTGTAGAAGTATGGGAAAATATAAACATATGAAAGGACACTGCCTGGCATGCATAGTTTTTGTTCTATCATGGGTTTCTTTGAAAGGAGAAACAGTAGCATAAAGGTCAATGCATAGGCTGAGGTTAATAGGTATACTGTAGTTGTATAAATCGGAATGTTGAAACGGTTATGGATGTGGGGAAGGTAAAAACCAAGAAATCTATCGACACCAATAGCTAAGGTCATTATGGATGTGCCGATGACAGCGGAAAATGGCAGGAATTCCAAAATGAAACAACTTCTTTGAAGCAGAGTTTCCATGCCGCTGTAAATCAAAAATACAGTTACGAAATGACCAGATTGATGAAAAATGTCGAGTATTGCTTTGCCGAGAATGAACCAATGGCATGTCGATGATCGGCTAAACTACTTTGTTTAGAGTTTTTTGTTTGTAAAATTAAAACTACCGTAACGCCCAGGCCGCCATAGCGACATTAACATTTCCGAAAATACCAAAAATGCAAATTACAAACACAATTGAAATGGGTAAGATAATTCCATTAGGTAGAACTGACATTAAAACACTTTATCACGTTTTATCAGCCTATTAAAACACATTTATTTACATTGGCACCCGTCTACAGAAATAACAACATTGTTGACGTCTAAAAAACTGACATTATAATTTTTTACAAGAAGGACTGAAAGCGCGACATATCATTATGTCCATGCACTTTTCTTTTGAGTGCATTAGCATCACTCACGGTTCGAACACTCGGCTGAAAAGACGTCATAGGTCTTTGCGCGCATTTT
>KB455487.1:168763-183728 GCA_000341325.1 Panagrellus redivivus | reverse complement strand
ACCATTCGTGCTGCGTCCGCGTGGACGGACGCAACCGAAAGTCGCGCTTGTTCGAACCGTGCACTTCATGTTTTTAACAAACGGCGATCTATAGAGTTAAAAGAATGTGTGCCACTTTTGATACAAGTTGAGTCCAATTTGTCCTTGCATACATCGTTTTCAATGTTTATTATTATAATGTGAGTACTAGTCAAAGATATAATCGGTTAAACAATAATGGTTTATGGAACTAAAACTTAAAATTATGTGACATTACGCAAACACATATAATATACTTCCAATTTCTAGTAAAGCGTTATCCCTGTTTTGCTATTAGATGACTTTTTCACGCATTTCAACATTTGTTTCACAAAAAATTTTCTGTACTCGGTGCTATGGGCATAAAAAACGAAGAATTCACTCGCTACAGCTAAGTTTACTGTAATTCCACCCCAGAGAGGTGCAACTTCGGGGTTTAGGTCGATGCTGGTTGCGATGATTGAAAACAAGAAGTTCAGCAGCCATCCGGATAGCGAGAGTGCAACGATGATGGTAATTGGCTTTAAAATCTTCGTGTACCCGGGTAGTTCTTTTCTATGTTTATAAGAGATAAACCATATTGACATGTAGAGTACTGTAGTCACAATGTAGAGTGCTGCTGTTGTGAACAAATAATAAAAAGCGTAATCTATTGTAATTATGCTCCCTGGTGCGCATAACACGGGTTTCGACATGTCCTCAATCGTTGAGAAAAACAAAATTATAAATGTCAGAGCGTAACCACCGGTTAGGACATAGACGACAGCCACGTACATTGGTATGCTAAATTTGTGGTAGACGAATGGAAAATAGAAACCGATAACTCGATCGATTCCGATAAATAATGTGATGACACTTGTGCCAATGATGCATGAAAATGGTAATACTTGCATGATAAAACAAACGTCCAGTGGTATAGTTGAAATTCCGGTAAATGCAACAAAAGTTGTCACAAAATGAATGCTTTGGTGGACGACATTCATCACTGTGCCTGCAAATATCAAGTAGTTGCATGTTGACGTTGTTCTAAACAAAATTTTATACTTTTTTCTTCACAATCATCTGTAAAGTCTTACCGCAACGACCAAGCCGCCATCGCTACAAATAGATTACCCAAAACGCCAATTAGAGCTAAAATAAAAACAATTCCGATGGGAAACAGCACTTCCTTATGCTCCATTAGAGCAGACTACGTCTAATGACGGAACTGAATGTTATCAAAAGCACATTTCAACAAACATTTTGTATTCCATGAGATTGAAGGTTCACAGAATTGTACGTTTTAAGAAGTTCGTCTTTTGTGGTAATTTAGGGGTATTCGAAGCTATCTGGTTTACGGTAATTGCATGTTTGCATGTAGTATATTGAAAAAGTTTTTGAACCAATGGTCGAAGAAATCATTAGAAATGCTTTATGTGTGGATTTCTTTTGAAAAAAGGACCGATGGGACAAAAAAATGGGAATAGTTTTGGTCATGATATTGTGAACCTTGCAATCATTTCATCAACATGCCAATGCTACTTGTAATCTTTGGGGATTTCAAAAAGATTTTTTAGCGTGAAAGTGGCATTTGGGCTCAATAACAAATAAGATGTGCAAAACTATATTATTACCCATGCAAATGTATATACATTTTTATGTATTTTAAAATTATGGTGCTCTTAAAATGTTTTAAATACATTGTAAGAGCGCCAAAGGTGAATCATTAAGGCACTCAAAGTGCACCATGCATATTAGTCATACATAGTACAATTTACAACTGTTCACCCATCAAGTTGATCGCAACATTTGCCTTTGACACTGTTGCCAAATCGCTTTTTATACAAGCAATCTTTTGACAGCTAGATTGATTAGCGACGCCCAACTGACACACAGAAAACAGACACATTTGTGATTAATGAATGGATCGTGAGTGTCGGGAAGCTATGCAGCCACCAAGGCCAATGTTCAGCTGTTTTTTACGCTGCCACGGACTGATATCAGCCCCAGGGTCGTCCTCTGACTGATTGACACCGTTAGCCGTCGGCGGCAACACGCTTTTCCGCTGACGATCGACCCCGACCGGCAGCGTGGTGCGACAGGCCTGATAAGGACTTTATAGTCGTGTGGAACCATCTCAAGTCGGTACGCGACAGCTTATACTCGGTTGCCCTCTCTTTGCTGTATTTTGTCTGTCTGAGCTGGGATTGTTATTTTTGCACTATTTTGGGAGCGGAAACCCCCGCGGTTTTAATTTCCGATGCGCGGCGTTTTCGGCCTAATTTTGTTATGCAGCTTTATCAGTGTTTCATTTTCTACGGATAAGGCCTTCCATTATTCATTATCCGAATCCGAACTCCGAGATATTCAAAACTACCCAGATGGCGCGGACGCCGGATACGATGATTACGAAGACAGTGCCCTCGGCGATTCGGTTAATTCGTTTTTCCGCGAATCCAATTCCCAACTAATCCTTGATTTGGACTTGTTCAAACAATTCTACGATGAATACACACGCGTATCTGATGCAGCGTCAGAAGGCGATGTGGACTACCTCAAAACAGTGTTAGAATTCTTTGAACCTCTAAAGCAAAATGATGTCAGCGCGCCGTGCTTGGCTGATATCTTCCATTTTCTCTGGACTACTTACAACTATGCAAATACGGTCAAAGCGGCAAAAACTTGCGACAATTGCAATTGTACGCGGGATTACAAGATTCTATTTGCTGATTATGAGTGGATTTTCGGAGGTTTGCAACTTTCAATCGATGGCAAAGTTGAAGTTAGTGAAAAATTTCAGTGGTGGATGCTATGGGCAAAATCCCGGCTGCCATTGGCGGTGGTAATAACTTATGGCTCGGGTCATGGTCAACTTGTAGAAAGATTTCGACTGTTAAAAACAATCAGGGGTAAGTTTTATGCCATTTGATTGCTTTGAATCTCGTTTTTCAGTCAACATTGGAACGGCCAATACTGCATGACCCGTTATTACGCCTACAACAAATATAATCCGCTAAAAGCCTTCACAACGAAAACAAATCCAACCGATGTGTGTCGCTCAAATGCATCTAACACCTTTTCGGAATGGGCCGCTGAAGATAAAGCGTGTTTTGACATGATGCCATTGCTAAACATTGGATTATGCATGCCGGATACGTGCACTGATTATGATGTTCAGAAAGTTGTCGAATTTTGTATGTTTTTCAATTTTTTCTCTAAAATAATGCCATTCATCCATTTTGACAGTGTACAAAGCCGCCGAGCTATCGATGGACAGCAAATTCGTCTGTAACATGACGGTAACTTGCAGCAATGATCGAGCTGAGAACAAAATGTACAACAATCTGCCATCCATGCTTGTTTTGTAAGGCTTTATTGTGTCTTTAAAAAATACAAATGGCCGTTCTAGGACCCTAATGATTGGTATCTTCTCTCTCATGTTCTACGGCACTTGCTTCCATTATTATATCGTTGACCCAGCCGGCGGCAAGATTGAAGGCAAATTCTCACATTTGTTGATGCTGTTTTCAATCAAGCGAAACACGGAACAGCTAATGGATACCAGCGTTGATGGCGATCAAATTAGGTGTCTCCACGGTGCACGATTCTTGAGTATGTGCTGGATTATCTTTGGACACACTTATTACTACATTTGCACCAGTTTCACTACGGATAATTTGATTCAAACATTGCGAGGTTTTCCGAAGTTGTTTTACAATCAGTTAGTTGTTCAAGCGCCGTTGGCTGTGGATTCTTTCTTTCTTTTGAGGTGGGTTTTTTTGCGGATTTGGTGAACAGACATACGCTTGCTTGTCTAGTTTGTGATCCATATTTTGGTTTCTGTTAATGTTCAAACCTAAACTAGGCGGATTTCAGTGGTCTATTAACAACTTACATTTTCATCAAAAAGCTCAAAAACGGCAGTGCCAAATTGAATGCACCTGTGACATGGATTGCTTTTTACATCAGGAGATATTTGCGGTGAGCCACTTTTTTTTGTTTTTTTGGTTGTTTTGAAAAAGTGTAAAATTACAGGTTGACTCCAGTGTATCTTTTGTTGATGATTCTCATCGTAACCCTATCAACCTACATTTCTGATGGCCCATTTTGGCGGCCTCTGGAACGAAACAACTGTAAAAACAGTTGGTGGGTCAATTTGTTGTATTTGAACAACTTTTTCAAACAAGATGATCAGGTGGGTGCATTTCTAAACATAATTAAATTATAAAAAGTTAATTTAGTGCATGGGATGGACGTGGTATATGGCAAACGACTTCCAATTGCACTGTTTTGCGCCGATTTTGATTATTGCGTTGTACAAGTTGGTCTTTTTTGAAGCGAGTTTGAAGAAAAGTTGATTTTCGTGTTTTCAGACTTGAAAACAAAGGAGTCATATTGGCTGTGTTGATGTTGGCTGCTTCTTGTGGCGTCAACTTGTATATCACGCTTATTCGGGGGTATCCGCCGGCGCCATTGTTGACGAGTACTCTTGAAATGTGGGTTTGTTTGGTGAATAGTGGCATTTTCGATGGGTTCTGATTGGAAAATGATTTTAGTATCGCAGTTCTTGATGCCTACTGGACGGAACTCTACGTCAAACCATACATCCGATGCGCGCCGTACATTGTTGGCTGCATTGTCGGCTACGCTTTGAATGCTACAAGAAAGATCTTCCCCATGACAGTTGTAAGTTGCTCCAAGTCGCTGATATGCCCATGTTGACTCAAACCGTCGACTCTGTTTACCCTGACTTGATAGCCATGCACGCTTCTGTCACCCCCAACCTGACCGCCGCCCCTTTTCGAACCCCCTCTCCGCCCGCTTCTCACAAACATGATAAATAGTAGGCGGCACCCGGCGCGCGCCCAACTGCAATTGGAGAGAGATACTTCCAAGTCCTCAGGTTGTAAGACACGCCTGCCGCCGTCCCCGCCACCGCTATGCATCCGTCCCCACCACTGCGCTTGCTTTTTCTTCACGAGCACCCCTTCGGTAACGCTATTCACACAAATGTGCACTTGCAGCTCCAACAACTCGTCACATGGATCATCGCGTTTTCCTTGGGCGGTTACTCCGTTTTCGGGTTGTTTCATTACACCAAAACAGGAGAAATCTCGGTAGCCTGGCATGTGATGTATACCCTATTTGGAAGGTTATCATTCTCACTCTTTTTGGGCTGGATCATCTTTGCATGTGAGACCGGAAATGCGGGTAAGAGGTCTAGGTCATTTGACGTCATCGGGTTACGATCCATTTTTGTGTTGTTTCAGACAAGATTAACAGAATTCTGGGACATAAGATGTTCATGCCGTTATCGAGAATGACGTTTTGTGCGTATTTGTTGCATCCGGCATTGTTGCAGTTGTATTATTTGAGCAGGAACACGGCTTTTCATTTTACGCATGCTTTTCAATTGGTAAGTTTTGAAATTTTGATGGAAACGGGCACCTATTATGGGCCAATTGGGCTACAGTACCCAACAATTGTCAAATTTGCATTTTGAGCTATTTTTGGAACGTTGGGTACCTATTTGGAGCTAATAGGCCAAACTACAGTAACCTACCGTAACCCAAATTGGCGTTTTTTTCAGTTCTACATGTTCAGTGTCGCAGTATTCGTCTCCTACGGCGCTGCTTTCCTCTTCTGTCTCGTCGTGGAGCAGCCTGTAACCAATTTCGATAAGTTGATATTCACACCGAAACCGCGGCACCGCCAAAACGGCATCGAAACATCTCCAAACACCGACATCGAGCTCCAACCAGCCTCCCGGCCGATCATTCGTGGTCAACATAATGATACTTAACCAAGTGTCCCCTCAGACAGCTCAAACCCCAAACTCTAATTTTATTTGTTTGTCTCTAAAAATCAAACCGACCAGAATCTCGCCATGCTTGAATAAAAACAAAATGATTGAACCCAGTAAGCTCGCATCAACTACATAAAAAGCGGTTCCGACTGGTTTCCGTGCATCCCAGCCCCGGTTGCCACCATCATCGTTCACAAAAAAGTGGCGTCATTATTTTTCTCGAACATGTTTCACTGAGTTTGGGCTGAGTTCTATCTATCTATACATGCACATCTACAGATCCAAAAAGGGGGAGGGATTTGAACCGCGCATGAACTGGTTGCAGCCAATCGCAAAAAGAAAGTCAGTCAAAGGGGCTTTCAGTGAAAATAAATATATAAATGTGTCGTCGGTCAGTGTGAAAGTTAGTCCGTTCGCAGACGAGATGCTCCAACGAAGAATGCACATAGATGATTTAGAGAAAGTCACTCCGTCCGGTTCGAAAATTAGCGTGCCAGCTGATAGTCTAATTGAGGGGTGGACTTCGTATTTAACTAATTTTAATGCGTTTTACGTGAGTTTGATTCACATTTGTTTGTTTGCTTCTTGAAGTTAGCGTGAAATGAAATTCTCGTTCCAGTTATTTAATTTCATCGATAAAATCCCAGTTATTTTCCTGATCGCGTCATGGGCTTCATATTTATTCGATAACTATACACTTCATCAATCAATGAGCCTACGGTCCTGGTTCGTCAATAGTAATGCCATTTTCGATGCGCGGAATCATGTCCCTTGTAAACATGCCACCCCAGATGGCACTATTTTTCCTTCACTTCTTCGAATGTGTTATTTCCACGGACTTCCGACAATACTTATCCGAGCATCTGCACTATCACTCTGTTTCGGCAGGATTTTTCTTATTGCATGTGTCACTGCGAAGTGGAAGTACCAAAAATCCAAAGACGACCATGCCTACAGTATCCTTCATCCGCTTCTAATGCTACTGAATGTCATTGAAATGGCGTCACTCGCAATCTTCCTGACGACGACAAGCCATCTCGATAGCCCGGGTAGGGAAACCCGACGAACTACGTGCAACTTTCTTTGCAAACATCTCTCTTTTTAGCCCTCAACAAAGTATCAGCCATCATTTTCGTGCTTGCAGCCCAGCTGACAATGCTGATCAACAGCGTGGTTGTGACGCGCCTTGAGGCGATATCCGGAAAAGTGGGTTTGGTTTGGTTTTTAAAAGACCAACAATCCAGACTATAATGTTTCTTGTTTTGAACCAACGCAGATCCATTTCAGTACATTGTGAGCAACCTTTTGCAAGGATTTTTCATCGTTTTTGGGGTGGCAGCGCCACTGACTTTATTAATTTATTTCGATTTTGTGCAGGGGAGGCCGTGTTTGGTTACAGGTTGGTTGGCAACCAAATTGAAATCCATTTAAAATAGTCTTTCAGTCCCGATTTACAAATTTGCATTAGAAATGGCCACCCACATCGGCTATGTCGGTTATTACCAAGCCTTGAAATACGTTTTAAAAGATGTACAACTCCCAATTTTCGGCAATGTAGATGACGTGATTCCGAAACCCGCAGAACCGCACTACAGACCGAGAATCCTGTTCGGAAAAGAAGAGAAAAGCGTTGTCGATCGAGCATTGACACGGTCTTGACTGTTTTGGTGGATTTGTTCCAAATTTGATTGTTTTGTTTTTTGTATTTCGCATCGATAACGACGATAAAGACTATCCCAGACTGGAAAACTTTCCCGGAAGGCATCAGACGGATTTACAACCGAAAAAACAGAACACAAAGTCTTCGAAATCGAAAAGAATGAAAACACAGCTGACGAGTAAGTAAAGCAAGCAGTTCCAAAAAGAGACAAGATAAAGGGACCCCCACACTCACAGCTGACCATCCCCCTCTTCACGTTTTTTGTGTTGCGACCCCGCCTCCTCTACCTACAGACAAAAAAATAGAAGTGGTGGCGGGGAAAGACGGCTTCGAACCGCCTAAGGCGACCGCGGCCTAGAAATGCACCCTGGTTCGCGGTGTGTGGGCATGTTTGCGCGCATTGCGGGAATGTGTGAAGATCGGGGGCACCTGGAAAAGAGGATTCGGCAAGGAAATACAGATAAAAAGGAAAAGCAACAACATGAGGCCAGAAATGACCAAGGACTGGCCGCGTGCGGTTCGACTTAGTCTTTGCACGAATTGTGGGGTCCGTCCTCGTCGTAACCCTTGCTGCTGAATGAAATGTGTGAGCGGGAACTTTTTCCAGACTCTTTCTGTTTTCCTTTTATCTTTGCTATTTGTATCGTTATTTTTGTAAACTCCTTGTAAACGGGAGCCGGTCAGTCGCGTGCGCGATGACCATGTGTCTGGCCACGATTTTATTACGCTTAGCGCGCAGGCTTCGCTTTTACTGATGCCTGTGGCTCCTTCGGCTGAGTCAGTCGGTCTCTTTTCATGGCAAGCGAGAGACTGTTCCAACAGTGGAGGGTGGTGTGTGTTGTTAGCGGGCAGGCGAGAGAGTGTGAGATCAAGCGCGTCGACGACGAAAGATGGCTCCCCTCACCCGATGGGTCCACCACCTCGAGGCCGCCGCTGGCGAGGCGACTATCGATGAGACAGGGGCGCGAAGGCTGCTGCTTGCCTTCGCGCCCTCGTGTGTCCGTCGTGTCGATTTTCGAAACCGAATCGCGGAGAGCGCGTGCGGTCGGGCGTCCGCACACAAGTCAATTCCCATTGTGAGAGATGTACACACAGGTCCGCGACGCACTTTCCCTTCCTCATCGTGGTGGTTCTTCGTGCTAGCTGCGCTGCTGGGCTTGCTCCCCTCTGCAGGCCCCGGGCGGCCAGCAGCGTCGGTCGGAAGAAGAAGTGGAAAAATATACGAATAGGCGCTACGCGCGCGCGTATTCGCTGTGCCCCGTCGTTGTCGCGCTTTTTCCCTTCCTTTCTCGCTCCCCCATCGCTTTCGTTTCAAAAAAGAAAAAGAAAAAACCGAGTCCGATTTTTGCCCCCGCGCTCGCTGCCGCCAGCGGCAACGAACCCCCACCAGCCCCATCCGACGCGTCCTTTTTTTCCAATGGTGCCCCAGCAGCCGAGTTTTGTGTCGTCTCGGCTCGGTTCGTGGGCCCCGTCTCTTTTCGTCGACCACCACCGCCTCGACCCGATGCTGCTTCGAATTCCGCTGCCACCGGCGGTGTTTTTTTTGTGTCTTTTTTTGCCTGAGGCGCCGCTTGGCGTGGACACTGGCCAGCAGCCTACGCGAGCGTCTGCGCATCTCGAGGTTCCCCTCATTTCCCGGTCGTTTGATATCGGCCCCAAAACGAGCGCGTTCCAAATCGAAAATCGAGATATAGAACTTTACCTAAAGTAAAATTGGCCTAATTTTGCAGAAGATCCGAAGCCAAAATGTCACAGGGCGTCCGCAAGAAGGCCGTGGACCCTGAGATGGAGGCCTACTTCCAGACGCTGGAAACCTCGCATGAAGACATCGTCAAGGAGAAGCAGTTCGATGAGCAGCTACGCAGTTTCTACAGATCCAAATGGTAATTTTCGCCTTTCAATCCTAAATATAGCCTCATAAACCCAATTCCAGGAATTGCAATGTCAAACTACCCGCTCTCAACGGCGCTCCCGTAAATCTCTACAAACTTTACACTGCTGTATTATCACACGGAGGCTGGGTCAAAGTATGTACGCAGGACAAATGGCCGCTCGTCGCCGAAGCTCTCGATCTTGACGCCCTCAAAATTTCGATGCTTGACAACGGCCTCAAGCTCATTTATTGCCGATATTTGGCCAAATTCGAGGAAGTTCAAACAGTCGGCGATTTCGACGACCACGATGTTGACCTCTATGGCGGCAAAGTTCGAGCTAAAGTAATGGCTTCAAATGATTGCCCTATTTCGCTGGCCTATAGAGGTTAGTGCTATTTCGAAATACGAATTTTTCAAATTTAAACATTATGTTTTCAGAAAAGCGCAATGAAGCTTCTAACGACCCCGATTATTCACGTATTATCAAATCCCTAGTGTCAGGTCTACCGAATGAGGTCGATTTTGCCATGAATGCGCTCAAATTGATGTCAGCACCGGGGCCGATTTTATTGAATCTTGAAAACTGTCCAATGCTGATTTCTCTATTAATAGCCCATGCTGGCGTCTATGGCAGCGATCAACATCTTCGCGACATAGCTGAAGATGGCTGGAAGAAGTTTATCGATCGGAATTTCGACCAGTTTTGGGCCAATGCCGGTATTGAGGATGCCGATATTCGGGCTATGGTGCCAGTTGAGGGAACCAGTGAGCTTGACAGCTATGAATCGCAGATATTTTCGCTTGACTCGGATTATGATCCGCTTCATGAGACGACTTTTCGGGTTCATGAGGTTTGTTTGAACTTGACTTTCGATTTGGTAATTGGAGGTTAAATGGCGCTATTTCCAGGTGGTAGGGATCCTCCGCAACCTCTCTTTCGAATCCGCCAACACCCACATCCTCGGGAAGTCCGACACCCTGGTCCGATTTATATGTATCGTAGCTGCATCGAAATTCCTGCGACTCGGCAATGATGTTCTCGATATACTGACAAACATAGCCTCGGACCTCGACCTCGTAACGGCCGAAGGCGTCTACGAGCACGTCATGCTGTTGAAGGTCCTGTCTGATTGCCTCTATTCCGACGACAAGAACCGTGTCCTGCATTCGTTGGAGAGTCTTGCCCAGCTTTGCCAGAATGAACGAAATGAGGCAGCCTGTGTCGAGTTTGTGGATAGCGCGATTCTTGGTCGCGTTTTCGAATTGGCGACGGTTCGGGATGTTATGATTTGTATTCACACCTTGGAAACGTTGTATCAGGTCAGTTTAATTCCCATTTTCATTTGACAAAACGTTCTAAACATCAATTTTTAGTTCTCCGAGCTCGGCCGCGCCGCTTGCCAAAAGATCGTCGCCCATCCTGGTGCCATCGATCAGCTGATTAACCTCGTCACAACTGATGCCGCTTCATTTGGACGAACAGGGCTCTCAGGGATTAAAGTAGTTGAATCCTTTGGAAACAATCAACAAGTCCGACAACACTACCCGCCTCCAGCGCCACCTCAGCATCAGCAGTATCGTGGCCCTCCGGTTTACGGCACCCCGACATCGCAGCCCATGCAGGTCCAAATCTCGAGGCAACCCGTTCAACGCATTGTCATCCCACAGGCGCCGTCACCGAACATTACCATGGATGATCGGCTGAAGACCCTAACGGTGAAGTGGATCAAGGAGAACGTTGTCGCCGATCCCGAAGGCACTGCGATACGTGGCGAGATGTACTGCGCCTACGTCGACCACATGAAGAATGTGCACAACATTATGAGCGGCAGTGCCATCATGTTCACGAATGTCGTTCAGTCAATCTTCCCGAAGACTACCATCAAGGGAGAGCAGCGAGATTCGTCAGTGTTGTACCTGTTTACCGGTATTAGGTACATCAACCAAGTGCCCACCGGTACTGCGCCGACTCCGGCTGCCGTTGCTGCCAGCAATGTCGCTACCTCGCATCCCATTATGCAAAAGATCCTGCATCCTTCCCAGCCTGTCGTTACAAAGGTTTCACCTGTGACTGTCGTTACAAATGGCGCTCCGAAGCCTGATTCCCCGGAAGCTGAAGCCAGTGCCACGTCACCGAACGGTTCTGTCCAGTCTGACGGCACCGTGGTAACCAATGGCAGCGCCGAAGCCGCAAACAACGCGAAACTGGAGATCTGTTCCGCTGCGATTGAAGCCAGAGCTTTGCTTCCCGAAGGCGATCAGCATGAAACGCTAATCATCCGCGTCGAAAACACGACCAAAGCCGAGAAGGAGAAGGCTGCCAAGTGCAATGGCTCTCATCCAGCTCCCGTTGTCAATGGCCACGTCAACGGAACCAAGAAGACTCCCGTCATTGAAGCAGTTGAAACGCCGTCCGGCATTGAGGAAGTCGTCGACACTGACAAGGTCATCGAAGCCATCAAACTCAATGGCAAGCTCACCAACGGTGTTTCCCATGCCGAAAACGACGAAAAGCTCGATGACACGATCGAATCCGTCATTTGCCAGAGTGCCAAGGAACCCGAAACGAAGAACGGCATCTGGAAGTCAACCAGAGTTCGACGCGCTACCCACAAACACGACGAGGACCCCTCCCCGACCCTCAATGGCACCACCACCACCCCGACGAAAAACAACAAGCGCAAGAGGCCGTCCGCATCGAAGACTCCCGCCAAACGCGCTCGTCGAAGCGATTCCAGCAAAGCCGGTGCCACCACTTCCGAAGCCGAGATCCCGGTCGCCGTTGAAGAGCCTCTTCCCTCGACTTCACAGCCCATTGGCGACTTTCTCTGCGAATGGAACGCCTGTGGCCAGCTGTTCAACTCTGTGGATGCGATTTTGGGCCACCACATGGTAGAACACTGCGGCTTCGAGGGCAATCCGGAGACCGCTACTTATTTCTGCATGTGGCCGACGTGTGATGGAACCAAGCGGGCCAAGTGGTCGTTAATAACCCACATTATGGATCATCATTGCTCGGAATCGCATTTAAAGCATTCAGCTGCGAAGCGGTTAAGCGAGCCTGGCGGATTGGGCGGATATCTGGCGAGAATCAAGCAGCAACTGCTCGAAAGGCCAAAGGAGATGTCACAGGCCCAGGCATTTGCCCCGGCGGCGGCGACGGATGCCATTCGGCGACATGCTTTTGGCAACTTGCAACGTGAAGTTTTTGTAAGTTTTGGATTGCTTTTTTGAGGTATTTTCTTCATCTTTGTGTTTTTCAGGACGAACAAGAAGGCCCTGTGACCAAGTGCATAAGATTAACGACTGCCCTGATTCTGCGGAACATTGCCAGATACTCCGAGGAAGGTCGAAGGTATGTTTTCTTTCACCTTTGAAGCATTCTTTTATAAGAAGTTTTCATTTTAGCAAGCTCCGTCGCTACGAAATGCAATTGTGCCCCTTCGCCCTGTCCCGTCTCGAAGCCAGCGGCGCCCTGGCCCAATGCCTGTCCGAGTTGTATCAGCTGAAGCCCGCCCAGACGGTCCACGAATACACTATTGAGAAGATGCGTCAAAATAGGCCACAACTTCGCCCGCAGCAGCCACAAGGCATCCCTGGATCTTCGGCAAGACCATCTGGCCACCAAGTCGCCGCGATGCACTACATTCGCCACTGACTTGGCTGAACGGACAATTATAGTGTCTCCAAATGGGTCGTCGTTTATCTCTTCTCCTGACTACAGCGAATATTATGAAGTCAAACCCCCTCCAAAGGTCTCACCAGCTCTAATCGCGTCCAAAATAACACAAAGCATTATTACTTCCATCGTTCTGTGATGATTGATTTCAGTTTATTTATTCACACACCCACCTTTCCTATTGATTTCCTGCTTTACACTTTGAACTTTTGTATTAAATAATGATAACATCAACAAATTTGCAATCACCGGTTTCCTACTGGGTCTATGTTGTTTTAAATATCTCTTATTGGATTTTCTCACATATCTTTGATACTGTTGTTTCTCGTCTTGTTTACAAATACCAAAAAATGGCTTTTATCCTTCGTTCTATGAAGTTACTCGCGTTTTTGATATAACTTTCTGATAACCTCAACTAACAAGGCATAATGTGGTCTTTATTAACATTGCTAGGCAAATCGAGTACTTGTATCTTGCGAAAAGCGCACTTTTGGACCTCGATGACGTCAACGGATTTTTGAATTTGCTTCGTTTTGTATACTTATATGCAGTTATATTTATATGATCTTTGAGGTTAATACATTGTTTGGTTCTAATTCGTCTGTTGTTGTACCTATTTTTACGGCAGAAACGGAGGTGACTTATGTAATTTTGTTGATAAAGGTAATTTGGATAATTTGGTGGAGAAAAACGAACTAGAACGTGTAAAATTGGTGCAAAAAAGTGTCCAAAACAAGCAAGAGGGGAATGTGCGCATACGCTATGTTTGTTGGAAGCAGTGTTTTCGCGATGGGACACGTTGGCAGTCGTGCGTGCGCTTTTTCGTGGTTGTTGTGTGGTCGTTTTTCTTTTACGATTAACGCAAAAGATAATCGTACAAAGTTCACTTTTTTGGTTCTAATCAAACCATATGGGTCACCTTTATCGGTTGTGATCAAAATTTGTAACTTTTTAGCGCTGTTTTACTTTTTTTTAAGCGTAAAACGATAGATTGTAGATAGCCATGCCGAACATACCTTCCACCTGGCACCCCGATGGCAATGCCGATAAGGAAAAGATGGAAGTGGACGAAAAGCCCGACACTAAAGATGATGTTGTCGGCAAAAAGCGCCGTATTTTCTACTTTCATAATGAAAATGTGTCGGATTTTCATTACGGCGTCAACCATCCGATGAAGCCGCAACGTCTGGCAGCGTGCCACAGTTTAATCGTTAACTACGGCCTGCATAATTATATGACTTGCATTGAGCCACCTCCGGCTACTTTTGAACAATTGGCGACGTTCCATGCGCCGGACTATTTGGAGTATTTGAAGAATTCGACTCCGCAAAATATTTACAATAATGAGTATTTGTTGGCCAAGTTTAACATTGGGGAGGATTGGTGAGGCGAAAAATATATATAAAAAATGAAAACTAGCCAATTTCAGCCCACTGTTTGACGGTGTCTACGACTTTTGTACCTATTATTCCGGCGGATCCATCGAAGGCGCCCGTGCCATCAACTGCGGCTTCGCGGATATCGCTATAAACTGGGCTGGTGGGCTACATCACGCGAAAAAGGCTGAACCATCTGGATTCTGCTATGTTAATGATATCGTTATCGGGATTCTGGAGCTTTTGAAGCATAACCAACGCGTCCTATACATCGATATCGACATTCACCATGGCGACGGTGTCCAAGAAGCGTTCTACTGGACGGACCGTGTCATGACAGTGTCCTTCCATCGGTATGGAAGTGGTTTCTTCCCGGGAACTGGGGACAAGGACGATGTTGGTAAAGGCGTTGGCAAGTATTATTCGATCAATGTGCCACTTCGCGAAGGCATTGACGATGCTATGTACAAGCAGCTTTTCCAACCCATCATTAAGTCGGTTTGCGAAAACTATGACCCTAATGTGATCGTCCTGCAATGTGGATCGGATTCGCTTGGAGGAGACCGATTGGGA
>KB455487.1:154698-168753 GCA_000341325.1 Panagrellus redivivus | reverse complement strand
GATACAGTATACCGGGGAACACTCGGTACGCATACAAAATTTTCGTGACCTGCCGGTCCCTATGCATAAGTAAAATAAAAATTTGTTAAAATTTGCATTCG
Organism: Panagrellus redivivus; assembly: GCA_000341325.1. Lineage (NCBI taxonomy): Eukaryota > Metazoa > Nematoda > Chromadorea > Rhabditida > Panagrolaimidae > Panagrellus > Panagrellus redivivus. The sequence goes on along the minus strand of KB455487.1, from coordinate 168,652 downwards.
TCTAGTTTTTGAAGTCTTACATGTCATTTACAGTCAACAGTTAAAAAAACAGGGTACTTTCTGTGTGAGTTCCCGTGATGTTATCAAATGCCGTCAAATTTTTCTACAAATTGACTGAGGGCCAACCGTCTAAACGTGCCATTCGAACGGACATCCAATGTTTGCGTGCTTTGGCCATCTTCGGCGTTTTGGGATTTCATCTATGGCCAAAAGTGTTTTCCTTGGGCTATCTCGGTGTCGATATGTAAGTTTCATGACTTTTTTCCCCTTCTAAGCCGTTTCATTTTAGCTTTTTCGTGATCTCAGGCTACCTCATGACGTCGATTCTGTCCCGTTCCTCGGCCAATAAGCCCCCTTTCACCGTTCTGCTGGACTTTTACAATCGCCGAGCCAAACGCATTCTTCCGCCTTACGTTTTTGTCATTTTCGGCACCCTTCTCGTCTGCCAATTTGTGCTGAGTCGATCGGATTTCATAGATTTGAAGGAGGATGCCATCTGGGCCCTCGGGATTGCCACAAATATGAAAACTATTTGGAAAAAGCAACAGTATTTTGACAGTACCCATCTTTACAAGTTTCTCCTACACACGTGGTCTCTCGGCTTGGAAATGCAGTATTACGTGTTTGCTCCGATGATTCTAGGAGCCGTGGCAAAATGTTCCCAACCACTGCTACTCGTCAGTTTGATCGGTGGCACCAGTTTTGTCGCTCAATGCCTCGTCACTGACGCTTCCGTGTCTTTTGGCTTTGTTGGTTGCCGACTGTGGCAGTTCATGATTGGCACTGCCGCGTTTTACGTTTCAAAGGCCCCTGGCGGTGGATACACACTTGTGGTTGACGCGGAATTCCAAAGCGAAGAAAAAGGGGAAGCAAATACAGTGTGGAAGAAACTCGAATACACTGTAACCGTCATTTTGCTATCTTTATTCGTGCTCCCGCCATTTATCAGCGAAACAATCGTGCAAGACACGTCCACCCTCACACGCCTCATTTCATGTGCATTGACAGGTATCACAATTGCTTTGGGAGGTAAAACCACGACAATCTTTCCGATTCCATCACCAATCTTCAAGATGCTGCACTACTTCGGCGACATCTCATATTCCGTCTACCTGGTGCATTGGCCGTTGATTGTTTTGACCAAGTATCAAGGCATTTTCACTCCACAATGTAAGTTTTTATCATCCTTACTTTAAATCAACCTCATATTCCAGATGCACTCGCTCTCATCATTGCTATCTTTGCTTTGGGAATAGCGCAGTACACCCTATTCGAAAAGCCGCTATCAAAACGGCCCGCAACACACATTTATGCCGTCGTTTTATTGCTAGGCATAGCTTGCATTGCAATTCTTCGCAATCAGACAGTTATTCATGACATGGTAAGTGCAACTATTAAACTTATAAACGAGAGTTTTCTGAATCTGTTTTGATCTACATTTAGTTTGGATATCCCAAAAACTACGAGGCGGATGAAAACTTGCTTGAAGCGTGCTGGATGAGATCAATGAAAACCTTGGAAACCTGCAAAAAACCAAAGCTCAAGTGGCTGGGAGATCGAAAATTTAAACTGTTTCTGTGTGAATTCGAGGTAGGTTTACATTGCTTAAGCGATTATTGCTAAGAAATCTTTCAGGGGACTGGCAGTTTGACAGTACTGATTGCCGGAAACAGTATTACAATGTATTCGTGGCGAAGTCTGCTCAAATTCGGAAAACACAAGATCAAGAAACTCATCGTCGCAGCAGAAAATAGTTGCTCGATCCACAAAAAACTACCCCACCTTTCAATGGACTGTACCGATGTGGCCGATAACTTGCCACTTACATTAGCCGAGGTCAAACCCGACATTGTGATTGTTAATCAACGGCTGCGGCCAATAGAAGCTTTCAATAGGCCGATGAACGACGCCAAAACCGATCCTGCGATTGTTGCGATGCGCGAAGATTGGGCCATGATCAGCAACTACACCAAAAAGATTATCATTGTTGAGCCATATGTCAGTCTGCCTGAAACATTTGACCTTCTGAAGCCACTTCGATTAAATGAGACTGATCTGTCGGTCTATACGAAGTCGCTAGAGGACTTTAAAGCCGATGTCGATCCGGGCTGGGATCGGGTCATCAAATCCGTCGACAACTGTCCAAAGTGCAAACTCATCAATCTTAGAAACTACCTGTGTGACTCAAAATCCTGTGCCATCTACGATACAGAGCGACGCAGAAGTTTGTATTGTGATTTTGTCCATCATGCACCGACGGCAGTCAAACGATACATGCCATCGATTGTGCGCGAACTTGAAGTTTAGTTGGATTATGTTTTATGCTTTAGTAATAAACAGAAATGCCGTTTTGTGTGTCATAAGGGCCAACTTTGATTGTAATGAAGCCGTGAAATACTTCGCAGATGTTCAAAAAATTCTTTCGTTTAAGTTATTTGTCGAGTAATTGGCCGGATTACATTCGACGGCATCTCGCGACTCGGGTTTCGGTAAGTATTTACTCGTCGTGGACCTCAAACTTGAATAATTAAACCAAGTCAATAAAAGTAATTCACGATCAAAACATAAAGAGAACAAATGTAAAGGGTGCATGGGCAAGGTATCAGAGGGCGATCAAAATGATGGGTTCTCAAACTTTTTCCCAGCGATCAACTTTCTAATACCCGATATCTTTAATAAATGTAAACCGCGTTCATATTTGCATGTTTATTACTGTGCATATATTTTAGATGGCGATTATATGCGTATTATTGCGTAGTCGAAATAGTGGGGTTAATATAAGCATGCAGTTTGCAGATGAGGGATACTAAGGCTCAAGGTAAGCGATGAGGAATAGGAACCCTGTCTTTTTTTCTTTCTGGGTCGTGGTTGTTGTTGGAGTAGAGGTGGTGGATGTTACCTCAGACGTAGTTGTTGACGTAAGCGACGTCATAGTTTGAGCTACCATTGGTTTTCCGCAGCGTGTTTCTCCGACGGTACACGAAACATTATTGCACCAAGCGCAATTGCATCTTAGAAATGCTTTAAAACTGAAAAATTTACAAGTAATTTTTACAATGTTAAATGTAATTGAATTTTACCCGGGTCCGCTCACACATTCATTCATCCTATTCTCCGGTAAAGTAATATCTGGTGCATACAACCAATCGGCAATTTCACAGCTCCATATTTCCGATCCGTTTGAAAACTTAGCTGTAACAAATCAATGTGTATAGCTCTGAAATTATTTAAATCTTCCCATAGACACAAAACTGTTCGGGGACAGCAGAATGATTTTCTTCAATCCAATTATTTCCGACCTTAGTGTGATGACATTTTCTGTCTAGATTTTCAGCGCGACACAAATGAAAAAAAGCAACAACAGTAAAAACACAAATGCTTATCTTCATAATGTAAGAACCAGCATTCCAAATTTGGAATAAATTTTAGCATGAACGTTTACCATTTATATACACCTAAGGCATGATTTAAAGGAGGAAAACAACCGAAATGGCACGAATTACATTAAAATGATAAACTTTAATTAAATTTTAAAAATGTCAAATTTTATCAAATGAGTAAATACAACCTTTACAAACTTTTAACTAAATATCGCCACATATCAGAGACTTAATTGTAATAAAATAGAATACTTTGATCTTTGAGTTTAAAAACAAAACAGTATGAAACCCGAAATACAAATTCTTATAATATTTAACAATACGAAATGACAGTTAAAATAACCAAAACAATAGATGGAAGTGCTACGGAAGCCGCCGAAAACGGCCCATAAAATGTTGCAAAAACGGCGACTTCTTTTTTCTTGCTGTGTTTACAATCACATTGGCATACATTTGACACGCTCTCATAACTTTTGTAAACTGCATTGCTCGAAGGGGGGTAGTGATCATCTAAAAAGGTTACCATGGAGGTTGTGGTGGCAGCTGTAGTCAAGGGGGTTGATGCGGATGTGGTCGATTGACTTGTCAAAGTTGTTTCTGTCGACAGAGCTGTTGTCGATCTGGTAGTTGTAGCCGATTCTTTGGTAGAAGTAGTTTCATTCGGTTTCACAGATGGTTCAGTTCCAGTCGCATTTGTTGTTCTTGGTGCCAAGATGGTCGTTGTTGTTGCGCTATGATTTGTTGTTGTTGTGGTATGAATTGTTGATGTTGGAGTCGTAAAAAGACTACTCGCCATTGTAGTTGTTTGAACAGTCGTTGTTTCTGTAGTTGATAGCGGCATGGTATCTGTCGTAGTCACAATCGGCGTGTTCGTGGTTGTCGTCGTTTCAGTAGCTATGGTACTTTTATCGATATCAGTTGTCACTATTTTTGGTGTCGTTGTCGGGTTTTCTGTGGTTTCTATGGTTGTCGTAAACGTAACAGGTGTGGTTGTCGATTCATTTGTCACAGTACTCTCTATTTCAGTAGGCGTGACGGACGGCGTTGTAGAAATCGAAAGAGTCGTATCCTCAATAGCTGTCGTTGTATTCTCCGGCGGGCAAATCACATTACAGTTATCAAAGTTACACAATTTAAATGATGTATAACTGAAAAAATACCTTTGATTTAACAGTACTTTTTATTAGCAAACTTACTTTGAAAGAGTGTAGTTACATTCATTAAATTTTATGAAATTTACATCGTAATAATTCATTGTATAATCAAGTGTTTGTTTGTTATCACCCAACTGCACTTTCGTTCCGTCTTCTAATTCATCTTAAACAAGTACAAAACTTTGAACCACAACAAATTTAAAACTATATAAAAACTTACAAGCTATGCAGTATTGCGTAGCATTAACTTTTGTATAGTTGATGCCATTGCCACTCAAACAGCTTCTACCATATACTAAACTTAATCCACAAAGACAAATCAAAACATTGAAAGTGAACATAATACGTTTTAAAAGTAAACAGTACAACGTAGTAACTAAGATCTATATAGGGTTTTTTAAGACCAAAGGCGGTTCGACTGAATGACACAGGTTTTCGCAGAAGTAGACTGATTCATTTAAATTAACAGAAAATTTTAACATTCCTGACGGCTAGACAAAAAAATTCAATTTGATTTTTTAATTTCTAAAAGACTAGTTTGTTTTGAGTCACTTTGGCGGCTTTAGCAACATCAAAGCGAATTCGAGCCAGTTTTTTCAGGTTTTGCATATTTAGTGTAGATCATTGGTTTCTTTTAAAACTTAGGAATGTTGTTTATAAATGACGCTTATCTTTAGTATTTTTGTCAACTTTTATTTACAAAGGCGTATTCAAGCAGTTTTTCCAAAAAGCTAAAAGTGATGTAGCAGTAAATTACAAAATTTTGGCGAGCGAAAGTTAACTTTTTACATCATTAGTGAAACAACAAAGCGTAGAATGCCAGTCCCATAGCGAATAGCGAAACGGACAGTGAAGAAGCAGAACTATGGTGTTCACAGTTGCAGTTGCAATTGTTCGGATTGTTTGAAACGTCGGCATACACGGAAGAGTTAGGCGCCACGTTTAAACTCAATTCCTCAGTCACAGCTGATTTTTCGGGGGTGCACGGTGTGTTACACTTATCCTTGTCGCAAATCAAAAATGCGTTATACCTAAACAAACACCTTTTTACTCCGTTCAACTAAATTTCAAAACAAACTTTGAGTTCGAATAACACTGATTCAACTGTGCCGATGGAACATCGAGTTCTTCGAGTAATTGCTGCAGCTTCTTAACACCATTGCAACCCTGCTTTTCATAGTTGTCAACCGTTTTGTCTAAAAAGGTAATTTAATAATTTAAAAAAATTCAAATAAAAAACCTCACAATAAATACAGTATTTTTGATGAGGACGGTCGAACAATTGTGCCTCATTGTAGCATGAAATGCAGACGGCGTACTCCAAAACAAACGATAAAAGTACAACCTTAAAAAACATGGTTCAACCGCAAATCACAATCACACTCAAAACTGTTTCAAATTTTTATATCAGTCATTGCTAAAAAGGCGGGTTTCTAGAACTTTTTTGTACTGTGCGTTCACAATTTCAAGAAAGCTTGAATCGGTGACATTTGATTAAAAATCTAAACTGTTCAATGTAAAATGACATTTTGAAGTTGCTTAAATACACAATGAATTATGAATCACAAAATTGGCTGCTGTCTGTGACGGACTAGAAATCAAGGACTGCATTGACAATCAGAAACGTGAAAAGCAAAAAGTTTCTAAACTTTAAAAAGGGCTATGGTGCAAACCACAATCTGCATTTTGTACCACGATTTGCATTTCTTGTGAAAAGGTTTAATGTAATTAAAGTGTTTCTAATTACAGCTTTTGGTTGCGTTTTTATTTGACGATGACGATTATCAGTGCATTTCAGGACGAATAGTAGCCTTGTTGGTTGTACATTAACTGATTAATGCGCTGCACATAGAACAAACGTACATTTTAACTTGTCTTCGCATCGGAATGCTGTTAGCAGTTTTGAAATACTATAACATCAGTACATAATATCAAAGTAATTCTCAAAAACGCAATGCATTTGACAAATGTTTATTATTAAGGGTTAAAAGCGGTTTTAGTTGCCTGCGGGTGAGTATACGGAGGCATTTAGCGATTTAGTAAAGTTAAGCGCGAGCAGTGGTGGTTTTGCCTGCACGGTGTTGAACGCTTACCATCTTTACTGAACGATAAAGTTGTTTTGTGCTTTGTTTTGGTTGCATCGGCATTCACAGTTATTTGAAGTAGCTGGGATGTTGTAGACCACATTTACTTGTTTGTTGCCAAAGACGTTTGTTAACGGAAGTTGGAAGTTATATCCATTCTTTCCATCAGGATTTGTTGAATTTCCACATGCCGTATCATTATTTTTTCCTGGAGAAATTGGACCCTTTGTTGTCGTCGAAGGTTCCACGACTGTAGTTGGAGGTAAGGTCGTGGATGCCACCGAAGTCGTGCTTGCCTGCTCCGTTGTCGTGAGCGTGGTAGGTTCGATGATTTCACACCCTGTATTGCACAGATCGGTATCACATCTCATAAACTTCAAATAGCTGAAATTCATCCTTTTCACTTTAAAAGGAATCCAAACACCTTACCCCGGCGCTTTCACGCATTCAAACATTTCCGATTGCGGCCATTCCTCTAAACCATACCGATCGTAATGCTCATAGTCGCACATTTGAAGGTCAGTTCCATTTTCTAACTGCGCTACAAAATTTAACAAACTGTTAATTTTGCGCTAAACTGTAAAGCTTGTTTACCGTAAATACAATATGACTGATAACTTTTATCATTATAGCCAAGATTGTGATAACAGTCAATAGCTCCATTAGCAAAACCGAACAAACACTGAATAATGACGGTTACAAAGAAGATGATCTTCATCGTGAGCAAAACGACCACCTTGCGGTAACAAATTTTACAAATGCTTAGTTTTTATACACCGTTGGAAAAGGAATCGAGGAGGAGAATAATCATGTTGCTTTGGTATAGAAACATGTGCATCACTCCCGCTTTTGTTTTTACCTGTATCAACAATGCTTACGCAAATACATTTTTGATGGTGTATCATGTTTTACGCGTTTAACATGAGTCAGATTGACGGCTTCATACCAACCCCACCATTCCCTTGAAAGTTAGGCATTACCTAATCTTGGTTCTCTTGATTACCGGAAGTGTAGCCCTACTAAATACGTCCTTTTGAATCCCACGATTTGTAAATAAATCAAAAAGTGAGATTGCATTGATTACAAAAGTTTTATTTGCGTAGAAATGAAATAATCAATAAATAATAATTTACAAAAAATGAGGTTTATTGCCGGTGGCGGTTCTTCATCATCTTGAGGGCTTTGGCCATGAGTGGGGCTGGTCGAGCTTTGACAGGGGCAGTTGCTCTCGGCACCGGCGGTGATAGTGTGGTTGAGGCACGGTTTCCGTTAATAGGCAAAAGCGGTGCTTTGCATGATGTCGAAGCTTCTTTCCCTTTCTTCTGGTTCGCTGGGATCAGCTGCACAACTGGTTTTGGCTGGGAATCACCGGTCATGCTGATTCTGTTTTTGATGGAAGCAAGGCGGTTTTCGCGTCCTTCGACTTGTCGTTGGTACGACATCCTCCAGGAGAAAGTGTCTCTGGCCGTTGCTTCTGGGAACTCTCGCAGACATAGCGCTTTCCATAGTCCTTCCGTCTGTTGCCACCATCCGGGGTTGAGAGTTTCGACCCTCTGAAGCTGCTCGACAGTGCACCGCTGGAGGACAGATTCGGCTTCTTGGTATGTGCATGTTAAGGGGGCTCGGAGCAGTGCTAAAACACAAGATGTATCAAAGATTGTTAGAGAAAATGTTAGGTAAACTTACAAGCCATGGTCGGCATGCTGTTGCTGGCATTGGCTTCGGACGTTTTCTGTTTTCCAGAATACACTTTTGAACGGCCGTGTTTCCGCTCAATGATGAACAGACCATTATCGGTTTCTTCCAGAGATGCCGAATCAATAGAGATGGGGGCCGTTGGGTCTGAAGTTTTTGGCATCGGGGTATGCGCGGCAGGCGGGGTCAGATTAATACACAGCTTCATCTTCTTAACTGGAGGCGCGTCGCATGCCTTTAGGGCCTCGGCAAACGACAGCCCAGATGCCGCCGTGATACCGTTGGCCGGTGAATCCGTGGCAGGTCGCTTCCTGGACGGCGTGGGCTCGTCCATCACAATGCCCTTGGCCTCGGCGGCAATCGAGATCCACTTCTCAATGAGGTCACGGGCCAGGTGGCCATGCTCCGGATGGTCACGAAAAGCGTTGACCGCTCTTCCGACGGCCGTTTCGGACATAACCGGCTCCGTGAGGTCGAGGCGGTTGAGTCGTCGCAGGGCATGGCCAATCTTCGACCCGTCGCTTAGCTGCTTGATGCACTTGCGTACGGTCTCGACGATGGGAACGGAGGAGGCAGTCATCGCAATAGAAAAATAAGTAGGATTCTGGAAAAAAAAGAATTTTAAGAAAACTTCTATAAATTGAGGAAAACCGACACGACAACAAGAAAGTAAGGAAGAGCATGCAAGCTAATGAAGAACACGTGATCGCATGGACTACCCGGCAGGTTAAGGTTGCCCAAAAACTGACAAGGACAATAGTTTCTAGGTCCTATTTATGCGCGATGTTAGAAATGAAACAACGGAAGTAAGCCATCCGTTGTTTTTTGGCAAGGTAATTGTATCTTTAGGCAAAGTGCGCACGGAAATATCTATCCGCGCACGCTAGGAAACGCACACATGCGTATGGTAAAGTACGCATCCGCACAGACATCTTCTTCGTCGGCGCCAAGTCAAACCCAAGTTGTTTTTAATATTGATCGCTTTTAGTTCAGAACGGAGGAATCGATTTATAAAGTCATGGTTGCTTGTCTAGAATATCTTTGCTCAAACTGGTACCTTTTTAACTTGGAGCTATGCTTTTCCAATGTATAAGTTTTTACCCGCGGACGTGATCACATCTGCTCCTACGGAAATTTGTTCTTCATTATCTTTATTACGGTATCGAAGATCTGAGCTTGTTGATAACTGACAGAGTAATATGTTCAAAACAAAAAAAAAGTTATACATTACAAGTTAAACAAAATGTCCTCAGGAGTAACAACTTTTGTTAGGCTGGTTTCAACAAGCATAATTGGAATTGATGAATGTTTATTATTATGAAGTTTCATTGTACATATTCTGCGGGGAATTACATAACGCAGGCATTGAGCAAACAAAAAAACGTCAACTTAAGTTCACGTTTTCGCGTTTGTACGTTACGCTCGCGTAAACTGAAAGCGACGTTTTTTTGTGTGAGTAAGCCAAAAAATCTACGCTACAATGAAAATGTTTTGTTTTTTGTTTTGGTTGCACCGACATTCACAGCGGCTTGAAGTCGGCGGGATGTTGTAGACGACATTGACTTGTTCGTTGTCAAAGACGTTTGTCAAAGGTAGTCCCGAGAGTTCATTTTGATCGTATTGTCGTCCAGTTTCTGTAATTGTTCCTTTTTTTAAAAATAACTGAATTTTATGTTCTCTTGATTACCGCAGTTTGGGCCGATACTTTCTTCAGACGTACCATTTGGCAAGGTTAATAATACAGCAAGATGTGGTGATTTCAAAGTTGTCGGTAAAAGTGGTGTATTTGTCGTTATCAAGGCCTCCGTTGTTGCCGTTTCCAAGGTTGTAATCGCTGCCGTTGACGTTAATGTGCTACTCGTCGTCGAAAGTGTTGTAGATATGACTTCCGTTGATAACGTCGTTGTTTCCGGCAGCGCCTCTGGCCATGGAACAATTTCTACGCCAGTGCAATCATGTCTATTACACCATCCGATATTACATCGTTTAAAGGCCGCAAGACTAAATTATAAAGTATTAAGCTCGTTAACCGTTTTGTATTATCACCCTGGTGGCTTGATACACTTATTCATTGGAGTGTCTTCTTCATTAAAGTTAAGTTTCCATTTCAAACCACCGTTAACGTTCCGTTGGTGTGTACCGTCTTCTTTTAATGCTCAAAATGAAAAAAAGTAAATACGTTTATACTTTTTGACCTTACCGTAAACGCAATAGTCTCCTTTTGAGCGCCAATTGGTGTCATTGTACACATGGCAGCCAATGCGGTTATCACAAAGTGCGGGCGAAATCGCAACAACAGCGAAAACCAAAATGTTGATATTCATTATAGTTGAAAATTCATTAACACATAAATCATAGCTTTTATTTATATATTTTGAAGGAACTGAAACGCTCTTTTGCCTTTACATTATTATACATACGATGATTACGCAAACACATTGTTTGTTAATTAATCATGTTTAACGCGTTTATATACATTTTCAAATACATATAATGATGATTCAAATTAGTTAATTTGATGGTTTTCGTTTGCAAAACGTTCCAACATCTTTAAAAAGATGAAATGACAAACATCCATCACCAAGTTTGCTTACAGTACTTTCATTTTGCCGGCTCCGCCCCTTTTGATTCAGTCGGCTTTTTACTGCCATCGGGTTGGGGCTCGCTTCCATCTTTTTGCGATGCCTTTTCGGCCTTTGACTGTTCTGTCCGGTCCTTTTCAGTTTCGTTCGGTTTATCGTTGAATTGGAACAGGTGGATGCGTTCATGCTCGTGTTCCTTGAATAGTTCGATTTCGGTCTTTCGGAGCCTGAAATTACCCGTCAAAAAACTTAAAAGTCAAATTAAAAGTTAATAAAAACACACATGTTCAACTTGGCCAACATCCCGCACCGCTTATTCTCCAGATAGATCCGTCGAGTGTACCTATTCATGCGTTCTGTGTCCATCTTGGCCGTGAAGGCATCGACCCGTCCGCCGGTTTCCATGGCCATGTGTCTTGCCAATTCCTGCCGTCGACGCTCCGTCAATATCGCCATTGTGTCATGGACGCAGAGATTGGATCGGGTCATGACGGCCCGAGTCGGATCGACGCCCTCCTTCCGGAGACGCTCCATGACCGTAGCCATGGGGATGCGCTTCACAACAAAGTTGTCCCGAAATTTGAGGGGCGCATGTTCGAAGAAAAGCTTTGCCGAATTGATCGATCGCCGTGTAAACACGAACATGGCCAACAAGTTGACAAAAACAAAGATTTCAAAGGATGACGGCGTCAGTTCCGTGTGAAAATGCGGCAAAAGTTCGGTCGTCATTTTGAACGTGATGGGGCTTACGGCGCAATTGGCTTCCGTGCAACAGTACTCGAAGATGTAGTTATCGTCGTCGTCGAGGGTGTAGTATTTTGATGTTGGACTGAAATCATGATATAAACTTTTCTTAATGGCAAAATTCTATCAAAATTTGGCAAAATTCCACCAAAAAGAACTAAATTTTACCAAAAACTGCAAAATTCTTTCACAAAATAACAAAATTCCGTTATAGAATGGCAAAATTCTATTATATTATGGCAAAATTTCATTGTAAAAGGGAAAAATTCCATCAAAAAATGGCAAAATTTTACCAAACTACCGTACCCATTACAAGAATTATCGTCAATATCTCTCTCAAAACACGAAATGTTCGCGGCATCATTCCCAAAGAACTCGGTCTGTATCCGACGACGAATGAAGCATTTGTGTAGCTTCGGATTTAACGGATGACTGCATTCGAGGGCCATTCCATCCTAAAACCCCCCTTTTAAACGGCCTTTTCCAACTGTAAACCCACAAAATGGCTAGCATGTTGCAAGTGTCGATCGGCATATCGAAAATAGATCTCACCCCAACACGTTGGAATTGCCTCAGGTGTGTTATCTACAAACTTTCCCTCAGCCCCGACAATTGTGATAAAAATCCATAATAGGGGAAACATTAGGATCCTCCAAAAACTCAAAATTTATTCAACCCGTCAAATCGGCAAAACGATCAATTCAAAACTTAACAAAACTTATGCAAAACTAGAGGGGTGGATTCAGGTCATACCTCGACGAATCCTGCGTCGTTTCATCGCCAATGTTCAAGTCGTCGAAATCGTGGTTGCCACCGAGCGCGAAAATGCCGTAATCATCGTTGAATTGGTCCGAAATGCCGGCCTGTTCAAAGGTAACAACATCAGGGTAGTGGAATAGTCCGTCATCAAAGCTGTAATGCTCCAGATCGAGATCGGCTTCGCTGATGTTATGCAGGAAGTTCTCTTCTTCGACGACGGCGTCCATCGGCTTCGGTGTAGCTGGCTTCTTCGCCTTTTTGACTTTCTTGTTTCGAAGCAGTTGCATGTGGCGTTGGACGATGCTTGAAAGTTCCGGTGAGTCGAAGGCGCCGACAGTGGCTTCACGTGGTTGCGACGACTTGTCAGTATCGCCATCCAGGGAGGCCGTGGACGTCGATGGTCGGGATTCATCGCTGACGATTCGGGACGTCGTGCTCTTGAAGGTCGATGGTTTTGGATTCATTGCCGCGATTTCGGATGCCTTTTTGCGATGACCCAGTCGAGCGACGATGGAGAGGCGATGTTCGGCTTGGCGGAAGGCAGTGAAGGCCTTCGTCATGGTCGTGCTGGCGTGGCCGGTCTGCGAATTCGATTGCGAGTTGGAGTTCGAATTTGAGGACGGGCTCGTGCCATTAGAAGGCGTCCTCGAAGCTTCATCGTTTCCATTTCCATCGGATAGGACGTCAGCCGGGCGTCGAGGTTCCTCAATGATCAGCGGGTACTCTTCGGAGACCTTTTGAAGCAGTTTCCGCTGCTCCACCAACGCGATTTCCTTCGTCGACATGACGCCATTGACGCACATTCGGTCCGTCACCCGTTCCATGACCTCATTTCTCGCGAATCTGATGGCCAGGGCCGCGTTTAACGATGTTCGGACATCAGGGAAGAGTTCCATCCGCGCATTCTTCACCGTCGGCTCCACGATCTCATCCACAAGGGCGTAGTTGAAGTTTTCGCCGCCATTGAGTCGACGGACTTCATGAGCGTGCAGATGACCACGTTTTCGGAGGCCATTTTCGAAAGGTGACGGCATCTTGGCCCCAGAGACGATGCCCTTGAACTTGCGACGAGAACTAGGGGCTTCAGGGGACGCTTTTTCTGTGGTTTCTGGAAGAATTGGCGCTGAATCGACAGATTCTGATATGACATTGTACTCACTGCTCGGTGGCCGGCCTGGCTTCCGCTTCCGGAAGCTTTCACGATTCGCCAGCGCTTCAAAGCCTTCTTCAGTTTCGCATGCGGGTTCTGACGGCGGGGGCGCTTCTGAAGGCTCTTCTCTGACGACAGCACTCATCGGGGGTAACGGCGAAACGGAGCGACGCGGGGTGTGGATGGTTGGCTTCTGAGGGGACTGAAATGGCATTTTTATATATAAATTTAAAGAGAAATGAAAACTTACGATACTCCGGCTCTTAAACAACGTCGGATACAAATATCTCAACGGTTTCGGCATCAAGTTGTAGTTTGGCAGCGGTATGACATTGTGTTGGATCTGTTCCGTCGTTCTACGCGTCCAGAACACTTCTGGGGGCATGTTTAGGGGGAAGATGCACGT
>KB455487.1:140707-154484 GCA_000341325.1 Panagrellus redivivus | reverse complement strand
TTTATATAAACATGGAAAAATATATATAAAATTTAAAAATTATATATAAAAACCAAAAATTATATATAAAAAACCAACCTTATTTCTCAATCCCCGACAAGTCCACCAAACACGTTGAAACGTCTTCCCACGCTCTTCAAACATGTCCAACAACAATGGTCGCAGCCGATTCGGGCATTTGGGACATTTGAGCAAGGCATGTTCTGGCTCCTGAAAAAAACAAGCTTCAACCAGCCCCAAGAAAGTTCCTACCATACAGGTTTGCGGTGAACGTGATGTCGGCTCAGTGATTTCATCTTTGTCGGATCGGGTCTTTACTTCACTTGTGCAATTTCATCAGACGGAATATTTACAGACAAATAAGAGGGCCTTATGTAAGTATTTACAAGCCTGTTGGGACGGTGCTTACTGCCGAAAAAGGGACTCATTTTAGAGAGAGAAACACAAGAAAAACGTGATTTTAGTGCACACATCCCTTCACAGGGGCATTTTAGACGGATGAATCGCACATCAGAACCCAGACCGAAGTTATCATCATGACTTTTGGTGGTGGGGATCGTCGTCAGTCCGAAAAGAAGCCTCGTCTCAATTCTGAGCATGTTTTCGTATCGCTTTTCGCTCCGTTTTTGGAGTTTTTAATGCTGTCATCGATGGAACGAGGTCATCAATTGGACTGTTGACTAGCAGGGGGGATTTTGGCGGGGTTTAAACTTTGAAAACAACTTACGAGGCACTGCATGTCGCTGATGTAGCTGAAGGCACCGAAACCAGTGGGTTTGGATGGAGGTAGTGGTAGTAGTGGTTTTGGAATAAGGACCCTGAAGATTGGAACGGATTCAGATGGCGAACGGGGCGGATTCGGGCGAGAAAAGCTGCGAAATTGACGGAGCTGCGAGAAAAAACTGACGCAGCAAAGCATAATGAAATGCGTGCGGGCCGGACTAAGTCCAATGGATAATCGGTGGAGCGAAACAAGCAGCCGTGAAGGGACAAACGAGGACGCACAATGCATACTTTTGTTAGGACTTTGAGCTGGTGGTAAGTAAAAATGTGCAAAATATAGCTCGATATCGTCCATTGATGGACAACTTTTCGTGGTGGGTCAAAAAAGCGAGGTTTCAGAAATTTTGATACAGTAAGTAATTTGCTCAATTTTGCCTGTTTAATCTTATCCATTTGTAACAATTCAAGATTAAACCTAGTGAAAAGAACGAAGAACGATCAAAGATCGATGAGCGTTGCAAAATGATGGAAGCGAAACGATGCCTGAGGAAAGAAGTCAAACGAGTCAAAAGAGGCGGAGCAGGCAGAACAAAATTGATGTAATCATATTCGGTAAATAAATGTTTGTTGCTTTTAGCTGTTTCATCATTTTGCCAAACCAAATTAACTTGAATCATTATTACATGTATAGCAAAACATAACAACACATTACATATGATTAAACGGCAAAAAATGTAATTGCGTAAGCGTTAACAAAAATGTAAAGGCAAAAGGATGAGAGGATGCATATATTTTGAGAACCATACGCGTCATTTAGGTTATTCACTGTTTTGTATCAGTTTTGTAAAGATATATAAGCACTAAACGAATTTACAAGTTGTATACTTTCGGCAACATGCAACTCTGTATTTTGGTTTTCATGGTTGTTGCGGTTACGCCACTAGTTTGTAGTGAGATCTATTGTGCACATAACGACTATGGGCAATGGCAGGATAACGTTGCTTCGCGATTTTCCTGTTTTTACGGTGAGCATAAACATTTATTTGCAATTGTTTTAAATCAATTGTTTTTTAAGGTCGAAGAGAGACTGGTGAAGAACGGGCTCGCTGTGACGAAGATTTCAATTATGATGACAATTGGCCACTCGACTTTGACCCAATGATGACTCCAATGAACAAATGTATCAAACCACCAGGGTGAGAATACAGTAGGCAAAACTACTTAAATTATTTATTATCTTTTTTAGTCTTGCGGCTTTCAAAAGGTGCAATGATAAAGACAACTGTAACAAAGAGCGGTGTAACGCCACAGATGTCGTTCCATGGCCGGAAACTTATACTACAACATTTGAGACGACAATCGAACCTTCAACGGAAGCACCCACAACCCCGGCAACTGTAACAGTAGAGGCCAGGAAAGCGCCAATTGCAATTTCGCCAAATGGTACATCTAATGAAACTGATCCAAACTGCGGTAATCAAACCAGGATTTAGTAACTTCTAAACGGACAAATTACAGAAAATGGAAAACGAAACAACCAAACCGGGCCGTTGGGACTACCGTTGACAAACGTTTACAACAACAAACAAGTTAATGTGGTCTACAACGTTCCATCTACATCAAACAGCTGTGAATGCCGGTGCAACCAAAGCAAAGGACAAAACAACTACATTGCTCTGTAAAGTAATCGTTCGTTCAACATTGAGGTGACAACACTGTTAACCACCTTCGCTTATCTTTCCTAACACGCTAAACGCTTATTGAACTCTAAAAAAGTTCTGATATAACTATGCTCTGCTTAACCATATTATAATAATCAACTAAGCACTACACGCACATCAATAATAAACACATCAACGGCATTCATAGATGGAGAGGTTACAATTATACCTATGCAGCGAACGTTAGAGTAACATGCAATGAAAACATTGAAACATTTTCATTGTGATTTAATCTTGTTCAAAGTTTGTGATTCAACAATCTGGCAAATTTATAGATAATGTAACCGCCAAGAAGTCAATATTCTGATATATTCCAGATTTTTATCATTTTGATTTAAATTTAGCATTTTGTGATTTTTTGATGCTTTAACCAAAGTTTGAAAAATAATGTTTCATCCGTCTGTCAAACAAAAAAACTAACAAAAGGTCAACGATCCGATTCACCTTGGTTGCTTGTGAACAAAAAATGAAATAAATAACAAAATTTAAATGTGAATAAATGTAAATGTAAATGACTGAACGATATATTAAAACGCATTTTTATATTAAAGTTTCCTAGAATGAAGGAAAAGCTAACGTACGTATTAATATTGACTCACTGTTTAAGTGGCATTTCAATTCTTTCTAATGCCATGTGCATATATAAAAATACTCGTTTTAAAACTGGTTATTTTCACAATGAGCTGCAACTTATTTGTATTCATTATCGTTTTTTCTTTCTCGCTGGTCTGTGTTGAAGGTATAAATTGTTATTCCAATCACACTAGAAGTACTACTACCAACGGAGGTCATGAATACTGCATATACGGTAACCAATTTGAGAGTTTTATGCGATATTGTCATTTTGTTAAATTACTGCAGCACAGACAGACGATGGAACTGTATACCTAATGTGCAGCGATGATATGCACTATATTCAAACTTTGCCGAGATATCCGGAATCTGAAATGGGTGAATGCGTGAAGGTGCCAGGGTAAACAGGTTCATTTTGTTTGAAAGTGAAAAAAAATAATTTTAGTTATTTGAAATTTATGAAATGTAATAGCGACAACTGCAATACAGTGTGTGAAGTAAGTGGATATACCACGACAACGGAAACTGAAGTGACAACAGAGCAGACAAGCACTACTTCGTTGGCATCCACAACCTTTGTACCGAAAGATGCAGCGAAACCAAACCAGTCATCGACGGTTTCAAATAATAATGTCACCAAGGCAGAAACGACGTATATCTCTGTCGGCATGTTTAACCTTTTTATTATATCGCGAGCAGTACATTTGCAGGGGCAACCACCATTCAGAAACCAATAGGGAAGGCATCAACGGCGACAAGTGCGGCATCTAGTCAAACTACGGCAACTTGTTCAACTGATTCGACGTCGGACATACGGAAGCCGGATAGAACGGATGAACAAAATGGCGGTGTTCAAGGGGCTGCAAATGCTGAAACTTTTGGACCAGGCCAACTTGGAAATAAGCCCCTGGGCCGTCCAAACAACTGTGATTGTCGGTGTGATCACAAGAAAGAACAAAACACGTTCATCGTCGTAAACGGTGTTGCTTCTTTCAACGTTATGATGGCAACATTGTCAACCATCATTGTTTTCTTTTTCTAATGTGCTAACTGCTTTCCCATGTTCACCATCCCCGAAAAAGTTATACAATTTAACCTTGGTTTTTAATTACTTTAAACTCAGTCAGTTAATAATAAACTTATGTTTAAATATCCGCAATATGCAAATTAAACCAGATAACACCTGAAAATATGAAAAAAACATAAGAAATGATTTCTTTAATTTCGTACTTTCATTTTAATTTTCAGGAGGAGATTTTGGTTGCATTGCTTTAAGATGTTCAAAGAATTCTCTCTGTCTTATCGATGTTTTAGATTCTTTTGGAAATGACGGCTCCGCAGCTGCTGAGGCACTTCTAATGATGTCGACAATTGTTGTTGATTTTAACTTTCCAAACTCCGGATTTCGCGCCATTTCGCTTACGTTTTTCTCGTAGAATTCAACACATGCAGCTTTCAGGTCGGTTTCTTGAAAGTCCCATGCATAAGCTGCAATCGTACAAAAAGAAGTCACGGCAAGCTCTTTGCATAGGTGTGGCTTAATGTCATTCTGAAATACTATAGCGCATCAATACTGAGCGTTTGGGAAAATGATGACCTACAATAATTAGCTTAATGTCGTATTTTTCAGCAAAGCGCAACATCCCGACATAGTCCGGCAAAGTCATATAGGCGTCGAATCTGCGCCCATAAATGTAGTCAAGAACGTTTTTGACTGTTTGAACTTTAAAATCAACGAGTTCTATTTTTCCGGTTCTGGCTTCTTTCGTATCATGAGCAAATGCTGCTTGAAAAACGGGTGAAATCAGGCACAACATTTCACGATGAACATCAATGACTTTATCACCGATAACAAATTGAGCGTCCGTCTTGAAATGGTCGGAAAAATGGAGGAAATCTTTGATTGTTAACGTGTCTGTGCGATAGTCATCATCCAAGCAGTTAAAGCCCATTTCAGGATCAACATCTTCGTCCTTCAAACTGCATGCCATTCGAACAATATCAACCAGTTTGTCGTCATCGATGTCCGCAAAACTTTTAGCTAACCCAACGTCGCCAGCATGGTCCCGATAGATACGAGCACACTTCATCTTGTATTTGTCAACGTCCCAAATGCTCTCAGCAAAGTAACCAAAATAAGACGGATTGAAATCGTCACTGCCCACACCAGACATCTCGGATTCTATAATGGGTTCAACTTTCTCCTGAAATTGTGGTATTTGTTTTCGCCACAAAGAAAATTAAATGGTCACCATAATTGGT
Source organism: Panagrellus redivivus (assembly GCA_000341325.1). Classification (NCBI taxonomy): domain Eukaryota; kingdom Metazoa; phylum Nematoda; class Chromadorea; order Rhabditida; family Panagrolaimidae; genus Panagrellus; species Panagrellus redivivus. The sequence continues at coordinate 149,205 of KB455487.1, read as the reverse complement.
TGAATGCGATACGCATTTGCAAACCTCAAAATTTGAGCGGAGTCTTGCAGTAAACAACGGTAATTTCCATCGTAACAGTAGTCGATAGCAGTCTTCACTGCTTCGAAGTCAGCTACAGTGATTTCAATGTGGTCGACCTTTTTATCACGTAGTTTATCGTAAAAAACCGGTGAAATCATACTCATAATAAAACGGTGAACCTAAACTTTGTAATCATTTCAAGATAAAAAACAAGACAAAAAAGTTTAACATACATCAATTGATTCATTACCCACAACAAACTTAATATCAGTCGGATAATGTTTGGAGTCAGTAATCAAGTTTGTAAAGGTCAGTTTGGATGAACAATACGTGTGATTATAATCTGTGAAAGTGACGTCAACTTCAATTAAGTCGTATACACCAAGACCAGTCAGCTCAAATACGTTATCATCATCATAGTTGTAATCAGGATCATAGCGTTGTAGGTGAAATTCTAAAATGTTTTTGTATCTCACGTTTTTTGAAACATAATGAAAGAATACCTTTACTCATTTTCAACCCATAATTGATGTTAATAGTACCCCTCATCTCCATGGAATTGTTGTTTATAATAATCACTAATCCTTTTTTCGGATTTGCTTTCAATACACTGAATGACCATCGTTTACCCTTGAAGCCAACAATGGCTCGTTTGCCAGAGGTAATAATTGTTCCCGACGCAAGTTTATCAAAGCAATCAGAACTAATTTGTACCCCAAAACTGTCTTCAAATACCTGCAAAATGTAATTTTTTAAGTTGAAATGTGTTAAACGAACTTACAGTTGGCATGGTTAAACGAGAGTATTAGATAATTGAAGCGCTGGCTAGTGTAGTTAGTCAGAAAACGTACCAAACACTGGCTACAGCCACGAGCGAGCCCGTTTAAATGAACGCTGAGAACACCTGATCTTTTCTTATCACCATAATCAGTCCTCAACTTTTCTGATAAACCAAAACGTCAAAAACAAACGACAAAAACTAACACAATCTGCTTATTAAGCATGTAAACATTTTTGATAACATCAGCCTGCATAACGTAAACAGTTTGAATTCATCGAAAACATTTACTGCAAGCCTAATTATTATTGTTGAAAGTAAAACTTCGTTCAATTCATTGCACCCATCAATCATCTTTTTCCTTTCACTTAACTTGAACGTATTGTAATTAGAATGCATGTTCATGTGCTGACGTCAAGACACGGATAGGGGGCGATGAATTTATGGAATCCAGTCCCAAACCTGATGACGACGACACAAACTGGCTCGAACCGGCCTTGCCGATCTCGGGGGGCGATAAGCCCCATCCCGAACCTGACTTTTCGACACTTTTTGGAGGGGAGTTTCAAGAATCAAGATTCGAAAGGAGGGAAGCCAAAAGTTGTGAAGATCCTGAGTGGCGGACGGGTAGGTGCATCGGTTGATTTGCATCAGACTTTTTGGTGCTAATTGTGACTGGCCGGGGAGAACATGGGGTATCTGAAGCTTGGGAGACGTTAAAGTTGTCTATTTGTATCGTGTTAGTTGTTTTTCAACCCTGGATCGCGTTGAAGCGTCGGAATCGAGCCGTTCATGCAAGATGTCTAGTCGAAAAACTTACAATAGACGGATAAACCAAATCGGGCGTAGACGCCACAGGGCTTTCTTTGCATCTTCGGATTACCCAGGTAAATCGACACTTTTTCTCAATTTCATTCCTTCTCTGTTTGATCCAATGCAATCCTAACCGCCTCCTTGCTTACAACCCGATAATCGCCATTCAATTAAGAGCCTCCAGGGATCCAGGGATCTAGAGTCGCGCATTGTTCTTCCAACTTTCATTCGATCGACAAGGTGCCCACATCTGACCCACTAATGATCACCATATGTGCAGCTGGAGCTCGTGTATTCACGGATTTTCCCCCCTTTCGCCCATCCCGAAAGACGGGTAAACTTCGCCATTTCTCTTTCGTTTGCGCATGTCAGTCTTCCTTGAAAAGGGAAAACGGGCTTCCGTTTGATCTGGGCTTTCTGGACGCTGTCGCCCGTCATTCCTGTCTGTCTAAATTGGCAATTTGAAAAAAATTGAAAAAAGTGGTATTCCTCAATTTAACGCTTTTTTTGTATGGATAAAGATTGGATCAACTAATAAGCTTCTATCAAAGTTTCGTTTTTCTTTTCTCAACCGTTTCCAATTTTCATTCAAGAATCCATTTTTGCTCTTTCCATGTAGGGAGCTGTCTTAAAATTGTCTTCTGTCGTTTTTATGACCCTACTGGCGATAGTTTATCCCTTGTCAGGAAACATTTATCACATCTGGTCATCTGCTTTTTTTCGGCGTGTACCGTTTTGCATTGTTTCAACTTTCTAATCCGATAACTGCGATCGATGCATTTGTTTTTCGTTACCGTGATCTGACATGATCTGATTTACCTTTTACTGTTTTCATTTCAGTCATCTTTATCCATCGCGGCAGGTAAATAACAACGCTCAAACTTAGACTATTTCTAATTTCGGCAAAAATGCGCCGATGGCACGCATTTTTCACCATTTTCGTCGCTTTAATCGGGTTAACTGAATCCAAAATCATCGATGCAGACACAAAACTGAATTCAAGTTCGAGTTTACAACCAGATGCATACCAGGTTTATCGGATATATCCCCGGGATTGGCGAGACGTACAATCTATCGCTGATTTGAGGGAACGGACTGAAGTTGGGGATGTAAGTTGGAGTTTTATGACTTTCTTACAACTTAAAATTGTCTGTTTTACAATTTGATAAAGTTTAAATGCGGTTTAGATCGACTTCTGGCTAGACAGCCGCCAACCCGGGCAATTTGCCGACATTATGGTCTCACCACGAGCACATTCCAACATCCAAAATTTTTTAACCTCTCGGAATCTTACCTTTGTCGTTACAATCGATAATGTTGAAAGTCTAATCCAATTGAATGAATCCCCGAAGCCAAGGAAGCCAAAAGTGCCTAGTTCTATGAAGGATAAGTGGCTCCACGATGCGCCCATCATCGACCAGGATGGGGTCAAGTTTGGTGATTTTTTTAAACTTTTTAACCAAATTATCGATTTTATTGAATGTTTTTCAGGTGATCGCCCGTATGAATACATTAGAAAGATCAAAGGCTTCAACTATCCCTTCGGTGGATACACAAGTTACACAACAATGCTAAAATACATGAGAACAGTCGAATTTTACTACCCCCATATCGCAAAACTCATCAGAATTGGCACCTCACATGAAGGTCGACCCATTGAAGGCCTCAAACTCGGCTATCATGTAACAAATTCGACGAAAAAGGTCTTTTGGATCGATGGAAACATCCATGCCCGTGAATGGGCCTCCAGTCACACGGCACTGTTCATCATGCATCAGCTTATTGCTGGCTATGGCAAGGATCCCATAATCACTCACTACATGAACAATTTGAACTTCTTGATCGTCCCATGTCTAAATCCCGACGGTTTCGAGTTCTCCCGAAGTTCTCAAGCTCCCGAAGTGCGCCTGTGGCGGAAAAACAGGTCTCCTGAACGGTGCATCGAAACGGATTGGGGCGGATCGCGGTGTTGCCACGGCGTCGACCTTAACAGGAACTTTGACTTTCATTGGGCAGAATCCGGAGCCAGCATGAACCCATGTTCAGCCCTATTTGCCGGTGATTACGCATTCAGCGAGCCAGAATCACAGGCTGTTTTCGACTTTTTGACATCGAACGAGTATCGACATAAGGTGGATGGGTTTATCACGCTGCACACGTATGCGCAGTTGTGGATTCATCCGTACAGTCACGATGTGGAGTATTATCCGAATGATGTTGCTTCTTTGGTATGTTTGTTACTTTTAAATTTTACGGACGTTAAATTTTGTTTCGACTTTGTCAATTTTACAGCTTGGAAAAAGTTTTTACAATGTAAATTTTTTTTTCGAATTTTATTAATTTGCATTTTTAGACAAAAGTCGCCAACGAAGCCGTCCATCGCCTCGAAGGGGTCTACGGGACCCAATTCAGGGTCGGAACTGGGGCTGATTTACTATGTGAGTGTCAACATCAACCACTTTTTGAACTTTTATCATCTTTATGTCATTTCTAGCCCCCGCTGCCGGTGGCTCTGACGATTGGGCCAAAGAAAGCCTTGACATCAAATATGTTTACCTGATCGAGTTGAGACCACGCCTAGAATGCAAGTTTTCTTCGTTTAGATAAAAAAATCAAAACTTTTTGGTGTTTCAGTATCCCGCGGCTTCATCCTCCACCCTGATGAACTCATTCCAACTGCCATTGAAACGTTTGAGGGCATCAAGGTTGTCATTGAGAATGTGCTGATGGATAATGGCATCAAACCGAGACCGTATTGTAAGTTATTTCGACTTTTGTTAGTTTTGGAATGAATTCAAAGGTTGGTGGATTTTCAGTGCGTAAACATGGCGAACCTGTGCGTGCTCACTCTGTTCCTACGGCACCAATTATGGAGGAAAATAAAGAATTCGTAGTGAATAAGTTTGTGAATGGACGATTTGGAGGAGAAAGGGAACAGGTGGCGGCAGTTAGAAGTCGGTTTGAGACGCCAGTGCCAGCACCTGTGGTTACCTGGCCGGTTGTGACGGAACCGCCAACGACGACAACTCAAGTTTGGACGACGACAGAAGCTTGGACAACGACGGAGCTACCGACGACGACCACGACGGCTTCTACGACAGCATCGACGACAACAGCGACGACGACTACGACGGTGCCAACGACTACTACCACTACCACCACTGAAGCTCCGACGACGACGACAACCACTACTACAGAAGCGACAACAACAACGACAACTACGACGACGACTCAGGCTCCCACAACAACGACGTCAACAACAAGGGCAACGACGACAACACCGGCCCCAACAACTACAACAACCCGGGCTACAACGACGACTTCATTGCCACCGTCGACAACTACAGTACCCCCAAGCATCACCACACCCTTGCCGACAACTACCACCACGGAATTCAATAGATTGAGTTCGGAATTGTTGAGGAAACAGCTTAGTAAGTTTCTGAATTTCGAAAAGTTTAAATTTAACAACTTCTGACCTTCCAGTCCGGCTACAAGCCCTCAAATCCATCAAAGAAGCCCGAGCTCGCCTCAATGCTGCCCTTCGAGCTACATCCACCACCTCCACACCCGCTCCGACTACAACTTCCTCTCCGATTCCCATCCTATCACGACAGCCTTCACTCATGATACCCTCCCCTCGATTCATCGCTGCCGTCCCGGTCGTCCCAGTCGGACCCTCCACCACGACCTTACGTCCCACAACGACGGCCCCGATGCAGCTACCTCCACTCAATGCGGGTGGTGCCATTACTCCGAATCCGATTCCCCGTCGAACACCATTGAAATGCGTCGATCGAAAGTATTCCTGCACCTTCTGGATTAAAGCCGACAAAAACGTCTGCGATGACCAGAAACGTTTCATGCGATACAATTGTGCAAGGTCGTGTAACTACTGCGATTAGCGCCTATCCGGTATACGGTACTACAGTATACCAATTAGGTGTGAGTTGAACTAGGAAACTTTTGAATCTGAGTTGATGCTAAGCTAGTCAGTATTCTTTAAAAAGCTGTGGGTCTGTTTGGCAGCTTTATGAAAACAAATGTGGATCGTTGTTGTTTCTAAATTAGAAACATTTCGAAAAAAGCCCTGTGGCCATACATGGTAATGATTTTGTTGTAGTGAAAGTTTTGTGTTACTATATTAATAAAGTTAAGTCATATTGGAGTTGGGCGAGTTTGATTTGGAAAGTTCTTCAAATGCCAAAACAGACAGGGTCACCATTTATCAAAGAAGGGTCACTCATGTAAGTCCATTCCGTTCGAAGCCACTGCCTTAGGGCATCAGATTTAAACATAGCTCGGCACCATCCCGGAGAATTGCATAACAACTTAAGCAGACAACGAGAGGAGCGCGAGGTGGCCTGGCTAGGCCCGGGAGGAAGGCCGAGGACGAACCATTCCTGAGGACCCTTTTGGCTGTTTCCGAGACACCATCACCATCCATCCATCCCCCAAACACAACAGAGGGCAAAAACGAACTTTGTTTGCCGTAAGTTCGTCTTTCTGGTTGTTACTTGATGGTTTGGCGGCGCAGCCGACGGACAACACAGGGGCCACTACCGGCCTTTCCCGAAATAAGACGAGGACGTCGATGACAGCCCAGCAAGAGCGACACGTATGCAAAAAGGGCCCTTTTGGGCGTCATTGTGTCCGAGATTTGTGTGAAATTTAGAGAGAAAAAGTAGTGGGGCGACAGAGTAAACGAAAGCTGCAACCGATGACTGCATTCAGGGGAATCGAATTGGGTGGTTTTGAGCTTTTTCAAAAAGTTGGCCCATTCTTCGAATTCTTTACATTTCTCAATATTACTGCTAAACAAATGTCCAAAATATATTTATTTTGTAATATTTTTATCCACAATAACCCTTAGATCCCATTTCACATCAATAAACAAGTTACAGTATACCCAAATTGGCATACGGTAGCACCTACAGTACCCCTATTTCGAATACGATCCATCATACCGTCCAAATTTTTGATTTTTTGATCTATTGCCCTCAAATAACCCCCCAAAAACTCCTGATCGAGTCAGCAGATCTGATCATCATGCAGTTTTACGACAATCTGAAATGCTCGCACACCTGTGTCTCTTCTTTTCGGTTGGATGGCAACACCATCCCCAAAACGTTAATATCCATCGAACGAAGAACCTTTCCAATGTCCGCATTTTTGCACATCGAAAGGGGGGGAAGGTTAGTGCTACCGGTCAAAAGCAGCAAAGTCGCATTTATAGAGCGAGATACGAGGGCCGCCGAGGGCCGACAACATCGATTTTGGGCTGGGCTGTGGGGGAGCACCACGCGCAGTTCGGGTTTTTTCTTTCATTTCTCACTTTTGTCGGACTTGTTATCGGGTTGTGACATGGTAAGTTGGCGGATGGCTCTTGGCATGATCCGATTTGAGTGTGATGGGACTTGGCACGCTTTGGGTTACTGTAGTTCGAGAGTTGATCGGTGGCGATGTGGATTTGGATATGTTTCAAAGTTGGCCCATCCTAAAAACCTCTTCGATGATGAACGGGCCAACTGTCCTGGGGGTACATAGCGGCCGGTCCGGTCGGTTGGTCGGTCACATGCTATTAGCAAACATGAAAATAGGACACGCTCTGCACGACCGAGAGCCTTCCAAGTCGTGGTCGGCCACCGGGCTTCCTAATGTAATGTAATGTAAGTTCCGCTCTTTTGCGCCAAAGATTGCTTTCAAACTTGTTCGAACAATGCCGGATTCCGCTAAACTTGCTTATTCTTGCCCCGTCAAGTTGAAACTTCTTACCAGTCAAACTTCCTCTGCCCAACCATGCGGGTCATAATCCACTTCTCGCGCACCCCCAATGAGCTAATGACGCCGATCCCAACCAACAGCAGTTTCCATCTCAAATTTTGGCGTCGAGTTTGTCCGTTCAGTTCTTCGGTGCCCTGTATACAACAACCAGTATCGTCACCCATACACAAATGTACATAACGAAAAGCGCGCAACGGGCAGGTCAAGTCGGGTCTTTTTGAGCTCACAAGCCTCGTCTTCCTCTACCACCACCATAATGCGCTCGGACCTCTCGGTTTTCATCACTCCCTCACCCACCCCTTCGCCGTCGGCGGCGGAGTTCTCCTGCATTACAGCTTTGCACAATTGTATTGACGCTTCTTTTATTACAGAAAAACCCAGTGTCAAAGACCCGTAGGGACCATTCGCTGACGTCGATCACCGTCAGATAAGCCTTAAAACTTAAAAGAAAGTAGAATTTCGACTTAATTCAAAATCCGTTCCATCGCGCTATTAGCCCCCCAATCAATCGATAACTTATTGATCGTTTTCCAAACTTGGGCCAAATGCTTCCAAATTTTCACAATTTCTGATGCCACTTAACCGGAAAGTGTATATTCCGTCATGGGTGTCCTTAGGTCAACTTTGATTGGTTCTTCGGTCGGTCGCCGGCGGCAGTGCAGAAGAGAAGCCTTCACGCCCCCTGCCGCCTCCGGTGCTCTCACGAACTACAGAGAGCTCATTTCTAAGGAGCGTGCGTGTGTCCTCATGAGTCGTCTTTTCATTCGAACGTCGTTTGCGACTTTGCTTTTTCTCTGTTGTCTAATTTTGTGCTAAAATCTGTTGCATTTGCAACTTTCAATCGATAACTTATTGATTGGTTCTTGTTTTTCGCTAGTATGGGGGGATGGGATTCTATTTCTGTACAGTACAAGCAACCAAAGAATGTTCACGCCTTATCAGGATAGCTTATCGGTGAGGTTTGCAGCACGTTTTCGTTCACTGATAAGGGCTTACATGAAATCAGAAGGCAACTGATACGGTGAAATTTTGAAGTTTGTTTGATGTCGAAGTACTTCCAGGCCAGGCTTGTGTCCATAATCCGGTCCCATCCCTTGACAAT
>KB455487.1:112653-135589 GCA_000341325.1 Panagrellus redivivus | reverse complement strand
GGTAACACCAGCCAGCCATTGGTCGTCCTGGTTCATTTCGATTGAAAAAAAGGTGGAATTGAAAGACTGTGACTTGACCTTGGTTGAGAGGGTTGTGTTTTTTTCGACTGTCGGGAAGCCTAAAATTTTTTGTTTGATAACTTTTTTCCCTTTTCCGCGGATTTGGCTCGCCCTTTTTTCGGTTTAAATCGGTTCAATCGATATCTGTTTCGCGACAGGCTTATTTGCGTGCGTTTTGCAAGTTTCAAAACTGATAGCGCTCATCGATTACGAAATTCTGTCCATTCGCGTTTTGCTTTTCGCTGGTCAGTTTGACTTTTTGAGGGTGTGCTTGGCCGTTGGCATGCTTTTCGCACCTATCCTCTCCCCCTCGATTTCCATGCTGCTCGTCAATCGACCCAAATCAAGTCCGATGGGTGTGATGGCGGAGTTGCTTGCTTCCCGACGACCATCATCGCCGACAGGAAGGACACCACCGAACCAACCTGGTCTTTGACGACGACGCCGACGAGTTGGCGCGCGTGGCTCTCCGCTTGTCTCGCCGTTTACCGTTTTGCGCTGCTTGCTTTTCTTTGCTGCTTTGGTCTCGTCTCACTTCCCTCTGGGTTCTCTGCCGCAGGCGGTTTAATCGTTCCGTCACCACGCCACTGTCGGACGACGGCCAGCTTCCGTGAGCTCTGCCTGCCCGCTTCCCGTGTGATATGTGTCTTTTCGCTATTATTTTGCGCGGCTGGCAATGTTGTTTTTTTTCGGCTGTTTCGTGATTGTCGGACTTTATTTCGAACGATTTTCATCCACCCACTTCGCCAGCAAGGCAGTATTGACTTTTTTCGAAAAGCTGTGCGCTTTTTGACGTTTACGTGTTTCATTCGCCAATTTCGGCATGTTGACCTCCAAAACATCTGTTCCAATCTCCGAATGCTAATTTATCATAGCAATATTTTGCTCTGACATTGTGTTGCCCTATTTTCCCATCTCTACAATCCTAGATACAGTCTGTCTCGCCCGATCCTTACCAAAACTCATCCCAATTGATCTCCTTTCAGAACGGCAGTTCCGAACCACCCATCTCCGAGTCGCATCCACCATCCTCGACTCCACCGGCATCCGCTGTCACATCCACGACCACCCCCACCAAGACAGAATCCACCGGCACCGTCGCTGTCGACGGCGAAGTATCCCCGTCCTCACTGCGTCGCAGTACGCGAGCCAGTGCCCTCAAGGCTCAGGAGAAGCTCAAGGTCAAGGACGGCATGGACGTTTACGCGGTTGGTTAATCTTTAACTTTCATTTTTTTGACAAAAACCTTCACAAATGCCATTTTCAGCCCAACGGCCTAACCCACCACCATCACAACCATCACGAATCCAGTGGCCTGGATGCCCTGCATGATTCCATCCATCAAAACGGCGATAACCCGTCCGCGGCAACGAACAAGGATGAACCGGCCTCGAAGAAGCCGAAGTTGAACCATGGCCTCGATCTGGATCAGTATGATTGTAAATTTGGTGTCCGAATGGATAAGGACGATGTCTACATGCTCACGGATGAGAGCGAGATATCTTCGCTGAATTCGGCGGAAGTTAGTGGGTTGAAGAAGAATTATGAAGAGGTTTGTTGTTACAATTCTGATTTTCGAAGAACTGTCTTTAAAAGGTATCGTTTTCAGTTCAAAAGCGCCGCAATCACAGAAGAACAACAATTCGAACGCGATCTCCTCGTCCGTGAACTCGAAACTTCCCTCCGATTCGAGGAAAACAAGCTGATAACCCTGAAGAAGGTCGTGCAAAACCAGAAGGAAGCCGAAGTTGAGCAAGCCAAAAGGGCGAAGCACCTCTCCGAAATCGCAGAACGGCAAAGGCAAGCCACTCAGGCCTACAAGCCCACCGTCGCACCGAATCCGGCCAAAGTTAACGGAGCCAAGAGCAACAAGGGCAAGACCAATGCTCGCGACAACCCGCTCAACCATCTCGACCCTGCCCAGCAGCAACTCATCTTCCAGAAGCTCCTTTCCAACCCACAGTTCGCGTCCCAGGCCCAGCAGCTTCTCCCGAAACACTTCCAGCAAATGTTGGCGACCCATCAGAGCAATCTCGGCAAATCCAGCTCTGTGGGTTCGAACTTGACGAATCTCGCCGCGGCCGTTCAACAGCAGGCGCAAGTCAAGAAGGAGCCCCCAGTGCCGACGATAACCCCTGCCCAGAGGGCTGCCGAGGCCCGAAGAAAACTCCGACAACAGCTCGATCAGCAACTTCTGAGCCAACCGACACCGAAGGGCCTCCCCACTGAAATGAACTTTGTGCCGTCGGCGACGAACGACTTTTGCTATCTGCTCGGGCTTGATTTGACGGTGCAACGCGTACTCAAGGATAAGAATGTCTTCAAAAAGTACGAGGAGCAGCCATACGTCTGTGAGGAGTGCCACACTGACTTCACTCCCTCATGGAAGGCGATTGGTGCCTCGGAGAATGACTTGCATCTGTATTGCGAGGCTTGTGTGAAGACGGCCCAGAAGCGACAAATGAAGTCGAACCATGCGGCGACCTACAAGAAGCTGTTCGCCAAGATTGCCGAGCAGGAGAAGGAGCTTGAGAAGCAGATCGCCGCCGGCAAGTTTGACGATCCACCGGCTCCGCCACCAGTTGCGGCCCCACCATCGAAGCCCTCGACCCCAGTGACCAACATGAAGGCGTCAAGTTCCACGATGCCGACATCGGCTTCGGCCGGTAATGTCACCATGGCCAACATGGCTTACATAATGGCCCAGGCCCAAGCCCAACAACAGCAACAACAAGCAGCAAAGGCGAAAGCGGCCGCAGCCGCAGCGGCTGAAGCTGTTCGGGCACAACAGCCCAGTACTTCGGCACAGGCTTCCAGGTCACAGGTGAGAATTTTAAAACATTTTGGGGGTTTTGGGACGGTTTTTGGGTACTTTTTGGAAAAAAATCGATAATTTATTGACTGAGTTTGAAAAAATCGATAAGTTATTGAATGATTTTGGGTTTTGCGAAGTCGATGGTTCGAATCCCATCACTAGTAAGAACTTTTTTCTAATTTTAAAACATTCTAGACATCTGCCCGAGGCACAAAGCGCCCAGCAACCTCGACCCCGCAAGCATCCTCCTCCTCGAATCAGTCCCATCAGCAACAAGCTCTCATCAACATGATCCGCTCCAATCCCCTGATCATGGCACAAATGATGGGCGGAATGGGCGGTGGCAATCAAGCGGCCCAAATGGCAGCCCTCATGCAAATAATGAATAGTCAAGCCGGTGGTGGCAGTGGAAGTGGACGAGGGAACGGTGGCTCCAACGTTAACAGCAATCAGCTGGGCATGGCAGCACTCATTCAGGCGGCCATGCAACAACAGGTGCAGCAGCAAATGCAGGCCAGTGGCAACGGTGGCAACAATTCGAGTAATAATGTCCAGCAGATGATGCAGCAGTTGGCTATGTTCCAGGTTTGTCTCGAAATTCGTGTTTTTATATGAAATACTTACAGTAACCCGATTTTCAGAACCCAAACATGTTTGCAATGATGAATCCCACCATGCTCCAAAGCATGCAACGCATGGCAGCCGCGAACAACAAATCCAAAAAGTGATCTGCCCTTTTTCGACGTCTTCACAAACAAACAAAACCCTTTTACAACAAAAACGGTTAACTTCATATACACTTGTTTTCTTTTGTTTTAATTTCTTCCGATAAATCTGTATTGCGCAGGTTCAAGTGATTAACAAATCAAACGTAGTCGTGTAAATGCAATCCCTCAAAATACGTTTCTAATATTATTAATGTTTCAACTTGTGTATTTTTTGCTGTAATGAAATTTTGATCATCATCTTTCGTTTTTCATTGCCCTCCCCGTCCAACATCCGTAGGTTATTTGTTTTCCGGACACACGTGTCGTAGAGAAAAGTTGTTGCCCCCAGGGCAGTCCTGCATCTAAATAATAATATTTTGTCGTCGTCTTCCTCCCTCCCACTGTCTGTGCGATCTCGGTCAAGGTGTATGTGTGATTATCATTCGAAGCGAATGGCTCTTTCAAAAAAACAAAAAACATTGGTTACATTTTTTGGTTGATTGATTGAAAAAATACCTGGAACCATTTCATTTATTTAAGATATTACGTTACATTTGCCTTCTATTCGCACTCTTTGTCCACTATTTCCGCTGCTTTTGAGTTATGGTGTTTACCTTGACGTTTTTATAAACTTTGAACATACTAGGTGGAATTCAAATTACTGTCAGCAAAAACGTTATTTACATTTAATGGCCAACATGTAAAAACATTTGGAGCTGTATGATGCATAAAATAACAGTTAAAAAAGACAGTTTGGCGAACATTTTCGAAAAGTCGATACGATATTGATCAGTTTTGCATCTTTCATAACCATGGTTCAGTTATTTCGAACGTTAATATCCGCGAACACCGTGGTTCGAACCCGACGACTTATAACGTTTTTTCTTAAACTTATATGATTTTGCATTCGCGCAACGCTCAAGAATCGGCGAGATATTATTCCCCATTCACTATGACGGGTTTGTTTCTAGTATACAAAAGTTCTTATAGTGATACCGTTTATTATAATTACAATTACTAAATGATATTCACATCAAACCTTGATGCTTTAGTCATCCAAAATCATAGTGTATTCTTCTAAAATCTTTTTAATTTATAGTACTTATTATCGTTATAACAGTCGAGTTCAAAATCGGCAGTGTGCTCATCATAGCTAGGTTCGAAATATTGACTAAGAATTGTCTTTAATTCAGAGAGGCCTGCCGAATGATGATGAAATCTTAACACCATCTTGAATCCTTCGGCTCGTTTCTACAAATGAATTATTAATGTGTTTTGAACATAATTTTAATCAAAAGCTCACTTCAAAAAACTGCTTGAAGTTCATATCTCTGATAGCATCCACGTCGTCAATACGGATATTCAAAACTTGTAATTTTGTAGTGTTGTTTGACTGCAAATCAGACACCCACGATGCTGGTAATATAACAAGTAAATCCAACACTTCAATGTTCGGAAAAGCTGTTAACACCGCTGTCAAACAGATCGGCGTTGAAATCGTTGACTTGTCATCCTTTATAGACAGTTTTTTTACATTTCCTGGCGTAACAGAAGCCACTTTTCGGATAAACGCTGGAGTTGAGTTGCAAAAGTATATGTAAAGAAATGTTGACTGTTGCGTAACCACTTCCACCATCAAGTCGTTTTCGTTGAGTCCATAGAAGATAAGGGTCTTATTACATTGGAATAACATGCTGTTATCCAATGGCTGTTCTAAATCAAGGTCAAACTGGACTAACATGGCATTATTTCTCCGGGCGATTTCTAATTTTTTAACAGTTTTAATAGTTTGAAGCTGTGGAGGGCAAATGTCCTTACAGCCTGCGGCAACTTGAAGGCGATATCGTTCAGCTCGGGTAGCAAGTTCGCCAAGACGGCAACGAAGTCCGTAGGGCAGATCGGCAATGGGATATGGCATGTTTGATCGATGAAAAAACAAGATGTTGTAAAAAAAGGAGAAAGCGATGCACAGAGCAAATATCCGAACGAATGCTAATGAAAAAAAAAGCTAATCGAATACTTTTGCATCCGCGCAACACCCAGAAATAAGCGGGATCGGGGGTTACGATAGGTCGGCGAAGTATTTGGAGGAGAGGGTGGCGTATTAGGAAAGTTGTAAAAAAGATACACATATGCATATCTTAATCGACTGCCTACTTATTTATCGGGAACTGCCCTTCCCCTGGTTTTTTGGGATGGAACTGCCATACCCAAAAAACCAGAATTCTACACCAGCAAAATTTTTTTTAAATTTTTTTTATTTCAAAGTATAATAACAACGACGGTTATGAATAATAACAAAATTAGCAGGCATACTATTGCACTGATTGAAATATTGACTGGAAAGTCGTTGCAATTGTAAGAAGGACTTGAGGGGAAGCGTTCTACAAATCAGTGCCATATCGAATCCTTCAGCTTGTTTCTGAAATCGTGATTGTTTAAAGTTTTCCCTGAGTTTGAAACAAAAACTTACGTTAAAAAATTCCGGAAAGTTCAAGCCTCTAATGGCGTCAACGCCCATACCGTTCAATACCAACTCTCGCAATTTTGTTGTCTGGTGCGACTCCAACTTAGGCATCCACGAAGTCGGCATTACGTTGTCTAAATACAACCTTTTGATATCCGGAAAAGCTTTGAACACCGTCGACATGCAAATCGTCGACGAATCAGCCCCCAAAATGGTCAGCTGTTTCACATTTGCTCGCGTTACGGAAGCCGCTTTCTCGATAAACGCCGGAGTTGTGTCGCAGTCATCTACGGTCAATTTAATTGGCTCTAATGTGATGACTTCCATCGTCAAATCGGATTCGTTGAGCGACACGAGTTCCAGATCTTTGGAGATTTGGAACAGCTCGTTGCTGTCAAAGGGCTGTTCTGGTTCGTCGTTGATAGAGACTACCAGGACACCGTCTTTCCGCGCGATGGTTAACGAATCCACCAATCTAACCGTTTGAAGTCGAGGCGGGCAAATGTCTTTGCAACCTGCGGCAATTTGAAGGTTCAATCGTTCCTTGGGGGTAGCAAGTTCGGCTAGACGGTAACGAAGGCCGTATGGAAGTGTAGCAATGGGGTACGGCATACTGTAATCGCGTTTTCGGGGACTTGTTGCGGGAATAGTCGACGACGGCAATGAAATAACGCAAAAATAACAGATAAAGTAGAAATGGTAGGATCGCAGAGCAAGGAAATGTCTAATGGTTAACGAAGACAAGCTGAGGTCGGCTATTTATGCGCTTTTGCATCCGCGCAACCCATAGAATCAGTGCGCACGAAAAACTTGGACGTGCCCTTAGAGGCAATAAGTGCTGGCTCACTTGCTTGACGTTATTAGAAGAGCTTAGGTCACCAATCCCTTCACATTTCAACCTTAGTTAGTATGATCGAATAATTCGAATCACTGCTCTCCTAAACCACAATTTTTTAAATAAATGAAATAGAAAATGCTTTATTAGTTTATATTGATTTTGGAATAATGCCATTTAATCTTGGCACGGTTTACCGCTGAATGCCTACGAACATTTGTAGCATGGACTGCCTCGGGGGGTATTTGTAAGCACCTATTGTAGTGCATTACAGATGAACATCGTGCATCGTCAGAGGCATTGTGCAAGCATAGAATACGAGTATTCTGTTGTCTTTCGTATTCGATCGGATACTGTGTTTTGTTTTTTTCTTTTTTTTAACACCAATTATTAGACACAATTTACGTAAAATACGATATACCTTATTTTGAGTATCCATCGCCACAAACATAACCACTTGTCAAATAGCCTTATGGTCTTCGTTGCCGTCTAATATGCTTTTTTTTGCATATCGATTGAAGTTAAACACAACACTCGTGGTATGATGAATTGCGGGGTTGCAAAAATGGTCCATCATTAGCTTATTTTTCAGTTTCGACCATGCACTGTGCTTCGCTTGGAACAGTATATGTTTTTTTAATTCGCTATAACGACAATGATTAAAAATTGCAGATGAGTAGCACGTGACACAAAAAATAGTCAGACTATATACAAATATTTTTATTATTAATCTTCTTTTAAAATATACAGTACTGCACGGTTGTGATAATTAACAACTAAATCAAAGGGACTGGATTCGACAGGCATAAAATATTCATTGACGATTTCTTCCAATTCCAAGTTGTCCGCATCCGAATTGTTATCAAAAGTCAGCATCATTGTAAATCCTCTTGCTTGCTTCTGCAAAAAAATTATGTTAGTAAATGTTTCAATTAAAGACTCAACAAAAACTAACTTTATAGAATGTCCAAAGGTCGACGCCTCGAATGACATCCGCATCTGATACATGCATCGTAAAACATCGCAGCTTTGTTGTTTGGTGAAACTTTATCCATGAAGTCGGAAATACGTTATCAAGAACCATGTGTTCAATGCCCGGAAAAACTGCAAAAACCGTCGACAAACAGATCGATGATGGTTCCGCTTTCGATGCGATACACAGATCTCTCACCTTGGCGCGCGTTTTAGAAGCTGCTTTCTTTATAAACGCCGGAGTTGTGCGGCAATCAACAATGGTCAGAAAAATTGGCTTTAAAGTTTTGACCTTCATTATCAAATCCGATTCATCGAGCGAAACGAGTTCAAGATGCTCGGAGATTTGGAATACGTCGGTGGTGTCGAACGGCGTTTCTGATTCCTCGTTGATAACGACTACCAGGGCACCGTCTTTCCGGGCGATTGTTAACGAATCGACAGATCTAATGAATTGAAGTCGAGGAGGGGGGTTGTCTTTGCGGGCAGTGGCAACTTGGAGGCGATATTGTTCCATGTTTTCGGGGCTTTTCAGTGAATGGTGACAAAATGCAGTAAAAAGAGAAGAAATAGAAAAAACGAGAGCACGCAGCAAATATATTTCCGATAACTAACAAATACAAGGTGACCGTTGGCTATTGCGCTTTTGAATCCGCGCAACCCCTGGAAAAAGTGCGCAAGATAGTCTCGGGCATGCAATCAGGAGCTTTTCGCGCTAACGCACATGTTTAGCGTCGTTTTGAGAGTTCACATCATATCCCTTAAACCTTTAACATCAAAATATGACATGAAAAGAAGTCAATAACAAAAATTACAGCCAATTTTGCCGCAAAAGCCAACTCGAAAAAAAACCAAATTTCCATTTCGCGTTTTCCTTGGCAAGGTGTCCCCAATCTCATCACCGAGGAGAACCCCGACTTTTCCCAACTCACCGACTTTGATCGAAGTTTCCATTCAATTTCGGTCGAAAATGACGCAAGTTGCTTTCGAAGGCAGTGATGGCTTCACCCTCAAGACGTCCGATGATGCCAAGATTGTTCGGCAGCGCCTGGAGGACTTTTTGACGGGTCGTTTGCCGTTGATGCCGCTCGTTATCAAGGAATGGGTCCGTGGTATGTTTTCCTTTCACTCCCCTGCCTTTTACCCATCAAATCGCTTCTAGATCTACTCGTCGAGAATGAGGACGAAATGTACACCGTTGACGAAGTCACGGAGGCCGTCGGCGACCATTTGATGGGCTCGGTGAGGGACATTTCGACGGAGGCTGTCAGTCGGATCTGTGAGAAGCTGTTTGAGCTTTTACATGAAGGGTGAGGCTTTCTTTATATATAAAATCTCATGGAAGAACTTTCAGGAAGACCCCCGAAGCCCGTCGCGACCTTGACACCGCACGGAAGCTCGAAAGCACCGTCGATATGTCCGTCCAAGATGACCCGTACAAGAACATCAACAGCATCTGGAAGGTGTCAGCCAAGGATCTCCCCACGCTCGTGGTCGACAAGAAGAAGCTCGCCAAGGCCGAGGGCAAGAACAAGGAGAAGGCGGCCAAGCGTGAAGGCGAAGCTGCGAGTGCTCCGACCACGCGACGCGTGAAGCCGCAGATCATCGCGACGGCGAGTCAGGCGCCTTCGAAGCGCTCCGATACGGAGGGTGGTAACAGTTTGGACATTCGGTTGGAGAATGTTGATGTCAGTTTTGGTAATAAGTAAGTTTTTAAACTACTTTTTGGAAAAATTTATATATAAATTGCACTTTTTTCCAGGCAATTGCTATCAGGCGCCGATTTCACGCTTTCCTATGGCCGTCGCTATGGTCTCGTTGGTCGTAACGGTTTGGGTAAGACTACATTGTTGAAGATGATTTCAAGGTTTGTTTTGAAACTGTTTTGGGCTTTTTTTAATCAAAACTTTCCAGTGGCCAGCTCAAAATCGCCTCCAACATTCGGATGTTATCAGTCGAACAGGAAGTCGAAGGCGACGACACCCCCGTTATTGAATCCGTCCTTGCCTGTGATGAACGCCGTAGCGAGCTTCTCCGTGAAGAACTTGAACTTCGTCAAGGCATCGACAATCCAGCCATCTCGGATGACGTCAAATCAGAGATGTCGCACCGTCTCGAGGAAGTCTACGCCGAAATGAGTGCCCATGGCGTTGAGAAGGGCCCAGCCCTTGCCGGTACCATTCTCTACGGTCTCGGTTTCAAGCCCGAGGAGCAGCGTCGCCCCACAAAGGAGTTCTCCGGTGGTTGGCGTATGCGTGTTGCCTTGGCACGTGCCCTGTTCACGAAGCCCGATCTCCTGTTGCTCGATGAACCGACAAACATGTTGGACATGCGAGCCGTTTACTGGCTCGAGAACCATTTGCAAGAATGGCACGGCACCATTGTGACAGTTTCCCACGACCGGAAGTTCTTGTCAACGATTTGCACGGATATCATTCATCTGCACAGTCGCAGATTGGACCAATACCGCGGTAATTACGAAAGCTACGAGAAGCAGATGCGTGAAAAGCTGACCCTGCAACAGCGTGAATACGAAGCCCAGCAACAGCTACGACAACACGTCCAGGAGTTCATCGACAAGTTCCGCTACAATGCCAAGCGTGCTAGCATGGTCCAATCTCGAATTAAGATGTTGGAGAAGCTGCCTGTTTTGAAGGCTGTCGAATTCGAGACGGATGTCGTCCTGAAGTTCCCGGCTTGTGAGAAGCTCCAGCCGCCAGTGCTACAGTTGGATGAGGTCTCGTTCCGATACAATAAGGATTGCGATTACATCTTTAGGAACATTTGTGTTGGTTCTGATTCTGATTCTCGGATCTGTATTGTGAGTTTACTCTCCAACTTTTCAAATTTCAAGCACTAAATGATTTCTTCCAGGTCGGTGAAAACGGAGCCGGTAAGACAACCCTCCTCAAGATCCTCCTCGGCGAAATCCCCACCTCCTCCGGCCTCCGCACCGTCAATCGCCGTCTCAACATTGGCTACTTCACGCAGCATCACGTCGATCAACTCGAAATGGACCAAAGCCCGCTTGAATTGCTCGTTGAAAAGTGCCCTGGCAAGACCCAAGAAGAATACCGTGCCGCTCTCGGTCGCTTTGGACTTGCTGGTGATACGGTCTATCAATCCGTTGTGACGCTTTCCGGTGGTCAGAAGTCGCGATTGGCCTTCACTGTCTTGTCTCTCCAGGCGTAAGTCGACCCTTTCTTGCTATTTATCAACATTCAAATTCTTCTTTCAGCCCCAACTACCTCATCATGGACGAACCGACTAACCATCTCGACGTCGAAACCGTCGATGCCCTCGGCAAGGCCCTCACCGAATTCCCAGGCGGTGTCGTCATCGTTTCCCACGACGAGCGTCTCATTCAACTCGTCTGCAAGGAGCTCTGGGTCGTCAAGGACAAGACCATCACCCGGTTGGATGGCGGTATCGAGGAGTACAAGAAGCATGTCCATCGCCAGCTGGCAATTCAGACCTAATGAGTATGTTTTACCGTCAGGGCCGTATGCAGGGGGTTGCATTTGGTTGCGCCGCAACCATCGGCACCCTTGCAACGGTTGCAGATTTACCTTGGTCCCCCCTTGATAACTTTAACGAAATGGCATAGATCAATTTGATGGTAAGGGGGGACCCTTACCATGCGCAACCCCTGCCGGCGAAACCTGCATACGGCCCTGTTTACCGTTGTTTTTTGTTTCTGATTTTGGTTGGATTGAGATAATTATAAATATTTTATTTAACCATGTGCACAGACAAAGCACAACAACAGTTTGTTATCTCTTTTTTTTGCAACGTCGTAAAGAAAAGAAAGCACAAAACATTGGGCGCGTCTATAAAAACCTACTGAATAAGCTTTAATGGCTGTAAGCATGCTTGACAAGCAAAAAGCCGCTTATCATACACGTGTTGTAGCACTGACACGGTGGTGGCGGTGTTTTATGTGGACTAACGAGACAGGACCATGCTGGTTGGGATTTTTAATGAGGGTCGTTGAGAATTTGGATTTGGGGCACATTGTTTTGAAAAGAAGTTTTGTAAACTTTTTAAGATGAATCTTTGCAAAATTATTTAAACTGCAAAGAAGTTTCACTAAAACTGAATTCGATTACGGTAGGTTACTGTAATTTCAAAAAGTTCACAAAAAGGCGGTCAGATGGTTAAGTATACTGTACTTTTGGCTGATCCATCCAAATAACCATAAAAATCCCTACAAAAAGCTTATAAGTACATCACCCGATCATTGCCCACGTTCAAGTAGTCCGTCCGTTCACGTAAGCAACCTCTCGGACGTCGCATCATTCATCATAAAGTCGTCTCGGGCCTTCCTGTTTCTCTTATCAGTTGTCGCGGGCGGCGAGGATGAATCTGTGCTGTTCGAAATGTGTCCATGTTGCAGCAGCACCTCGCTTCCTTTCAGCCGCATAGTTAGCTGTTTAATCACACGCCTGCAGGCCCTCGTCCCCGTCGGCCCTATTTACAGGGGTACGCGTCATTTTTGGACCCTTTCAACAACCATCAGGTGCCTCCAGGGATCGTGTCGATCACCACATTGTCGATATTGCTAGCTGTCAACAAGTTTCATCATGGCGAAGGATTCCATTACCATAAGCGATCCAGACCCCGGCTCTATTGCCTCCAAGAAGTCATCTTGCTGTAGCTGTCTAACCTTTGTCTTAATTCTGACAATTTTCTTCGTCATATCCGCCCTGTTCTTCTGGATTGCCTATCCCTATGTCTTCAATGCCATCTTTCTCTCAACTTTGCGCTTAAAAGTCGGCAGTGATGGCATGCCATCATTCTCTACCTTCATGTGGGCCAAGCCGCCAGTCCGTGTCTTAATGAAATTCTACATGTGGAATCTGACCAATCCAGAGGAAGTCTTCTACTATGGAGCCAAGCCCAGCGTCGTCGAAATTGGTCCCTTTTCGGTTTGGTGAGTCGGGGGCACCCCATCCGGAACTAGATGGACCCATCAGTTAACCCTAACTATCAATTATTTGATATAAGTTGGCCCATGTCGCCCCACATAGATAACCTTTATAACCCCTCGCTGATTAGACGGAGAACACCATGCATGTTGTTACTGAACCTACAAAAAATGTGGTTGTCATGCGTCCAGAGGGGGCAAAAAACAGCTTTATGTGTTTCAAACAGATAAAAATCTAAAGTTGTCATCATTGGGTGTTGTTTTATGTTCAAAATTGCAGGGAAACCGAGCAAAAACGCGAATACGAATTCAACCATGACCAAACACGGGTATGGTACAAAAACTACAAAAAGTACATCTTTGACGAATCAGAATCCTGTGAAATCTGCACCTATGACGCAAAAATATCGATGACAAACCTCATCGGATACGGTACTATGGCCGATCTGGCCGATCCGCAATACAATGTTAGCAACAGTATTCGGCAATTGTTCGCATTTGGTGGGATGTTGCTTGGAGAGTCACCATTCATGTAAGTTCCGCCTATTTTTGACCTTGAAACTAAAATTTGAAATTTAGCATCAAAAACTTTGGTGACATAGTTTTCGACGGTTATGCCGACAACATGTTGTCCGCTGCCCATTCGGAGCTTGTTTATGAGGTTTCAAAGGCGCTGAATCAGACCCACTTCAATAAGACGACGTTTATCCCGGTGCCGGTGCCAGATATGGCCAAAATGGCCTTCTTTTATGGGTACAACAACACCAATGATGAAGAATACGTCATTGAAACAGGGAAAAGTGATATCAAACAACTCGGGAGGATCGTTTCATGGGCGAATCAGACGGAATTGCCGAGTGATTGGTACTCGACGGACCAGTGCCGGATGATCAATGGCACAGATAGTGGGTCCTTCCAGGCACATGGCATCGGGAAGAATGATCGACTGGATATATTTTTGAGCTTCTTTTGTCGGTGGGTCATATTTTGGCTTCAAATATTGCAAAATTTCAAAACTACAGTATCTCCATTAGTTACAGTATACCTAAAACGTAAATTTTAGATCCCTATATCTCGAATTCAACCGCGAAACCGATGTCAAGGGGGTTTCAACCTACGAATTTGTGACTCCAATGAGCGTGTTCGACACTACAATTGAAGAAAACAGAGGAATGCGCTATCCAAACACGGAAAAGATCAACTATGCTCCACAATGGCCGGATTGCCCACCCAAAGATCCCAATGTAACCTGTAGCGGAGACATTGATTGTGGCGTTTATGAAAATCTGTGTCATGATTGCTGTGATGGCAGTTTCGTTGATGATACGTATTTGTTGCCTCCGGGCTTGTTTCCGGTCAAGTGTTATCCGGGTGAGTTTTGGGACTGATTACTAAAACTTTTAAAACCAACTTTTAGAAAATTTGTAGAATTTAAATTTAATCTAAATTTGAAAAATTAAAATTTAGAAAATTTTCTTGAAAAATTCGATTTTGTAATTTTTGTTTATTTAAATTTTGTAAATTCTGAAAAACTTAAAAAATGAAATTCCAGGCAAATTCAAATCCCCGCCCTTCACAGTGGTCTTCTCAGCGCCCCATTACGCCTATTCCCCGCCAGAGCTCCGTGAAACCATAATTGGCATGAATCCCAGCCTGCCCGACCACATCCCCATCAAAATCAAGTATGAACCAAATGCCGGAGTCCCACTCGAAGTCACCATCCAATTCCAAGTCGCCACCCCGATGTACCGTAGTCCCGAATTCGTCTACAGCTCCCATTTGGCCAATGTTCTTCTGCCATTTATGTGGGTCTCATCGAGTGGAACTGTGGAAGGCGAAGTTTTCGACAATATCAAACTGGGTTTCAAGACTGTGCCCATAATCATCCTTGCCGTGAAAATCTTTGCTACTGTGGCTGCCGTCTTCTTTGGAGTGGTCGCATTAGGGTTACTGTGGCGGCGAAGAACGCAAAATGGCAAAGTTACACCAGTTGTGCCATCAAATGGGCGTGTGATAGAGGAAAACGGGTTGACTACCGTATAGAATTTGAAGTTTTTTGAAAGTTTGTCATGCGGGTAATTTGGTAATGTTATTATGTCGAAATTTAAAAAATTGGCAACAAAATAAGTGCAATAAAAACGAAAAACGAGATCAAACAAGTAACAAACTATACAATGGAAGATGTCAGCCTTCTTTTTTGACCGGTTTCAGAATGCCTGGGGTTGCCCGTTCCGGATTCTTGGCCATTCGCTGCACCAGGGCCCGCGCTTTGAGTTCGACGATCTCGGCTTCGATGACGTCGGGGTCGAATTCGGAGGGGTTCGCGAGAATCTGGAAGGAATCCATTCAAATATCAACAAAAACTCGAAAAACGGCGAAAACTGACTTCATTAACTTTGGCCCGATTCAATCGCTCTTCTCGACAATACTTCTTTTTGCATTCCTCCCGCGTCCGAAACGAAATGTACTCCTGCATCATCGAGAAGTCCGTCCCCGTGAAAGCCAATACCTTGTAGAAGAGCTCTGTCTCCAGCGGACACCACATGCTCTGACGTTTGCCCTTTTCGTGCATGTTTGACGGATGCAGTGTGCAGATAACGTTGCCAGCGTCGTCGCGTTTCTCCTGAATGATATTTATATATATTTTTCTCCAAAAACAAGCTCAAACTCACATCATCAGTCTTTGCAGCCTCCAACGCTGCCACTACAAGCTTCTTCTGTGCATTTGACTTCCGTTTTTTCCTCTTTTCGTTGCGCTGTTGCCGTGGAGTCAAGATCGACGGGCCTGGAGGCTCTTTTCGGGTAGGCATCTTCTTCGAACAGAGATCACTCATCTTGACAAGTTTCCGACTGGCATTGGGATCGAGTTGGCCACGGATAACCATGGGGGTGAAGGCGGGGAAGTCGCTGGCACTGGCATCGTCGGCGATTTCGACTTTGACGTCTTTGATATCAGGTTTGACGTCATTTTCGACAACCTCTTCCTTGATCGTTGCCTCGAGAGGCTCTTGGGACATGGATCACACTTTGGTTGCTGACAGCCTGTAATTTTGGTCATTGGTGGACAGATTGAAACTGAAAACGCAAGTACAAACAAGTCACGTGCGTGTGCGCAAAATTGAAGATACTAAACAACATATCACGTAACGTAAAGTGAAAGAAAGTTGTTTCACAACGTTTAGGCATTCTGCCCACAAAGGAGAATGGCACAAAATATATTAAAAAAGTGCCAAATTTCGGATTTAAAAAATGCAAATTTGACAAAAACTTCGAAACAGCACGAGGTCTGGCAAAGTGTCCGCAATCAGCTTTTGCAAAGAGAAAAAAGTGGGAAAACAGCGTCTTTTGAAACTGAATCGCCTTTGACTTGCTTCTTTCTCCGGATTCATTGATAGCTTTAGATTTTTTTTTGTTTTAGATGCAGACGGGTTGTATTCAATTAGTATTGCTTAGTTATTGATATATTTAACGTTTACGACACTATGGTTGCTAAATGTTTTTTGCTCTGTTTCGTATTTTTACTTCGCGCCTTCCAACATGTGTTATTACTCAACTTTACTAATTTGTTAGCCTTTTCTAGTAAAATCAACAGTTTGAAAATTCTTTCAGAAATGGATCGCACCCTCCTCCATCAACTTATGTATTACGAGTACTCCCTTGGGACATCAGCGCCTGAGGCGGCGCGAAAGATCAACTCGGTGTACGGCGAAGGCACAGTGACTGATCGCACCGTTCGGAACTGGTACCACCGCTTCGAGAATGGCGACACAAGTCTTCAAGAACAGCCCAAATCTGGGCGGCCGTCGAAGTTTGATGAAAACGCACTGAAGGAAGCCCTCGAAGCCAATCCGACTGCGACCACCCGTGAACTGGCGAAAGTTCTTGGATACGGCAACTCTACCGTTGAACGACATCTCCAAAGTATGGGCTACCGTAAAATTTTGGACAAGTGGACCCTCCAAAATTGAATAAACAGATGTAAATCCAACCATTTCGGGTTTATTGGCAAACAATTTTCCACTTTCACGTGTATTGTAGAAGTTGAACGCTGTCAGTTCTTATCATAAACCGTTTTTATCAATACAAACAAAACAACTGTTAGGCCTCTCCCATTAATTTTGATGGCTAGTTGCTCCGTTTTCGACAACACACTCAATTTCTTCCCCAAACAACACCAAATGTCCGATGCGATACGTTTGACCAGTCCCATCTTCTCCGAAATCGCTGCCGATTCTGACCATTACCCCGCCGATGATGCCAGATTTGTCATTGGAACCGAGACAATCTCGGTAGGGTTAATTTCACGCGTAATTTCTACCCGAAACTCCAACTTACAGGTTCATCGACAATTTCTTTGCATGATCTCCCCCGTGTTGAAAAACTACTTCACTAATGACTCTATTGAATCTCAAACTGGCGCCATAAATGTTACGGATTTTACGGTTGATGTAGTCAAAAATGTCGTTGACTTTTGCTATGGCTGTGATGTTGGTGCAAAAACTATACCAGAAATCGTCGATATGCTTCGATTCGCGGATAAGTATGACATCAAGTGCGTTACCGTAGGTTTAGTTAGCGTAGTTGTAAATTTTAGCAAACCGACTTTCAGAAAAAGTTGGAACACTTTCCTTTTGAATCACTGAATCTCGACAACTTCTGCATTGTCGTACGATACGCATATGATTTAGAGCTGTCTGAACTCTTTGAAAATTGCTGCGAATTCTATGGAAAAAATGTTTCAAGCCTAGCACTTTCTGAAGGTTTCATTGGATTACCGTGGGAGGCGCAAAAAAAGGTGTCGACCACGGCTTTTGAACTTATGAAGGGCAACTAAACACAAAAATGTGGCATCACTTGATCGAATGAGAATTGTATGGTAAATAAAGATTAAAGATTATTATTATTAAAAGTGACGTCTGAAATCAAAATGTTGCCTCTGGGCACCCCAAACAAAAACTGTGGCAAAGTGTCCCGAACTGTCGCGCTCCTTGATCGAAAAAGTTGTGCGTTGTCGCGTCTCGTTCGAGAACACTCCGCTCTTTCAGTTTCTCCAAAGCCTCCAGCTGCTCCCCAACGTCTCAATCTTATCGGTTTAACTTTTGAATGCCACCTGTAAGACCTATGAATCGAGGAAAACAGTTTTCCTGCAGTTTATAAAGGTTTACGACCTCATCAAGAGAAAATGTTTGAAGTTGTGAACACGTTTTTTTAACGAAGACAGTTTTTTATAATAAGCTTTTATGGCTGGTTTTAGTCGTTTTACGGTTTATGGCGGCGATGACAATCTTTTCGCTTATGTATTTTTAAAACAGAACAAGTCATTTGAAATACTTTTATATAAAAACTCATGCCAAGATGTCGTTTTAATCGATTAGCATTACTTGCTCTCGTTAAGCAACATGGCCCCACGCAAGATTCCATCGCGTACTTCCGTCGGTAGGCCAACAAATTCAGGTGTTAGTGTGAGGGCGAGAATGTTCTCTTTGAAGAGTGTGATGCATTCTGTTTTGAGGTCCTCTTTTTGTAGGTCCCAAGCAAATAATGCAATCAAACTGAATGTTTCCATGTTGAGTTGTTCATGCGGGTAGTCATTGAGCTTTTTCTGTAAACCGGGTAACTCATCTTGTTATACTTCAAGGTTACCTACTGTTACAGTTTTAATGCCAAATTGATCGGCGTATCGAAGCATATCGATAATATCTGTGATTGACTTTTCTCCGATATCACGGCCGTAGCAATAATCAACAACGCTTTGAACAGTTTCCATTTTAAAAAGGGTCTCTCGGTAGATGCCGTTTTTGGATCCGGCGTTGTTTTGTGAGAAATGCTTTTGGAATACTGGCGACAATATTGATAGAATCCACTTATGTGCCTGTAAACACCAACAATTGGTTCATTTTCAAAATATAGGCAATATTTTACTTTGACAACGTCGCTAGCAACGACGATTTCCGCGTCAGGTGGATAATGATTTGCCGTTTCCGCAAGCTCGAACATAACTGGGTTCGTTAATTTAAAGTTTGTTTCGTCAGTTGGCATGTCGTCCATGCTCTTGATGCTGGGTGATAGTTTCAACGATGGTGCTTTAAACGTGATATCGCATTCAACAACGAAGTCTGATACACTGTCAAAAAAACCACTAGTCGTTTCAATGAAATGGACAAGATCAATGTTAGTTAAAGTTCCTAAAAACGCTATCTGTTTAGAAACCGGAATTTAGATTAGTTTGAAAAACAACAAACTTGAAGTATGTTTTTTTGGATGTTTAAAAAATATGTGTCCCGTTATAATATAACGGGGATCAGATACCCATATACTAATTTCCACAGTAAATTTGCTCCCTTCAAGCATTCTAGCTCGTAGTGCCCATTGAATTGGACCAATGCTTTGGAAATTACAAACGTAGTCATTATATTGCCTCAGATATGCGACATATGTCTTAATTGAGCATGCATCGGAGTACTCATGAAAATAAAAAAGATTAAATTGGTTGAAAAAAGCTTTTTTAAAATGGTTTCACCTACTGTGGCCATCGCAATATGTAAAAACGGGCTGTGTAGCAAGAACTTTGAAAAAAATGAAAATTAACCGCAACGCACCAACTAAACTAAGTGAATAGAATCGTTATCATCTGCAAGACGTTGCAGCGCAAGACCAATGAAAACCCCACTGATACAAAGTCCTAACTCTTTTATGCAAACATGTTTTTCCCTTGGACAAACAGTGATAAGCAGGTATAAAAAGGATTTGTTCAATGAAATCAATACCGATTATTATATACCGAGATAGAATCAAATGATATATTATCTTTGGCATCGTTTAATCAAACCAAACGATCAAAGCTTGTTATCAACGTTTCAAATCTATCAACACCAAGCAACTTTGATGCAGACTAAAAGAAAGAGCGGTTATTTGATCCGACTTTGCTTTGTAAAATTCGTCATGTCAGGCTTCAAGTTCGCCGTTTGCACGTTCACCGTAGCCGTTTTTACAGTTTTAGTTGTCCATGTTGACGCCATTAGTTGCTACAATGGCCGAAACAACGGAACCACAGACACTGTCAAAATCTTTGACGACTGCAGTTATTGTTACTTGAGTAAGTTCATATCTAAATCTGGATTCACTTTGAAACACAAATTGTACAGCCACCATCAAACGCTTGACCGATACCGAAACAACGAAACCAATCACAACCCAACTTTGCATGCACTTTCCAGGCCTTCGAGTCATGGATCTCAACAAGTGCCAGCACATGTGAGTTGTAGGAGCTTGGAAACAGCAGTTTATAATGTTGGTTTCAGAAGCCGTGGGAACACCACAGTTGAAATTTACTGGTGTGATCGTGATTTGTGTAACGAAAGCTGCGACAAGGCTGACGGCGTCATTTTTAGTGACTCTTTTTGATAGGAAAAGAATGCGCGGCGATTCAGTTTACATTTCAAAAGGCGTTTTTGATAACCAAGTTTTGTGATAATGGCGCAACAAAGACAATGTTGAAAATAAACATGTTAGTTTTGAATCAATTGTGTTAGTAAACTACACTTTCTCCATAATTTCGCACAGTTTATTATGTTATTTTGTTTTACTTATTAGTCGATCGGTTTCAAAAGCTTAGCAATATCAAAGAAACATCCATACATATCACGATCGATGAATACAGACTCAATCCCGCGCAAAATCCGTCTCCTAAATGAACGGAACGCACATTCTGTTGGCAAGCCCCGCCCAAAAAGAGTAAAGTCTTACCACGACTTGGGGATCTGTATTCGTAAAATCCACCAAGTACCTTACCACAACACAGTTTTCATTCTATCTGCGTCTTCCCGCATCCTCTTGTGGTTACAGGTTCACCGTCACTTTGTATCGATGATCTCTCCAGTTTTGCGCAGCTGTTTCGATGGCCCGTTTAATCGCGAAGTAGAAATCTTAGGCTTTAAGCGTAAAACCGTCGAAAACGTTCTAAACTTCTGTTATGGCAGTGAAGTAGTGGTTTTAATGCAAGAGATTATCAACATGCTTAGATTCGCTGATGAGTATGATATCGCATTTGTCACGCAAGCTTTGAAAAACTATCTGTCGAACAAACTCAGTTTCCAAAATTATGGTATCATAGCAAAGTACGCTTGGGATCTGAATGACAATGCCACCAAGAACGCATGCATCCAGTTTTATGCACTTTATCAAGACACTTTAAAGTTAACGTATATTTGTATGACTCTGAATCCTCAGATTCGGGCTGATATTGAACAGCGTGTCGGCCAACACCAATACAATGGCCGCAGAAACCTGCATATGTGATCCCTTCTACTATCTAGGTGGTCATGACTTATTGGCTCAGGCCCAACATTATTTGGGTTACTGTCCTTACCATCTCTAACATGATTGAATCTTTTAGATTTATGATTTTGTATGCTTATTTTGCATTTTACCATTTTTTAAAGATTCTTTGTCTTATTGTAATAAATTTTTGAAGTAATCGCTTGTGTCAACAACTTTTTAGAAAGGGATAATGATGTAAGTCGGCGCAGCTAGGCAGGGACTAAGAGCCAGGCCCACCTTAGTACGCCTAACAACCCCAGATCGGGCCCGCGAAGTCCAAATGCACTCGATTCCCGGCTCCATTTGTTTGAGGCCATGGTTCGGGAGTCGCCATTGGTTTAGATGTCCAGATTAGAGCGTAATCTCTGTTACAGCTTTATTGATTTGCCGCAAACTTGGGTAATTAAACTATTACGTGTTACCTCTCAAACATGAGTAATTAACCCGACTTTATTAATTCGCGATACGCGTAATACGTCAAAGAACCAAAGACCGTGAATCGCTCTTTTGCCTTCTTATCAGCCTGGGCCTCCTCCAGGGAGGCGCCGGGCACTGCCTTTTCCGGAAAGAGCGCCTAACACCTCCCCCTTTAGGAGGATAACGATGTCATCGGCGGGGCGACGCTTGCTTGGCGCTCGAAGTCTTCCTCGGCGAAAGGCTTGTTAAAGGATGGAACGGAATTACAATGGACAAATCTTGAAGAGGATGCGTTCAAGCAACTGAGCAATCGCCTCACGTCGGCACCAATATGGATTCTGCCAGACTACAGCAAGGAATTTGTGGTTCACACAGACGCATCGTTATCTGCGATCGGTGGCGCGATCATGCAGGAGGACAAGGAAGGGCACTGAAGGCTATCGGCTATGTTTCCAGAACCTTAACAGATGCAGAGAAGAACTACCCTGCTGTCGAGGCAGAGCTATTAGCGTAGGCTATAGAGAATGTGACTTCTAACAGTTCGGGAACGGCTTCTGGTCTCGTCTTGGCGTGCATTTGATATGCTGCGCAGGCCTCAACCAGTTCCTCGCACAGTCTCCTCCTTCTGCCAAACCGTAGTTTATCCTCCCGGCCGATGCACCATGAAACTCAACGCAGAGTTGGGTGTTGTGGAGGGGACCACAACACCCTGAAGGTAACGAAGAAAGCTAGTTGAATGCTGCTTGTCGGCTTGATGGGTGTCTGTAATTTGAACAATTTAACAGTTTTTTTTTTATTTTAACTAAAACTGCCACAACATTTTTAGTTAAAAAAATTAACTCGAAAAAGGCGACAAATGAAAAGAGCGATTCACATGTGTATGCGCTGGCTCTTGTTAGCCGTCATTGAGTGTACAAACTGTAAGCGACGTATGCCTTATCTTCGGCTTTTTCGGGGATTACAGATAGCAGGTATCAGTTTATAGGGCCCTTGCATACGTCCCTCCCCGCAAGATTGCATGATCGATATACTCGGGGTATCTCCCGAAATCATGTTACTAACAGTTTAGCCAAGTTGCGTAAAGCCAGGATGAAGTTGTCGAACAAACCATTTTCATTTTTTATAAAAAAAAACCAGATAAACGACCAGTTTCACAAATTAGGATGACATAAAGTTGATGCCAAACATTTGCATAATCCCAAAGCGTATCGTATTTTTCAAACTAGAATTATTAATCAGGGTCAACACAGCAAAATGGAATCCATCGTCGATCGTCTCACTGCCATTATTCACGATTTCCGCCATGGACGACGCAGACTTCTGTGACGGCATTCCTCAAAACGCAGAATCCTTTGAAACTACCGTTCAAAGTTGGTTTTCCCGGTTCTTTTGACTCGAAATTTCACAGTTGTCGGTC
>KB455487.1:102488-112643 GCA_000341325.1 Panagrellus redivivus | reverse complement strand
GGGAGTTACTCCCGAGTTAGTCGTAATAAATAAATCTATTAGTGCACGTCGGTCTCTGTGGCACCCGTGACCACAACTGCACGAATTACCTCGTCGCGACAAACCGCGTTGTGCGAATGCAATCCCCCTGTTTGAGTGTGGTTTTAATTTTGTGCGTTTTGCAGATTCGTCGCGAGAGTGCCATCGGCGATGCTGCCAAACTTCTTCAACAAGGTCGCCAATGCCGCGGGCATCCGGGAAGAGACGCCACCAGCGAGTCAGAGTGAATTCAATCGGTGAGTGTTGTGAAATTCGGTCACAAAGTCCAATTTCTGTTTGTTTGCGCAAGGCGTTTTTGATGTTCATGTTTTGCGTGAAGTTGGCGACGTGGATGGTTCTTGCCTTTGTGGAAGTTGTTGGAAAGCTTTTGTTGTGTGAATATATATATAACTTCCCTCCAAAAAGTCTGCATTTTCGGGTTTTCTCATGTTTAGCTTACTTGCCCAAAAAGGATATATAAATTTGCCAAGAAACGTCTTTTTGTTCCATAAGTCACGTCTCGACTGCTCATCCAACTTCTAATTGGCCTTCCTGATATCTCAGATACTTAGTTTTGTTCAGTTTCTCGTCCAGATTAGAGTAAAGACCAACTTTGTTTGCGTTAATTTGATAAATGCCAAATTACACTTTTTCTGCCACACTTTATATATCAGATTCAATCCAATTTGACTTTTATCCACTTCCTTAAGCCCCATGCCCATGCTGCCCCGTTTTCCGAGCTGGCAATTACCTTTTACGACTTTGCGCATGTCTCTTTCGACACTGTGCAACGTCATCTTTGCTGCTGCTGACGATGCACATTTTTGCAACCCCATTGAGCTTTATTTTGTTTGGGTTGTGTTTAACAATGTTTCTGCTTCACCGTTTTGTCATGTGTAGCCTTTTTGATTCTGAAAAAGATAACAGATTTGTGTTTTTTTCGAAAAAATTGCATTTGTTTTTCACTTTTTTTCAAAATCAAAGCCCAAAATCAATCCCAATCCCCCAAAAAACCCACTTCCGTATGCATTTCCCTTCTTCATCTATTCCCCCTTTAATTTCAAGCTTATTCAATTCCACCTCCATGGATACCCGCCCTGCAGCCTTTTTTCTCCGAAAGGGGGCTTCTTTCCGGAAATAAAGTCCCTCTCGTCTCTGCCGTCGGCGGCAGAGAGCTTCATCAGTCCCACGATTCCATTGATTTATGTTTTTCT
This sequence comes from Panagrellus redivivus, assembly GCA_000341325.1. NCBI lineage: Eukaryota > Metazoa > Nematoda > Chromadorea > Rhabditida > Panagrolaimidae > Panagrellus > Panagrellus redivivus. The sequence continues at coordinate 111,411 of KB455487.1, read as the reverse complement.
GCTTATTGGATTTCCAACGAGCCGGTGCATGTCGTGGTGCCCTCCGGCGAGACAAGCGAAAAAAAGTCCGTGTCCGTCGAGTTGCCACTGACGGAGGACAGCCCTTTTTCCCGAAGATGGCGTGCTTCCCTTTCCCGAGTGTCTTCGTTTTTCTTATCGATTCTCCGTGTTAAATGCCCAGAGGCGGTCTGCAAAAAAGTTTTGAAATGAGGCTTCCGCTTTTTCTAGTTACTGGCATTTCGATTTTGGAAGTGCTTAGCTTGCTTTGGACCGTTTTTTGTCTGCTTTTTTGCTTAATGCCCTCCGGCAACTCGCTTTTTAACATGGTTTTTTGCTGATTGTTAACGCGCTTGTGCTTCTATTCAATCTGGCTACCCGTGTCGTGGCCATTGTTCCATTTTTAAGCGTGCCAAAGCCGACGTTTGGATGCCATTTTGTACCAAAAACCCTTTTCCAGGTCAGCTCCACTTCGTCGTCCACCACCGCCAGCGGCCCCCATCTCAACAGGGTACCATCAATCGAGCAATATGGCCTTCCAGCCGCGGATTTTCAAGGCGAGCAAGACGCCATCCGATGATTTGGCGCTGTCGAACAAGATTTTCTTCAATCCAGGCGAGATCAATCCACAATCGACGCCGTGAGTTTTCAATTTTTCACTTTTTTGACGCAAAACTTCCAAAAACCCCCTTCCAGCTATGTCAAGATCGCGAATCGCTCCCGCACCGGTGCCTTCCTCTTCACCGTCGGTGTGTCTCCGAATGTTGAACCCGGCTATGTGTCCTTCGCGGCGCATCAGCGACGATGGGCTACGATCTCGCTGGAGGAGGATGTCCAAGTTTTCGGCTGCAATGACCCAAACAACAATCTGATCACTGGCATGACTGTGTGGATTGATCACCATGGGAAGCAGAAGTCGTAAGTCTTTATAAAATTCGACCATTTTGAGTCTAATTTGGACCATTTAGCCCCACCATCGAACCCCTGAACACGGACACCATGGCGACCGAGTTCCTGATGAACTTTGCCAACAATGTCTTCACCGTCGGACAGGAGGTCCTCTTCAGATACAAGCATAATGACAAGGTTTTGACGCTGTCGACCGTTGTGAAGGAGATTGATGCGATGAACCCAGCGACACAGACGACTAAAAAGGTTGGTTTTGATTCATTTTTATGCCGTTTTCCTCCTTTTTGACGGTTTTCAAGCCCAATTTTGACAGTTTTTCACATTTTCAATGGCTCTCAAATCTAATTTTGCACGAGTTTCACTCTTTTTAAAGATTTTCAAGTTCTATTTTGGTCGTTTTCTCTCTTTTTGACTGTTTTCAAGTCTAACTTTGGTTGCTTTTCACCATTTTTGACGTCTTTCAACCCGAATTTTGTCAGTTTCTTCATCTATTACGTCTCAATCCTTCCAGGAAGTCTTCGGCCGTCTCATCCCCAATGGCGTCGTCATCTTCGACAAGAAGCCCGAGGCCCAGCTATCCCTCACCGGCAAGAACAAAGGCAAATCCGCCCAGCGATCACTCATCAACCCGGAATGGGACTTCCAAAAGATCGGCATCGGCGGGCTCGACAAAGAATTCAGCGACATCTTCCGACGTGCCTTCGCGAGTCGTGTCTTCCCGGCCGAATACAGCGAACAACTCGGCATGAAGCACGTTCGTGGCATCCTGCTCTATGGCCCTCCCGGTACCGGCAAAACCCTCATCGCTCGTCAGATCGGGAAAATGTTGAATGCTCGTGAGCCGAAGATTGTCAATGGTCCCGAGATCCTGAACAAGTACGTCGGTGAATCGGAAGCCAACATGCGCAAGCTTTTCGCTGATGCCGAAGAGGAATGGCGTCGTTGTGGATCCAACAGTGGCCTGCACATGATCATCTTTGACGAAATTGATGCCATCTGCAAGCAGCGTGGCAGTCAGGCTGGCAGCACCGGCGTCAGTGACACGATGGTCAATCAGTTGCTGACCAAGTTGGATGGTGTCGAGCAGTTGAACAACATTCTCGTCATCGGCATGACCAATCGACGTGACATGATCGATGAAGCCCTGCTCCGACCTGGTCGTATGGAAGTTCAGCTCGAGATCTCGCTCCCCGATGAACATGGCCGCGTCCAGATTCTGAAGATCCACACTGCCAGAATGCGCGAATACAAGAAGCTTGGCGATGATGTCAACATTGACGACATTGCAAAGCGGACGAAGAACTTCAGCGGTGCCGAGATTGAGGGTCTTGTCCGAGCAGCGCAGTCGAGCGCGATGAATCGCTTGATCAAGGTTGGCAGCAAGGTCGAGATCGATGAGGAGGCTGTCGAGAAGCTCAAGGTCACCATGGAAGACTTCGATTATGCATTGGAGAATGATATCAAGCCGGTTAGTTTGGCTTTTTGGCGATTCTGGCTTTGATAAAAGTTGTGTTTTTCAGGCTTTCGGCACGGCTGACGATGTTCTGGCTTCGTTCCTCCGCGGTGGTCTCGTCAACTGGGGCCCAGACGTCGGCGACATTCTCAAGATCGGTCAAAGCCTCGCCATGGAAACGTCCGATCCGCAGTCCCGCGGCTTCGTCAAGGCCCTCTTCACTGGCGCCAGGAACACGGGCAAGACCTTCCTCGCGGCCAAGATCGCCAAAGACACCGAATTCCCGTTCGTCAAGGTTTGCACGCCGGAGAACATGGTCGGATTCAGTGAAACGGCAAAGTGCCAGGTCCTCAATAAGATGTTCAACGACGCGTATAAGTCTCCATTGAGTGTCTTGATCATTGACAACCTGGAGCGTCTTCTCGGTAAGTTAGCCTACTTTCATTTTTTGCCATTTCAACCCAATTTGCATCTTTCAGACTACACTCCCATCGGCCCCCGTTTCTCGAATCTCGTTCTCCAAGCCCTCGACGTCCTCCTCAACAAGAAGCCACCTCCAGGTCATCGTCTCCTCGTTCTCGCCACGAGCTCCGTTCAGGACTTCCTTCAAGAAGTCGACCTCACATCATGCTTCTCGAAAGTCGTCCGTGTTCGCCAGCTCCACAATGTCGACGAGATCATGTCCGTCGCCGAACAGTCCGAAATCTTCGATGAGCAGGCTATGACCTACATCCGGCACAACCTTAACAAGTTCGACAAGATTCCGACGATCGGCATCAAGTCACTCCTGGAAATGCTCGATTTCGTCCGAGTTTCCGACCAGCCGCCTCAAACCCTGGTCCAGGAGCTCGAGGCTCTCGTCCTTGGCTTTTGATTGTGCTTTATTGATGTAATGCTGTGGTTTTGTTCACTTTTTTCCTCAAAAAGATGTAATAATATTGACTACTTTCTTGAAATACGATTTTGTTTTCGTGCAATTTGTTCATAGTCCTGAGTTTTGAATTGATGTAATAATAATTTATACTTTTTGTAAGGGGCTTATAGCCGATATAAAATAAACTGTAGATATTTACTTGAGTGGTTTCGAGTTGCGTGAAACAGGCAAATTGCGAGGTTTTACAAGTGAAAGCAAAGGTTGAAATTTGGTCGTATTTTTCGAAATGGCGCGGGCATTGAAGGAATGCGCGTTCTCGCCACGAACGCACACTGATCTGACCAGCGCTCACCAAACCGCAACCACAATTTCATTTTTTCAATCCTCGAAAAAGTCCTCCAACTCGAACATGGCCGCTAGCTTTGCTGATTTGGAAAAGAAGATCGAACTCGACCTGATTGCCCTGGCTGGCTTGAACGTTCTGCCTTACAATTCGTGAGTTTTCGTATGTTCTTAAAAATTACATTTTCAAAGTTTTTCAGCCTTACACAACACGCATTGAGGCTTGCCGACATCGGTAAAATGTTTGCAGCCAGGTCCGATGTACAAGGCACGTACCACTGTGTGCGACGAATTTACGAAGTCGTTCGGATTGCCGGAACCAAGCCACACATCAGGGTGAGTGAGCGAATGCATTGCAATTTGTTGAAAAAGTTTTTTTAGGCAGAAGAAGAGGAGGATAAGCTTCTCCAAACCCTGCAGTGCGACATTAAGACCCTCAGGGCCAAAGTTTTAGCTGAATTTGCGGTGGGTCTGATAAGGAAGGGCGTTTTATAAGTTTCAATTTCAATGTTGCAGGGAAAAACTGAAGGTGACCCTGAAGCGGGTTGTGCTTTGCTGAGCTTGAGGATTCCTGACATTTTGGACATTCTGGGTGATATGGACCACTATCCCACCGATGCTGAACTCGTTGTCGACGGTCAATCGATCAAGGTAGGCTCCATTTAGCCTTTGATTCCAAATCATTTCGAGTTTTCCAGGTCCATTGCCACTTCCTGTGCATGCTATCGCCCGTGTTCCAAGCGTGCTTTTCCCATGACACGCGAGAATCCATGACTGGCATCATCGAAATCACCGATTTTGACTTGGACGTCGTCCAAAGCGTGGTTGACTTCTGTTACGGCCGCCAACTGGATAAACCGATCCTTCACATTGTTAGTATGCTTCGATTTGCCGACAAGTATGACATCAAATGCGTTACGGTTTGTTTTGGTTTTATCGTGGGCAACTTTGCGATAGACTTATTTCAGAAAAAACTTGGCCATTATCCCAGTGCCCACCTCAATCTCGACAACTTTTGCATTATGGCTCGATACGCTTGGGATTTGGAGAAGGACGGGCTCAAAGAGGATTGTATTCAATTATATCGACGGAACCTCACGGAACTGACGCTTACGAGTGACTTTGCCAACTTACCGATCCACATCCGAGAAGACATCCTGCGATGTGCCATTGCGCTTCGACAAATTGACCCTGTTGGAAAGTAGTTGTATGACATTGCTAGATTAGATGTTCTTAGTAGATGACAGTTATAATCCATAGCGAACTGACGCCTTGGGTTCGAGTTTGTTCCGTTTTTGTGGTTGAATTTTGGTTCGTTTATAAAGAAAGTTGTTTTGAAGCGTGAATGAAGTAAAACTCGGCAATGCAGCAACCCCTGGCCAAGGCCCATCGATATCGTCAGCTTCAATCGATGGTGCATCATCCGGGGGGCTGTTGTATTGCTGGTTTGGGATGGTGGAAGCAAAATAGGAGAGGAAATGACAGAAATGAGAGAGCAGGACTGGCACAACCGCACAGCAAAAGTTGGGAACAGTCAACTGGACTGGACACAGCCAGCGCCGGCGGCGAGGGTTGGGTATTGTTCGAGAAAGAGGCTGTCAGCAAAGGGCTTGGTGTGAACATTTCGAATGTGCGCACAAGGCATGCTTGCTCAGCAAGTGCGCCCGAGTGTCCATAGAACCCGGCTGGAGTACTCCTCCACCACTCGTCCATTGAACGTGGTGGTGGTGTCTACAACGTCGCAAGTTTCGACTGGGCGTTGCAAACTGCAAATCGATAACATGCACGCGAGCGATCACTGCTGACGTCAGCGTTGTCGTATCACCGCACCCGCAGCTGTCTCCATCGATCAATGGGACTGAAAAGTCGATAATTTCTATCGATTGATGCAAACATTCCGTGTTTTTGACGAAACAGCTGCGCAAAACGATTTTTCACTTGCATTTTTTGGGCAAAACGCGTTTTTTTTGTCCCCAAAAATTGGCCTTCAAACTCGATTTGCATTTCGAAATTTCTATGCGCGTACTGGCAAAAAACACCAGCCATTTTTCGTGGAATTCTGTTCACATTCGCAGTGTAAATCGCCAATTTTCAGTAAACTTGGATCAATCCGTTGCCATGACCTTCAACGCTTTTCAGAAAAAAGCGGACTTCGAGGCGTCTACGGTTGGCGGTTTGAAAGCGCTCTCCTGCGAAGTGTAAGTCCTTTTGTTACTATTCAACTTCCAAAAAACTGACTAATTTGCGTCTTTTCCAGGCTCTTTCGGCAGGCCCATCATCTCTACAACAACGCCCTGTACCTCGAGGGTGACTTCTACAAGGATGAATCGTTCATTTGTCTGCGTCAGGTTCAGGTCATTTGCAAGATCATCGCTGAAAAGTTGCAGGAGGTCAACTTTTTGGAGCCAAGAGTGAGTTTTCTGAGATGTTTTTTGCGATCGTGTCTAATTGGCCTGATTTCAGATGGAACAGCAGTTTCGTGCGCTTCGCCAAGCCGTTCAGGCCAAAAACAAGAAGGTGACTGCGTTTATGAAGAAACAATTTGAGGTTGGTCTTTTTTTAAGTTTCTTTTGGATGCGATTCTGGCCGAAGCCTGTGACCTTTTCCATTTCCAATTCTGTCGAATCTACTTTTGCCATTTACAGCCAGCCCCAGACGAGCCGCAATCTGAGGAAGAGGAGTATTTTCTCAGCAGTGTCCGCACTCCAAAGGATGAAGACTTCTTCGATCTGGGCAAGATCACCACAAAGGGCATCTTCCAAGACATGGACCACTATCCCACTGATACCGAGCTGGTTGTCGATGGTCAGTCGATCAAGGTATGCTTCATTTAGCCTTTTATTCCAACTCATTTCGAGTTTTCCAGGTCCACCGCCACTTCCTGTGCATGCTATCGCCCGTGTTCCAAGCGTTCTTTTCCCATGACACGCGAGAGTCCATGACTGGCATCATCGAAATCAAGGATTTTAAACTCCCCGTCGTCCAGCTCGTCGTCGATTACTGTTACGGCCGCGATGTGGGTAACATGCCTGTTGCTGACGTCATCGGAATCCTGCGATTCGCTGACAAGTACGACATCAAATCGGTTACCGTATGTTTTGATGCTATTTTTTGGCCAGTTTTTGATCGACACCTTTCAGAACAAACTCGAATCCTACCCTTCCGCCAGCCTCACGATCCATAAGTTCTGCGTTGTGGCCCGGTACGCATGGGACTTGAACAAGGAAGACCTCAAGGAAGACTGCTGTCGCTTTTACCGTCGAAAGCATGCGAAATTGACGCTGACGCGCGACTTTGCTGATTTGCCGATGAACGTCCGGGAAGATCTTCTGCGTTGTGCCATTGCGTTCCGCCAGCTTTACCCAGATTCGGATGAGGAAGATGATTAGCTGTCGCGTTTGACGTGTTTTTGGTTCGGAATTGCGGTTTTAGTTGATGTTAGATTCTTTTTGTGAGCGTTTAGGACTGTTGTGTTTCTGACTTTTTGTTGTTGAGTTTGTTTTTGGTTATAAAAATGTTGTTTCAATTCTTTGATTGCGCATTTTTGGTTTTCTTTGCGTAGACGGACATTCGTGAATGTGGATGTCCGTAGCCCTTTAATTTTTTTTGTATTTTGTTGACTCGAAATTGATTTATATTTGAGTTCTCTTTTGTGTAGTGTAATAACGTTTTCACCTTTTTGTTACTTTGATAACGACATCTTAATGCTTCCAAATGGTGGCCTCTGTGTATCGATCGAAAAGTAGATAAAACGGTCTGCGCGTATATGGACACATCCTACGACCCGAAATAGCCACCGTCTTCGCTCATATTCACTACGGATCGTGTACTTGCTGTGCTTGTCCTTCCGAAAGCTTACCCATTCTACCCGTTTTGTCTTTGAAATAGCCATTTATCACCCTCACTATGCCTTATCCCCTCGCCAAACTTGCCTACGGCCTTCGTTGCCGTCTCGCCGAACTTGCCTCTCCATCCGAACGGTATCATCTCCAAATCGCCGCTGGCAATGTTTCCATTTGTCCAACAAAATCACAAAATGTCGACACATCGGGCGGATGTCATTTGAATATCGGCCACCGAGCCGGCGGTACTGTATCCAATTACCGTTGCGAAACGCCAGTTCCTGAAGAGTCACTCATTCGTCTACGAGAAGTTTCAATCTATGGCATTGACGACCCTATGGATATCACTTCTGACATAATTTATAACTTTCTTTTGGAACCGGAATGCTTATCATTGTTTAACTATCGACATTTACCGGCATATTTCACAAAGCCATCGAACAAAATAGTTGTTAGCAATGTGAAGTCTATCCGATTGTACAGTGGAAGCGAAAGCCAAACGTTTAACGACTTCCCCAAACTTTTTGCAGCATGTCCCAAAGTTACATCATTAGAATTGCGGGTTTTCAATTTGCCGGATACTTGGATGATTGACATTTGCAAAAATCAAAAGACCAAATTAGAAATAATGAGATGTGATTGTCCTAAACTGCCATTGGGAAAACGGAAAATATTAGAGTTTGTCGAGTTTATCGACGTGAGTTAATGTTTAACTTTAGTTAATTCACTTTTGATTACCGTTTTTAGGCGCAAGAAGACAACTTTAGGTTGATTATGACGGCCAAAACATCGTACGAGAAAGCTGTTGAGGCATTTCTCAAACAGTATTATGAATGCCAAGGTATAAAATCTGCAAATCCTGAGGATGAGAAGGTTGTTTTTCGATGGATACACGTGAATGACTGTTTTTGAAATTGAAAAATGATGGTTATAAAGATCTTCTTGAAATTTTTGAAAGGTGCAAAATAGGCTGCTTTTACCCACCAATTCATAATTTTTAATATTTTTTTCAACTTTGTTAATACGACTTGAACAGCCATAGTCTCAGCGACTACTCACTACATTCAGTTTTATAAAAAAACCAAATAAACGATCAGTTTCACAAATTAGGATGACCTCAAGTTGATGCCGAACATTTGCATATTCCCAAAGCGTATCGTATTTTTCAAACTAGAATTTTTAATCAGGGTCAACACAGCAAAATGGAATCCATCGTCGATTGTCTCACTGCCATTATTCACGATTTCCGCCATGGACGACGCCGACTACTGTGACGGCATTCCTCAAAATGCAGAATCTTTTGAAACTACCGTTCAAAGTTGGTTTCCCGGTTCTTTTGACTCGAAATTTTACAGTTGTCGGTTTTCTAGCAGCCTCTGAAGACGCCATCAGTCCCGATGACAGTTGCAATGGCACAGCCACCAACGAAGTCTACGTGGATTCGTTAATTGCCAACATTTTCGGCGACACCTCCGACAATGAAGACGGCCCTGAGGGGGTCACTGC